>VZTE01005527.1:211590-238290 GCA_013397775.1 Eulacestoma nigropectus
CCCGGGCCCGCTCGCTCCCGGGCCCCCGCGCCCCGGCCCGGCGGGGGCCGCGCGTGTTGCCGCAGCCTCCTGCCGCGGGAGGGCTGGGCTTGGTGGGCGAAGCAGAGAGAGAGCGAGAGAGAGAAAAGGCGTTTGTTAAAGATTTCCCGCATCTGGTGCTGTAATTATAGCCCCTCTGGGTCGCTGAACAAACTTGAGAGAACACAAAGGTGTCCTTTAGAGATGAGGATTGCCTAAGTTAATGATGAAATGCTAATTGATGGCAATAGCATAGGCGGGTTACTTAAGAAATTGGTCGTTGAAGTGGCAGATAATCATACAGGTGTTAGAGCTTTTACCATCGCTGTTGACAGGGACACAAGGCCCTGGTGAGTGCAGGGCTGCTGAGCCAGGCGCCTCTGCCTGTGCAGCCCGGCTGTCCTGGAAGGGACGATCCAGGTCCCGGTGGTTGCTCTCCCAGTAAACCCGCACCACGAAATGAATGCTGACTGACTGCTGGGAAAGGATGCCCTTCTGTATCTGGGACAGCCATCACTGGGCCAATCCTTGCAAAAACTGTCAATCCTGACCGTATTTGGGCCCTGTGGGAACACCTTGTGGCATCACTTTGAAGAGGGGGAGGAACTGAGATTTAAGAGGAGATAGAGATTTGATGCCAACCCCAGGTGCTTTCTGCTACTATGAATTTGCCTTGATTGCACCAGAATGCTATGGATTTCCACTCAGAAAAGGATGTGGAAACTAGAAAAATTTTAAAGTAAAACAGATGATAAGAGGGGGTTTTTTTCCATCAGGAATAAAAAAAAGCTTAACAAACTGAGTCCCTTACAAAAGACTAAGGAAGGTAGGTTATCAGTCTTCGAATATGTAAAAGACTGCTATGGAGTGAAAGGAAGCAATCAATCTGCCCTTCATGTCTCAGCTAGGTTGGTGAGAAGTAATGAGCTCAAACTGCAAGATACAACTTCAGTATTAGCGATAGACTACTTTCTAATGGCACTAAAAATGAAAAACTGTTGTAGTCTGCCTAAGCAGAGAACAAAGTCACCTTCATTAGACAGCTTTAAGAACAGACAACATACATCTATCAGACGTATCATTATAAGCAGTTCTGCTCAGGGCAAGGTGATGGGCTAGATGACCTGCTCAGATTAATTCCAACTTTTCCTCAGTGACATGACATATCTCACACTGTTGAAGCCTACTCAGTTGTCACACAGGACCTACTTTCATGATCAGCTTTTGCCACTGACTGGCACCAACCAGCTTTTTGGAAGTTCTGAAGTGGATTGCTGGGATCTATGTGATGACTGATACTTTCATAATGACATTTTGTCTATCATTGTTGATTTATTTGTTCATTTCTTCCTCAGATGTTTGCTACATATGTGAAATAAAATCCCATGAAAATTCATAAAACTCTTACCCTCTTTCAAACCTCTTCCAGGGACCTGTTTCTCCTGGTACCTTTCCATTAACTAAGCAATTTGCAGGAAGTTCTCCAGGGAGCGGTATGTACTGCACAAGCAGTGAGACTTGGGTTCAGTTCCTTACCTCACATGCAATACTGGTGCTTCTTTGAGTCATAACTCCCCATATATAAGCCAAGGATAACAGTATCTCCCTAGAGAGACTGGTCTGAAGATAAATACACTATGGACAGTGTGACGATATAGGACCAACCCCAGTAAGGCATACTGATGAGAAGCAGTACATAAAAGCTACCCAGGTGTTATTCCTATTTCTTTTGCTTTTATTCTCACCATTGTTAATTGATTTTATGTCCTCTGTGTACTTTGACTAGAAAATAGTCTGCAATTTTCCTGGGGCAGTGATCGCACTAGTTGCAATGGGATCTCAGCCTTAAGTTAGGTTTGTGGTATTAGTGCAACATAAACAGCTGTTCTGGCAGTTTGATAGTTTGGTTGTGGAGTTAAATTTCCCCCCTGTGAATAATTTGTATACAGGTTTCTGGATTAACTCATGCATATCCACATTTAGCTGTCTGCTTCTGCAGAGGCAGTCTGTAGGGAACAAACACGGATCTCGACTGAATTTCCACTCACATTGTTTACTGAAGTTCTGGATATAGCTGGGGGGACTTTCAGTCACAGTTATCCTAAACTTTCCACACTGCTGAATGCTGGCAAAGAGATACTCAATCCACTGTAGGAGGCTTCAGATTTTCCTAGGATGTTTCTTTGTATCACAGTCACTTGTAAGGAACAATAATGAGCCCACTGGTCATTTATTTGATCCCAGTTGTAGAGGCTTGCAGTAAAAAATTGACCTCAACTATAATCTGATAAGCAATATTTGTCACCACCTCACAACTTATTTCTCAAAAAAGTTCCAAATTAATTTTTAAGGATGTATGTGGACAGAGATTTAACTGGGGATGGTAGAGACACAGTGGTATGGTTTGGTAACTATTGAGAGCCTTGTCTTTTGCAAAGCAGAGAAGTAGTTAAGTCACACCTCGTTTTTGTGAGAGAGGGGTCTTTTCTTCCAATGGGAATGCTAAGCTCCTACCAGTTCTCTGCATGCAATCCGTGCTTCCCTTGGAAGGATGGCAATCTTCATAAAAACAGTACCATAATGTACTGTCAGATTGTGAAGTCACTGTTTCTCATTTGCCTGAAGTGAACCACTAGCATATTTTCAAAAACTATATCTAATTTAATCATATAATTCATTCTGATAAGTAGTAGTGCTGAGAAGAGAACTTAAGAAACACGATTTTGAAAGTAATATGTTGTGACACTGAAGAGAACTTATATCAGTAAAAATACCAGCAGATCTACAATGCAGTAGTTGGAAGTATTCTAATTGTTGTTGAGCCAAAGCAGCAGCCTTTGCCATTCCATGAGCTGTCTTTCCCACAAAACCGAGTGCATCTGCAAGCATAAGTGAGATTCCAGCTCAATGTGACACCTCATGTCATCAAAGGCCTGCATTTCCAGAATTCTGAGCATTGGCATTTTTGAGAAACATAGTTTTAAAGCCAGTTTACAGTGTAATACAAAGCAAAGTCACCAAAGTACTTTAAACTTCCAGAGTGGTCTTCATAACAAGGTGTTTCAGAGTTCTGTCATGCAGTGTCCCCTGGGAGACCACAGAGGGAACATGCTGCTCAGGACAAACATTACACTCCTAGGCAACCTGCACACAGGCTGTGGAAAGAAAAGAGTTTTCTGATAAATCTTCTTGCCTTAAGTGGAGTTCGGCAATGAGTTGTAGAGAATCACCGAATATAGCATGAGAGCCCCTAAGATGTAAGTATCAGATGCAGAAAATTAATTGATAGGAAATAGCAACTGTACATACGTCTGGGAGAGAAGGTAAAGTACAGTGTTCAACCTAAACTGTAGTAAGAATTTTGAAACATTTCAAAGAAGTTTTATTGAACCATGAGAAAGTTCCCGGTCCTGGCAGGAAATGTGATGCTGTAGTACATGTCCGTGCTATTCCTTTACTGACTAAATAGCACAAAAAAGTTGTGGGAACTTTTTTGTTCATTTTTCATTTTAAAGTAACACAGCTTTGAGCTACAATTCTTAATTCACCTCACTGCTTCTGAAGGCAACAGAAGAACATCATAATATTAGGCATTGAGAAAACAGACATAAAGAAGCCTTTGCTTTCTAGAAAAATGAGAAAGTAGAAAGTAATTTTTTCAAGACTCTTGATTTCATGGTGCTACTTGCAAGGTTTAAACAGAAGGAAACACCTGCTGAATAAGGCGTGTTTCAGATGATGTTGCTTCCTCCAGTTCAACTACTATTAAGATGTGATTGACACTAATTAATTAGAACACCTTTTTGTTCTGTACCCCTATACAAAAAGACACCACCTACAGAAGAGGTGGGGTTTTGGATGCCCTAAATATTGGATGGGTGTGGGACATCCACAGCTGAATCATGGACTCAGAAGAAGCTGCTGAGGCAATAAAAGGGGGGAAAAGGCATAAGCCCTTGTGATAACCTCTGGATTAGTCATTTTTTCACTAGAGGAGAAGAAATAAAAAACAAGCCTACACACATTCATGAACATGTCATTCAGCACCAAGTAATTCATGCTCTGGGAGGAGTTTTGTTGATATGGAATCAGCCAAGAAATTTTCCTGAAGTAGCCAATTTCTCTAAGACCTACTTAGGCATTGTGCCACTTTTATAATGTCAGCAGAGTCCTTGGGAAAAGGCACTGCATCCGTCAGTCAATCCATTCATCCACTACCAGCTTATGGCACTATGAGCTCAGCTTGTCGGCCTCGGTGCCAGAGAAGAAGAAAGGCCCAGGTCTCAGAGCTTAGAGCTAGGGAGAAACCTGCAGGACCTCAAGCCATTGGCAAGGATCAGCCTGTATTTGAAAGGTTACACAAAGATAGGAGTCATAATAGGGAAAAAATGATAAGAGAGAGCATGGGCCATGAATGAAACCTCCAATCTATGGATCTTCAACCAGAAGCTGACGTTTTTTATATGGAGAAGGTTAGTGGGCAGTATGTTCTCTCTTTAAACATAAAAAAAATGCAGATTTTTTGTACATGGTGGTCAACTCTCTCCTGTTAGAGAGAGTATAGAAGAAGCTCAACTATTTCAGCTTTCAGTCAACAAGATGACCTGAAATGCTAGAACTTAAAAGTAAGTCTGTATCTGAACAAGGGATGATCGCTGAGAATCAAGTACTAAGTCCTTGTCCCTAGTATATTTAAAAATGCATAAGGACTTCTCAGTGGAACTGCTGTGACTTCACTAAGCCTTCCACTGGTGCTTTAAGGCACAGTTATTAGCAATATATTTTACTATCTATGTACTTAGTAACTTCAGACCTGAATTTTCTGTACACCGATTTTGTATGAAAGAAAAATACTTGCTAAATTGTTAGCTGTATGCCCAGATGAGTTTGTGCATCTCTCAGTTCAAAGCTGGCCTCTGCAAACTGAATGAGATGCATCTCTGTTTCTTCTTCTGATTACTTCAGGTAGTCAAACCAATTGTGCTCTGTCACTGGTAGCAATAGTGGCAGATGTGTTTGTCAATGTACATACTTTGCAGCTGCACAGTGAACTCATTTCACCTTCTTCATTCTACTGTAGTGACAGTCCTGCTGCATCCAAATAACTAAGGGAAGAGAGACAAGCTTCATAGAGAACTCTACATAGAGATGTGTAGCCCTGCCCAGTTTCAACTCTTCCACAATGTATGTCGAAAGCATGTCAAGAGAAAAAGCTTTCATATTTACTTTTTGAGGCAGTTCTGTAAAACCAAACATAGTGACTACATATGGCCTCTCATGGCTTGGTCGGTGAAATTAAGCACAATTGGACATTTACAGACATTTCAAGGTGCGTATCCCAAAGGGGCTCAAGTGCACACTCTTTTTTCTGCCCCAAGACTTTCTCTCTTTCTTAAGAGAGCTGTCAGTTAAAGTGAAATGTAGCTGCCCAGCATGACAAGAGAGCTTCTGTAGAAACTATTTGCCTCTACTCTTTCCTGGCTGTTGCAACTCCTGTACAACTGCCTTTTGTCTTGGTGACTTCATCTCATGACTATTCTCAGTTCTCCATACTAGAAAATAGATTATATCACAACATTTTGCTGAAAAATCCAGTCTAATCATGTAGTTTGATGCGCTACATTTTTTACATTAAAATTCTCCCAATCTGCTGCAAGTTCTCAGAATTTAGAGGGGAAAGAAGAAATTACCTAATAATGACATTTGCTTAATTCTATATTTTCCTTGTTTATGTCCCTAGACATATTGGTTCTAATAACTATTGTTACTCCTAAGGGTATATAACATATAAACTGTATTGTGGAAGAGAATGTTGCTTGTGTTTTGCTTAGAAACTCAATCCTTGTATATCCTTTTGAGAAGATTAAAAGTATGACAAGAGCTCTACAATTTCTGGGTGAGAACAGCACCTCAGGAGGAGGCTAAATACAAGGATGTGAAGAGGGCTGATTGTGCTTGAATGCAGTTTAAGTCAGTTGAATTCTTACTTGTTTAATTAAAATATGAAAAGGGTGTTGATGAAAAGCCTAGTGTATTTGTACAGTTCTTGACCGAATCTTATTACAGAGTTGTTTACTGCTGGAATAGGGACATTTATTAGATAACTTAGCAGAAATGTTTGACATATTTCAATTAAAACTGTAACATTTAACTGTTGTAGCTGACTCACAAAAATCCTTTCCTGGATCAGATAGCAAGGCAGCTTAAGAAACAAATCAGCTATTGCAAATCCTTCCTCGGGGTTTAAAGAGAAGGAACAATTTCTTCTAGTGTTTATTCCATTTTAAGACAATTCTTAAGTATGCTCTGGGGAATACCGAGGTATGCAACACCAGACACACAACTGAGCAACATAATTGTGTAAACATCATGTTTGGGATAGGCAGAGTGTTTGAATAGACCATGCAAAAACTGTTCCCAAATGGAAGCTGACAAATAATTATGTGACTCTTTAAAACGAACAAAACACACCTGTGTGTGTTGTGTTTGAGGTGTTTGATTCTACTTCTAGGGTTCCCTTCACATAGTGCCATTGGTTTGATCACTTTTCATGTGAAACAGTGTCTTTTCCCTTACTTAAAACAATAGGTTTTCATGATCTTGAGGCAACTAGCTGGCAAAACAGAATAAAACATCTACAGCTTAGATTAAACCTGTCTCAATAATTCTTATATCATATCATATTAATTGATAATTATCTCCCACACAATAGTAAAATTGTCCTGTAAAGGTAGCTACTAATGGAAAGTCAAGATTATATCATGAATAAGAGGGAATTTTATTAAACATCTGAATTTCCAGCTGCTTTGTGAAAATGGAAGGCAGTTTACAACTACTCTGAGGCATCTGCATGTGTTCTGATATATGTAGGCACCCATATCCTTTTATAAATCAGATCCATGGTGTTTTAGCACACAGCTAAGAGGGAAGATTAGAACTGTCATTTAAGGTCTGATGGGGAAATGGGTTAGGCTGAGTCCTGATGTTCTGCAGATTTGCAGTTTATGCACTAAGCTACTTTAAGATACTTTCTCCTATCCCCTGTACTTGTATCTTTTTTCAGCCCTGAGTGATATTCAGTTCCTTCTTAGTCTGTTCCCCCAAAGTTTCCGGCAGTTCCTTCTACTTTGGCCCAAATTCCCTCTGGACTGGCAAAGCAGAGGTGCTCTCCCTGTATGTACTGAAGAAATATAGGGGACTAATACAATTTTTGAGAGACATGCTTCAGAATGAAGACATTCAGGAATGCATGTAAAGATGATGAGAACAGATTAGATGAGAGTCAGGCAGAGTGCAGACAAACACACATGGTGGTGTTGGGCGTTTAATGGTCTCTTCATGTGCTGTGCAGAGAGGGGATTGAGCACCCTAAGCAATTACATGGCACGATAATGGAGGCAAACTGAACATTAAGAAATGGCTTTTTTTGAGCTTGCCACAGAAAGCTTTGTCAGGAGACTGCCAATGCCATGAACACAACACGTTCTGTTTCCTTGTACCATATTTCTTTTGTACCTCTCCCGTCCCTCAAGGAATGGAGAAATGGGAAAGAGAAATTGCAGTCAGCGAAAGAGGAACCAGAGTCACAGAGCTGTGAACAGGGAACTTAAACACAAGCTGGTGAGCACTATCCACCATGTGGTGTTGCACTGGTGGCCAACCACAGCAGAAAGGGAGTGATTTAATGGTATACAGGCAGCTAAATTATCCTCATGCCAGTACAATACCGTTTGCACTTTGGGGCAGAAGCAGGCAGCTTACATAACTCATTCTCCCTTTTCCTTGGAACTGGATCTAAGTTGTTCAGTTCTGCCTCTTCTGAGAAAGAAAAAACAAAAGTTGGAGACGGACAGAAGTCTGAATAATGAGAACAGGTAGTAAATCAAGGAAGTTTGAACAAATGTAGCTAGTTCTGTCATTATGTGAAACAAAACAAATGTTGATTAAACTCTAGTTTAGGCTGAGGCGATCAAAGGCAGCTGGACAGAATATTTGAATGAGTAAAAGCAACATTTCTGCTCAGATGCAAATCTGTTGCCGTTTTTAAAACACAGTTTTAACAGCAGAATGCTGGTGAAAAGGGTTGGTTTTCAGGATTTTTCAAATTACAGCACAGTATATTAAGAGAAATTAGTGGCAATTTATCTGAATATGCAAGGCCATAAACTGGAGCAGTTCAGCAGCTGCTCCACAGGCAGCTAAACTGTCTTTGTGATGAGAGAGAGAGACCTTCCTGGAGAAGAGTAAAGTGGACACTCATGGGTAGGAACCACTAAAAAGCATCATTACCTATAAGTAAGCAAGCACTGCTAAAGTAGACGAAACAGTGAGAGTCACTAGCAGCCAGCCTGGCAGTCTGTCTCCCTTTTTTTTTTTGGAAATAACGGTTATTTGTTGATTTTAACTTTTTAAAATGTTGTTTCCTTCCAGATGATGACGTGATTTGAATTCATCTGCATATTTGATTTTCGCCTTGTAGAAGTTTAATTAAGTATATACAATTAATGACTGGCGTCAGCTTATCCTGTGGAATTTGCAGCAGCAGGACACCTTAAACGCTCCTGCTGCTGCTGCCTTGCCAGACCTGAGGACTCCAGTCTCGGGCACTGTCAAGCCAATGTTGTTCTCCAGTGCTTTGTTTCAATAGAGAAATGTGGTGCATACAAGGGACAACAAAGGCAGCTCCTTTTTTGAAGAACACAAAATAGATTAAGCTGGTCTCAGCTGAAAAGGATGCCATCAATTTAGACAGCAGCCTGCTCTTTCAGCTGAAAACACGGGAAATGGAGCAGCACAAATGGGTGAACTGCTTGATTCTCCAAAATATTTGTGAGATAATTAATCTCTGCTGCTTGCTTTGTTTGATAGGGGACCAGCTTACTGCTCCATTACATGCAGTGATGTCGCTGAAGAAGGTAGGCATTTTCAAATGAGAGAAAACCAGAATTTATTTTCTCTTTAACACAACGTTCTTTGTGTGTTGAGAACTGAAAAAACAAGCTGTCCTTGTGTTCATGGCTCCTCAGCGCTGCAGCACTGGAAGTTTAGGGGCAAAGGAACAGTTGTAAAACAGAAAGTGGGGGCAAAGAAAGCAGTGCCAGACTTTGAGGGAGAAAGTACTACTGTAAATATACCTAATGACTAGGCATAAAAAGAGGTACTGAGTGATTCCTCACGCTCTTGTGAGCTGAAAGCAGCTTGGTGAGAAACCTCAGGGCAATCATTCCCAAGCTTGCTGGAACATCAAGACTCTGGGATAATAGTGTTGGCTCCCCTGCTAGAGCACTCCTTCCTGGCCTGTGGATGCACTAGTTTTAAGAGGTCAGTTAAGGAAAATAGTACAACCTTGTGACTGAAGGAAGAATAAAATCATGATAATAAATTCAGCAGAGGGAGAGTTAGAAAATTGAGAAATTTATCAGGACAATTGTCTTGCTGTGACAGTGGTAGCACTTGCTTGGACATCTTGGTACAAAGCAACTGGGGCCAAGAGCATTAAAACTGCCTTACTCCAGTTAAAAGTTTCAGCTGGAATGGAGAGGGTGACTCCTGGTACATAGGAAAGCAAGACAGCTAAAATGACTGTTCTTGAGCCCCTAATTTGAGTTTTTCTTCTGTGTTTGAATTTTTCCTTAAATGGCTAGAGATAATTTCTTTCTTATTCCTCCAATAAGATGTTTAAATTCCTCATTTAGTGCTTAGTACATCATTCAAACTCTGCAACTCTCAGAGCAGAAAGCACTGCTTTTATAGTGGCTTTTACAGAAAGCTTTTTAGCAATTATTTTGTAATCAACTGAAGTGTGCATTTATATATCAGCAAAGTATCTTCTAAACACTTTTGTTATAGTATCTAAATACATTTTATTGCAGCTTCTAACCAGTTTCTAAAAGCCATTAAAAATTAAAAAGGAAAAATTATTGGCCTCAGATTTATTTTCTGGGTGATACCGTGTATCCCAGAATTGCCAAGTGTTCCTGCCTTCTGTAGCTCTTACTTTACTTGTATGGCATTGTTGGCTGTGTTAAAACAGGCAAACTTGATCCTTACGCCTTGTCAATCTTACTTGAGATTTGAGTCATTTATGTTTGGACTGGATTTAAAAGAAAATATTTCCTTTTTTTTTTTTCTCCCTGTCAACCCTTGATTTCTCACTCCATCTTACTTTCCAGGACTCTTCCAAATGTACCAGATGTTGGAAGGAGACTCCAGAGCCAGCTGCACAAGCATCCCTCAGACTTCTGGAGTGCTGATCTGTAATGAGCTGATTTGAATCCGTGCCTCTGTGGCAAGTTTTGTTGGTGTCCTCAGCCCTGCAAATCTCTGCAGGAGGTCCCAGCACAGCCCAGACAGGGCTGGCAGTGGGTTCTGGAGTCCCCAGCTGCTGCAGACATCCCCATCTCACATCCTGAAACACAGAGGCTGAAGCTGGACCCTGAGACCTGGTGACATCTTTTCATTTGACCTACCATATCTGGGCACAGATGCAGACAGCATCTCTATGTGAAGGCCATTTGAAATTCCACAATACTGAGTTCTGATCTAAGGAGATCTGGAAAGCTGAGCAGGGTGGATTAACAAGACATTTTCTGATCTGACACAGCCTAAATATGTCATAGGCAAAGGACTGGAATGTGCTGTTTGTGACCTTTGCTTCCAAATGCACCAAAGCCTAGCCTTCCTTTTACCCAGCAGATGGCCAACTGCTCTTGCTAACAGAAAATAAACCTAAGCAGAGGCTTCCTCACTAATGTTTATAGCCCTGCAGATGGACACTTTAAAGGAAAGGCAGCTTTGTTAAAACATGAAACTAAAACCTATGAAACTTTAAATTCAAGGCCTATTATTTTGTGCTCTGTGGTAGACCTCCTTTTTCTTCAGACAAGTATGCTTCAGTAATAAAGTACGTGCAAGGCCTCTGGGAAGTGTAGCATATGCTCTGGGGATGTGGGGTAGTTTACTTCTACTAGGAGTGCCAAAGACTGCAATAACAGAAATGGTAGGCTTTGCACCCCTGGAAAAGCTTAGAAATATTAAGCTTAATTACTGGATAAAATATAAATAAGTGCTTTGAAGTTTTGTTCAGTGCAGCTCTATCTGCCCTTCCCTGATGCTGTTCTTTCTCTGAGTGTTCTTTGGTTTCCCAAGGAAACTGCTGTTTTAGCTGGACCCAGCTGCACACAGTGGTTGCAATTTTGCCTGATGCCTGTGACTTTAGGTGGTCAGAGGGCACTCTTAGATGGGGAATGTGAAAGTGTAAACTTGAGCTAGTATTTTCTCCAAAGTTAACATTTAGGATTCCCCCGGCAGCTCAGACACGGTACTGCAGCATGTAGTCACTCATCCAGAGGGGATAGGTTCAATTCACATGCTTAGAATGATCCCTAACATTTTGTCTCCCACCATTAACCTCTGCTGGTAGGTAGTTACCAACATGGGCTGGCTGATGGACAGGCATATTCTAGCATCAGTGAAAGTCCCACAGTGACAAAATGAACTAGCTAATGGAAAGCAAACTGGGAATGGAAACAACAAACTTTCATCCATTGTTAGGACATTATGCAGACTAACACAGGATGGTAACTGTTGGCAGATGCTCAAAAGCTGGAGCATGGGGTGCTGGAGAGGCTTAGACTGACCAGTCACAGGTTTTGTCAGCCAACATCTCCAGGAACTGAGGACACAAAAGACATCAATTCTCCTCCCAGGCCTGCTCTGTTTGCAGTAGTTTTCCCTCTTCTGCTTTTGCTGTAACTATTATAGCCAGTGCTATTCAATCACCAGGGAGGTAAATGCACACCCCATCAAAGGTTACAGTAGAACAGAGATTACAGAAAACAGTTTCCTGCTTAATTTTATATAACTTCTAGCAGTATTGGAGTTACTGTTTTATTATCCTCATATGTAGCCAATTAGCTTTTTCTATCTGAAAATCTCTTGGATAATGACACAGCAAAGGATATAAAGTAAGGAAGCATGACTCCACTAGAAAACTAAGAAAACTGGCAGGAATCTTATGGGCAGATAAAGTAAATAAAATAGCATTAACAATCTTAGCAAAGCATTCCAGATTTTGAAATGACAAAGCCCTTTTCAATAAGCTTTTTGCGTTACTTAAACACTGACTGCAATGTGTTGTGCAAACAGTTTTAATGTTCTGTTACTGAGCAGGAGGTTATGCAACCAGACCGCAATACACACGTTGCTTTTTGAAGACAAGTTTATAAAGCAGTAAAGTATTATAAAAGCATTATTACAGAAGCAAAAGCTTCAAGTCATTATAACTGCTCATGTCACAAGAAAGGGGGGTTCTTTAAACTCTGTGTCACGGTATATTACGTATGTAAGGGATAAAAAAATAACCTTGGGTGACAGAAGCCCTACCTGCCTCAGACAATAATGGGTGCCACAAGTGTTTGCCTTTCAGAGGTGGCAAATAATACTGTAAGTTCACGTACACAAGTATGTACAAATAGGCGAAGAAATGCCAAATAGGAGGAAAGAAAAATTTGTAGCATGGAAAGCTACTAACTGAGGCAAATGGCTGAGCAAGTAAGGCCGAGAGTGCTTCTCTCCCCTGCTAATGTTCTCTGCCATTCCACCTTGGCATCTGTTACTTTGATATGCTTTTAGTGTTTCCTGCCTGCCCCAGGTGTCTCTAAGCTTAGTATTTGATTTTGCACCCTTTTCCCTATCTTGCTTATGCTTGTTTCAGGCAACAAATACTGCTTGGAATAAATCTCTGAGGTTTTATAGAGCCATTGTTCAAAACTGTGTTTGAGAGTGCTCCTACACACTTGCAATAATAAACAACAAAAGAAAGAAGCTAAACTGAAAAACATAACAAAAAAGCAGGGCTAAATACTGTTATATACAGTGAAAGCAAGTGGAAGTATGAGCATACAAAAAGGCTTCTTTGATTAGCATGTTATGAAGGAATGATCATTTTTAGAGAAAGAGCACGCAGTACTTATTTCATCCACCAAAATGTCACTGGTTTTGTGTTTTGAATCCAGTTTTCAAAAAACCCTGAGGGACAAAGATGTTAGATTCACTTTCTTCATTTTGTAAGTACATGTCACTTTAGGTCCTCTTGCAACCAAGTGCCCAGTCCTCTGGTGAGCACTGGAGCAGACTCAGTGATGATCTATTGTGTTCAGACCGCGGTTGCTCCAAAGGGAGAGATTCTAGCTAAAAATATAAGTCTTCCCTCTTTTCTATCATACCTCCTTTTGGCAGAAGAGAAGCATTCAGCATACAACTGCTCTGGGGAACTCCACACCAGCTCAGAGGTTGCCTTGCAACAGAGCTATACCTTGGAGTCTGTATTGCTGGAAAAAAGAGAATGGCTTGGCTGTAGCAGAATTTCCTCTGTAGCCTTTTTTTTTTTTTTCACTGGGTTACCCACAAATCACTAATTAAAAGGAAAAGATCCTTAGAACAGGTGGATTTAGAGTTACCAGTCAGACTTACTGTTTTCATGACTATTTTACATTTTTCAAAAAAGAGGAGGAAATTACAGTAAACATCTTTTGATAACCTTGACAACCTTCCACTCATATAGCTAACTCCTATTTTGTGAAAAGCTCCATGTGTATTGTGCATTTTTATATTATCTAGAACTTCAGAACACAAGATGGCAGTGTACATACTAGTGATTCAGGCTTGGAGATGCTCCTGCTACTCAAACTAAGCATATAACTTTTTATTGAGGCCTATATTAATCTGATCATGTAATTGGGGTATTAGAAATAAACCTAAAAGTATTTGTCAACAGCAGAAACAAATGCAATTTGCCAATAAATGAGTATTGCATGAACAAGTGTTAGGTAAAGCTTAATTCAAGATTTTATTGTACACAACAACACTCTGGAGACATTAAAAGCCTCTTATGAAACTCCTCAATTGCAATAACAAGAGGGTATCCCTTTATGAAGGAATGGAAGCTGGCTCAGTCATAAGAGCTTCAGAGCAAAATTGGCTGCTGGGGAAAAGCACATAAGAGAGCTGGCAGCCTGAAATATGTGGAGAGCTCAGGGCTCTCGGAGGAGTAGTGCAGACCACTGAAGCGGAACAGGCTGAACAGTATCTAAAATTGAACAGGTGCCTTTCTGTGAAAAAACTAACAAAGCAGACAACTGTTTGGCATGACAATTGAGAGACAAAAAATTTCCACTGAGAGGCATCAAATTAGAGGATAGGTCTCTGGCTGAGGAGAAAATTGCTTCAAGAGCTACAAGGAGTTGGACCTTTCCGTGTGTAACTTCAGAGAAAGCTCATTCAGAGCTTCTCTGGGCACCAGTGGGTAAAGAGAACTGCAGTAACAAGCTTTCAAGGCCACTACCCAGAAACTTCTTTGGTTGGGTTGAGTTGAATACTGGAATTAGTAGGTGTAGCTAAGAAGTTGTTTTGGCTGCCTTTCCTAGCATTTGGTTATGCAAACATGGCTTTGCTACATAGTGAAAAGAGCCCTTAGAAAAATAGTAATATTTCAGAGTATAAAATAATCCTGGAAGTCATTATCCCTCTGGAATGTCTAATGCTGACAAAGTTCTAGGCAGTCCTCCTTTCTCTGTGGGGAATGTTCAGGTGACTTTGCCTCCCTGTATCTAAACACATGGCAAACTAATGGGCGAGTCAGATTGACTCAAGAGATCAAAATTCAACATTCAAGGTTCATTATTTCTGGATACAGCTCTTAATTTGACATAGTTACTAGGAATTAGATCATGAAAAAAATAGGTATTTTTCTTAGAAAGGTGTCATATAACTATTTTCTGTTTTTCTCTCCAGAATGGGAATACTTGTTATCCTCTCTTGTACTGCACCATGGAGGTCCTCCCAGTGTGAGTGGAGATGGATGTACTGAGCTTGACCAGTGTTTTTGACAGAAGGTGGAATCTGGGGAAACCTGGTCCCTGTGGTCATTATCTACGTGCAAAAGTGTCACCATGTTCCCAACCCCTCAATCACAGCAGCTACAAGGAAAAGTTGTCAGATTTTTCATGGTGGCCCACTCCTGTTGTTACAATTGGACCAATTGCTGCTTGTTACAGCCCTATGTTCCCACGCATATATCACTGGGTTAATACCAGGACTTCTTTTCCCTCTCTCTTTCTGAGTGTGCAAAGATTGAATTTGGCATTGATTCAAATCAAATAATTCAAATGCCTGGTATTTAAACTACAGACGAGTGTGGGTTCATGACTAAAATAAAGTGTATTACCTAGCAGTTTCAGTCATTTGGTCTATTTGTCACAGTAGATTACAGAAAGTGTGGCACACGCAGAATTATGCATGCACTTTTCAACCATCTAAAATGGAGGATAAATTGAACATGTCATGGTTCTAGGAGAATAATTTATATTGAGTACAAGCTGGGAAGGGACCAGAGCCAAAACCTCAGATCTAAATTACTTGACTTCCAGGGAAATTTTAATCCAAATAAAAACTTCAGAGCTGTTCATTATATAATTACGTGAACCAACAAGAGACCATATCTCAGCTAACTAAACTTAGTTCTTTCAAACTAAAGAATTTACAGCAAAATTGAAGTTTTGTGGCTAAGTCCACAGATGCTTAATACCGACTGTGATCACTGTATGGAACTACTGCCAACTGTCTGTTGTAACCATCCCACATGTCTCTTTTGGCTTTGCATATATCCCTGTTCTTAATAAATGAACTTTTCCAGCCCGATAATAGTTCCTTACAGAGAGTGTGTTATGAGGATTCACAAACTCATATTTTTTCATGCATGGACCATTGAAGTTGTTCTCATTGTCTTCTCTTCATTGCAGGTGCTTATTCAAGGTTTGACCTGCAAGGGTGCCCCTTCCCTCTGCAACCCTGGAAATTATCTGCATTTCAAATTCCTGTGAATGCAGGTGCCACCAGTAATGTCTTAGGAATGAGAGGTGAAGGAAAACACTGTTTTTTCTTGGTCTACTTCCAAGGGTCTTCTTCCCTACAGTCTGTCTCATCTTCTTTTGCCTCTTGTCAAAACCCAACTATTCTTATCATGGCAGTAGTCAGCCCATGTAGACATTCAGTGAAATTCCATCTTTAGATGCAACAGTTCTTACTTTTCTATTCAGAATCATTCCTAATCCAACCTTCTTTTACCAGGAATAACCAATTTCCACCAAATCAAACACAATCTACCCATTTCCTATGATAAAATATAGCTGTAATAGCTGTAATAGCCCACCCCAAGTCCTCCCTCCCCAGTATTTTACAAAAGCACCTCTTTGACCTGACCCAACATAAATCAAAACTAATGTCTTTCCCATAGTCCAAAACAACTTCTTTTCCCCAAAATAAACTCTTCTCTTGATATTAAAATGTAATGACCCTTGCAAATTCAGGAAGTCACTGTGCAGCAGAATGATTATAGTCCTAAAGACACTTTAACCTTTTCATTTCCTGCAAGAATCATCCTTCTGCCTGTCATCAACCCATAATGTAAAGGTGAGGTCTGGACTAAGAGGGATGGAGCAGGAAATGTTGGCAGCCTGGAGATTGTTACCTTCTGGTCCAGCACAGGCACACAGGATCCAGCTGAGGCTTGAGAGCTGATCAGAGCAGGCAGTTACAGGGGAAAAGGATATTGGGGGTTATCACTACCCCTGATACATTCCCCAAGCAAACATTGATGGTCATAATGAAAGTAAAAGGTGTTATATTTAAAGTCAAAAGTAATATGCCTGTGAAACATGCTGGCAAATGGTATCATTGAGGCCAAGTGCTTAGCAGGATTCAGTAAAAGGTTATACATACATATTCATACATTTGTGCAGGGAATTAGATTGGACCTGATAAAAATTCATAATGGATATAAATGTTCACAGTTCAGGGCATAAATCAGCCACCAGCCTGAGGTTAGAAAATAACTTCCCCTACAGTCAGGCTGTTACATAATTATCAATTATACTTGCAGAGGGGGGAAAGGAGGTTGAAGAATAGGGCAATTTCCTCAGAGACATCTGGGAATTACTATTGGCAGACAACTAATTTAGATTTTATCTGGTATGGAAGTTCTTATTACATCAAATAATGTAATTTAGAATTAAAGCATGTGATTTATTTTGTATTTTTTATTCTTCATGTAATCAAGCTCATGCCTGCGGGTAACTGCAGGCCTTTCCGCTACAAGCCAGCCGAAGTTACTGAAATTCACTGTGCTGTGTTTTCTCACCAAATCTCCTTAAAAACAGCTTTAAATTTTGCAAGGAAATCAGGCAGAGTCCCAGGAATTTAGTTTATCAAAGGTAGCCAACTAATACAGCCAACTTACTGTCTGTCTTAACAGAGAAAAAATTACATGTGTGAACTGCAGCAAAATCTCATTCCAACAAGTTCTCATTTTTGTTGTTTGCATAGTAACCTAAAAAGACTTGCAAAGGTCCTGAATGTCTCAAATTATAGCATGGTGGCTACTTCAAGCCTACGTTTTTTACTTGGTATTATCAGCTCACCTAGGCAAAACATACACATTCAGTGGACTTGTTTCCATCAAGCAACACACCTCCAGCTCTTGTTGCACTTGAAAACAGTCTGCGAGCTAACGTAACACACACTGCATGCCAAGAAAAGCAGCCTTTGTGACCTTGCAAACAGAGAGCTTGATGGAAAATCAGATTCTTAATCAATTGATCAAGAAACTGCAAATGAACACAGGCAATCGTTTAGGATTGGGATAGAAGCTGCATTCTGCTATAGTTTCTGGAGCACATGATACACTTATTGCAATTACAACATAAATTATCACCACAATAGATGGGGAAAGCTGAGGAACAACTATTAACAAAACACCTCACCAATTTTCAAAAGGAAAAGGAGTGGTACTTGGCATTGGTCTCTCCTAAGCATAATTTCTCTTCCTAGTGAGTATTACTAGAAATATAGCACAGTGATCGCTCAACATCTGGAAAGTTCTAGGGCCACAATCAACAAACACTGTGGTCTTATTAAAAAAAATTTACTGTGTAAACCTGAGTGATCTGTTCAGACAGATTTATAAAAGGAATGGCTGAAGAGAAGGCAGCAGATGCAACGTAGTAGATTTTTTTTAAAGGTCTCAAATCATATTTTGTGAAGATTTGACTTGAAAAATGAATCGCAGCTGGCTTTGCTGTGCAAGCTGTGAGTTGCCGAGGACACCCGTGCCCTGAGTGCCCAGCTCCGTGCTGGTGCTGCAGTGCCGGTGCATTGCAGGCTCCTTACCAGCTGCCCTCGTGTAACGCAGGGGCTGCAGGAGCAGCGCCACTGGTCCATGGCTTTCTAGGAACAAAGGGCAACTCCTCTGAGCACAATTAGCTCTTAACAGTGGCAGCGTTATCAGCCCTGCAGCTGAATCTCAAATGAGGATTACAATCGTTTGGGGTGGGTCGTGTTGGGGCCATTTGACCGCAGTCTTCTGCCAGTCACATACGCAGTTCTGTCGTGTCTCCTGCCTCCTTCTGTCCTGCTGCTGCTGCTGCCACCCTGCCAGCAGCAAGCCATTTCCCTGGGAAGCTCTCAGGCTGCTTACAGCCCAGCTGCCTCATTCTGCTAGCTACCAACCTGCTGCTCCAGCTCCCACATCGGCTTGTCGCTCTTAAACGTGGTTTACACTGTGCCGGAAATCCCAATGTGTACTGGGAACCTCAATACAGAGCTGCAGATAATATAGAATACATCAAACTGTGAGGAGATGTTTGGGGTGTGAGGGATATGGGGGCGAGGACTGATTTTTTTTTAAATATTTTCATCAGGATAATGAAGTAAACTTCAGAATGCTGCTGACATTTACAATTTTATGTCTCAAAAATCTGCAAATACTGATGAAGAATATAGATGGGGTGTAAAGAAATGATGCACTGTTGGGGTTTTAGGCTCAAAAGTGGTAGTACTGATCTAGAATAAGGCAAATTGATAAATAGTGTACAAATAATCCAAATAATCTTTCTGTGGAATAAAGAGCCTGAAAAGTATGAATTGGAAAAGAAAATGATGGGAAACTGTCCCTCTTCCTTGGCAACTAGATGCAAGATGGCACAGGACATAGCAAGGCAAAAGAGCAATGTCATTTTAGACTCCACATGAAGAGCTGAAACATCATCAGGTTAAGTAATTTTCTTTTCCATTTAGGCATAAAATATTCTGTTATATCCCCAACACTGTCAAAAAGACAAAAGATAAATGAGAAAGAATTCTGAAAAAAGCCAGAAAAACAATCACTGGCTGGAGGCCAGATTTATTTGGAAATATGTGCATATGTTTAACTTGTCCAAACCTTTAAGGGTGATTAAGGGGAACTCATAATGGATGACTTCTTCTGGAAAAAGCTACTTAGAAATAGAATGTAGAAAAAAGAGGTTAGCAGGTCATGGGCTGCCAGAGATCTTGACACTGCTTTGTTAGCTGCTGCTGCTGAGCAGCCACAAAATTACTCTGGTAGCAGATCCCCAGAGTGCATAAAAACGAGAGTTGCATTTACATATTCTGAGAATCAAACTTAGGTTTTGTTTTCTCAGAAACTCACTCCCAGAGACAAAACTCTCATGTATTGAGATAAAAACGAGGCACACAGTCCAGTCCAGTGCTATGGACCACACTGACGGTTTGATATTGCTCCCCGTTCAAATACAGTCTTCATTATCCTGGGCAGCATCCCCCCTGTGCAGCTGCTCCAAGAACAGTGGGAATAGAGACAGCAGGTTGTTTAGATTTTAAACTTGGAAAGGACGAACCGCCTGCTGCATTAGCAGAATATGTGGGGCTGAGGGAGTAAACAACGTTTTAGATTCCCATGTCATGTGACAATCAGGAGGAAAATCTCAAAAAAAAAAAAAAAAAGGGCAAGAAAAAATAAAAGGCAGTAAAGCAGCCAGCTTGTCCCATTCTCTCTGAAAATCAGAACAGCAAATAACTTAGGCTCTCCCCCGTTCAGCAAACACTTTTTTTACAGAGGATGCACAGAATGAAGAGTTAGAAGATAAGGAAGGTATTCCCTAGAAGAGAGTATGAACAAACCATAGATTAAAGACAGTTTCTGGTAAGAGTTCTATTTGTACAGATTTAGTATACTGAAATATTTTGATAGGACAGATATCCTACCAATGCTTGTATTACCTCTTGCATCAGAAAATGAAAGTCAAGGAGACCTCGGTATTGTTCTCGCTTTCACGCTTTCTGGATTTTTTTTTGGGTGTGGAAGGGGCAACAAAAACTCCATGAACAATTATAGCATGCAGCTCAGAAAAATCGAGGCTCCTGGGAACACTTGAGAATTTAAAGGGAAAGAAAAGCAGGCAGGAGCTGGTCAGCTCTCCTATGGCATAACTGTATTCCAACACTTGGAGGATGGTAGGGAGTTCAGCAGTATATCAAACATGGGGTTCCGACTCTAAAGCCCATGATGCACTTTAGAGTCTTTGTAAAATGTCTGTTTAGAGTTAGTCTGGTTTCAGCAGTTGAAGTCACAAAACTAAGTCTTTTAAAATTCTTCCCACTATATTCAATGCAATACAGGCTGCAAACATTTCTATTCACACAACTGAACTCATATTTTAAATAGTAATATATACAGGGTCATTAATTCTGGAATAAGTTCCTTTGTCTATTTTAGCATATTTCAATATTTATTTCTAGAACAGTTATTCTATTCTAGATTTATTCCAGAACTGTCTTGCCCCCAGAAAGTCATAGAAGTATCTTCCATCTCAGACATACTGATATTGTAGTATGCCCTGGGTAAAACAAGCATTAGGATTCTAGTTAGATTGGGTGCACAGATCATATCATTTATTATTTGCAGATGCCAGGACTTAAAATTTTCAACTGTTTTCCCACCAAACTGAATAAGGCAGTTTGTTAATACAATTACCTCTGTATAATTGGAAACTAAATCAATGATGACTGCGTGATTTGAATGCTACTTTAAATAATTCCATTTTTATGATGCTATTTTGTTGCACATGGTATCACAACATAGCTTATTCATTTTCCTGCTGACCGTGATTTGAGTTTGTGTATCTCTCTGTAATGGAAGAAGCATGTTTTCAACCTTTCTAGTTTTCTGAGATACAGTGTGCATTGCTTTTAATTATTTAGGCTGACACACATTAACACTAAGAGTCCACAGTTCATAGTGAGTGAAACAAGAGGGAAGGACTGGGTGCACTGTAACTTCCATGGAAAAAAGAGCAGCCACCAGAGGTCTTTGGAGAAGCCCTTAAAGGAAAACAAGAATGTGGGGTAGACAAGGTACACAGAACTTAAGTGTTATGAAGGATTTCCCTACTCCTTTCAGAGGAACATCTCTAGTCACTGCCTGTTTGCCTCTGTTTTAAAATACTTGGACAGGGAGAAGGGCAAAAGAATAGGAAGAAGGGCAACAGACTACTCACTCTGTCACAGGCTGTTTGGATCTCTCAAATTCACAGGATAATGTACTTTGCAAATGAACTTTATAAGCTCATTAGGAAAGAAAGCAAATTAAGAAGGGCTCAGTCCCCTTTGTACAAACTAGTCTAGCTCATGAATTCACTAATTCATCACTTCAGTCATGAGGTTTCTAACTCACAAGTTTTCTAATTCATAACTCGCAATTCATTAACTTGTAACTTGTACACTTCGCATATTAGCAAAATACCTATCCAAGGGTGAGAGTGCTCATCCTTCCTCCTTGGTCACAGTGCAGGTGTTCCCTGTGTCACATGAGAAACACAAACATTAGTGTTTTATCAACACTATTTTCATCACAAATCCAAAGCAGAGCACCATACAAGCTACTATGAGAAAATGAACTCTATCCCAGCCATAGCCAGTACAATCTCCACACCTTATTCCCTACTATTTACATCATGCTCAGGTCTCATACTATCCAATAGATCCTCATTAGCCACCTTCCTCTTTCCCATCCTTTGGATATCTTCACAGATATCATTCCCTGTAAAATGTCCATAAAACGCCTGTGAAATGTCCATTGAATTCATGCAGTCCATGACATTAGGCTCCATTTGTTCTGGTGGTCACTCAGGACCGGAGAGGTGCTGTGTTGTGTGGAGTTACTGGGCACCAAAGCCAGCTCAGGTCGGGTCACTGCTGCACATGCCCCACTTCTTGCAAGGTTTGTTCACTGGCAGTGGTTCCTGCTACAGTAATCCTGTAACATGCAACTCAGATCATAGTTTACAACAATTTAAAGGTGTATCCACTACAGTCTCCATCTCTGGTCCTTTTGGACTCCTACCCTTGGCTCTGCTCCAGCATGGACCTACTCATGGGCCACAGTCTCTCCAGGGTACAGCTGATGTGGCCTGGCCTTACGCACAGCCACAGTCACTTTGAGGTGACGTCCTCCAGCACAGCCTTATCCAAGGGCTACAGTCTCTTCAGGGGTGTACCTGCTGTGCTGTAGACATACTCATGGCCGCAGATGCTTCTGCTCCAACATGGTCTTATCCACAACCACAGACACTTCAGGTTGTCCTGCTCCTGCACAGACTTATCCACAGGTCAAGTCCCTTCAATTCAAGCTGACACTGGATCTGCAGCCTGGCCCAGCAGCAATGCCCAGGCCACAGGCCAGCCCCGGCACATCGCCACGACTGTTATCAAAATGCTCCCAGGCACAGCTGGGTAGGATGATAAGCCCCTACAGCAAAGAGCCACAGCAAAAAGAAGCCACTAACAAGCTCTAGACTAACACACAGCAGGGCAAGCAAGACCTATGGCAAGCACAGCACCCTGCCAATTAATAGCTAAATAGCACAAAAAGCTACAAATTCAGTCTAGCAAACTCCAACCAAACCTGTCATTGCCTCAAAGCGTTTGCGCCCCAAGTGGGTCACCAAAACAGGACTGTCATGGTTTAACCCCAGTGGGCAGCTCAGCCCCACACAGCCACATGCTCACTTACCCCAGTGGGATGGGGAAGATAATTAGAAGGGTAAAAGTGGGAAAATTTGTGGGTTGAGATAAAGACAGTTTAATAGGGAAAGCAAAAGCCACGCACACAAACAAAGTGAAACAAGGAATTAGGCATTCAGCCACCTCCAGGAAAGCAGGGCTTCACTACAAGTACTGGTGACCTGGGAACAGGAACACCCCCAGTCCAAACATCGCCCTTTCCTTCCTTCTTCTCCCAGCTGTATTTGCTGAGCACAACGTCATATGGCCTGGAATATCTCCGTGGTCAGTTGGGGTCAGCTGTCTCAGCTGTGTCCCCTCCCAACTCCTTGTGCACCCCTGGCCAGCTCCCTGTTGGGGCAGCCCGAGAAACAGAGAAGGCCCTGACACTGTGCAAGCACTGCTCAACAATAGCTAAACCATCCCTGTGTTATCTTATATCTGTTTAATGCATTGTTCTCAAGAATTTTTCAACTTGAAAGGAAGTTGGTTTCTAAGGTTAAGTCATCAAGCTGTAACAAGACAGAAACTCTGACAAACATGCATTCAAATGTTATCAATGTCAGCTTATTCTACAGGAGGAGACAAGTACCAGCAGAAGATCAACTGCTCCTGGCTCCTCTGAGTCAAATTTAAAGCTGAACTTTCCTCAGGAAGATTAAGGGTCTATATTCTACTTACTCATACTCATTTACAAGGTCTTACCACTTCCTGTATTTCCATGGTTCCCGGGAATGAGATCATAACCAATGCTTAATGTCTGGGATGTAGGCAAAGGTTGTAGGCATATGGTATTTCACTAGTCCTAGAGACAGGGTCTTCTCCATGAAGACATGAAAGAACCGGTACTGTACTTCAGATTGTATGTTAACCTCATCTAACTTTTAGATGGCAGGGGTTAGGGAAGACGAATTCCAGCCATGGTGGCTGAAAACATCTTATGCCAATTAGCAAGCAGGGATCTATGGTCCATCTTATGACTCTGTGGTGTAAGAAGGGAACAGAGCTTGTGTCACGTGTGATGCTCATACCAGTGTGTTTGGTTTACTTTTCATGCAGAGATCTCTGTAAAAAAGAGGATGGCTCCCTACCACTGAGCAAAAAAAAAAGTTGCTTCACTGATTCCTTTCATCAGTGTTTTTCTAGGGACACCACAGTGACTAATTTTAAAAATAAATTCTTTATTAAAAATGCAACATAAAAAAACCTTCTAGTCAAAATCCCAGATCTTCAGAGTCACTTCTCATTAGAGTTTCAGTCAAAACAGTCACTGGTTCAAGCTGACTTGGCAAGTCAGGACTTGTCTCCAACATTTTTCAGAGGTTTGAAAGTTGTTATTTCAACAGATATTTTCTTACATTGGCCTTTAATCTGAAGGGCAAACTAGCAAGGTTTTAAAAAGTTTGTTTTTCAGCAGTAGGTGGCACTATGAAGTTTCATAAATATTATAACATAAATTAATATAAAATTCTATGCGCATGAATTATTTTTAAAAAACATAAAAGTATCTCAGAATAAATTCTGATAATAAAATAAATATTTTTCTAAATATTACAATTGAAAGTCTAATGCAAGAATAGGAATGAGAATGTCTGATATCAAAATAAGCAACATGTAACGTTCTCTATCCTCTTTATAAAGTACCACCTTGAGTTGTTCTTGAATACACTACTTCAGCTACTTTGAATTTCCCAGAAATTATATGTATCTCCTTTGCATATAAAATGTAATATTGCAATAATGAGTGTCAATACACCTAGAATTGGTACTTTTTATAAGGTAAATGGATGTATACAAACAGGAATACAGCAAATGGAAAAAGCATTTGGATTTTTCTTTTGTGGTCAAAAGTTTATACTTAACAAGCAGAGACTAGAGCACTACATGTGGGGCCACATTCCTCCATATATACTATATGGGGATGTTACTATATCCCAAATAAACTCCAGGACTAAAAAGATGCAATGTTAATTGAAAACATTTTCTTCAAAACTTTACTATATAAAAATCTATAAAGGGCAACTCACAAACAAATCTGTGTTTCCAGTTATTTCAGATTGCCTGATGACACAAAATAACAATATCACAAAAGTACTAAGGGTACTTTGTTTCAGAAGTAATGCCATACACCTCATTCCTCAGCAGTGTACAGCAGGAATAATCCAGTGGGATGCAGCATTTTCATTAAGCTGATTTTTGGTTGACTGCCTTCTCATTAGAAATGAAGTGCTGGTCTGCCTGAGCACAAGGTGTGAAGATAAGGAAAGGAGAAAAGAAATTAAGCAAGGAACACAAATGAAATATATGGTCAACGCTCTTTTATCTGGCCTGACCAGAAAGTGTCCTTGCCATTTTTTTTTCTCCCCAGGCTCCAAGCAAGCTGCTTGGCTCTGCATACTATTTCTGCAATACAACCTATGCCAATGCCTAAGAGTCACACTTTCTTTTATTTTGTTTTCTATTAAATAAAGCATGTAGAAAAGACACTTTTATAGCTTCCCAGCATTTTTTCATGAACTGACATAGTATATTACTCCTTTTGTGCTAACACGGTCTGCTTATTGTTTCTTTTATAATACAAAGAAAGTCAAAAGCTGGTACTTAATAGAAACATAATTTGCAAGGAGTTGGCAGCAGCTGCATTCAAAAGGTTTTTTAACTTGCAACAGCCTGCTTCAGTTTCTAAGTTGTACAGTCACACTCCTGTACCTTGAAAGGCAAACCTAAAAATGAGATCTTCACCCTAGCTCTGTTTAAATGGCACCAACAGCTCAGCAGCTGTGCGTACCCAAAGCAGGGTCTGAGAGAGACCCAGCACAGCGCTTTGGCTACGAAGCACAGAAACTAAGCACCCACAAAGGGATAGGGAGATTTATCAGGTTTAGTAAGAGTGTCCTAATTCCACACTATTTGGTTCAATTAGATCATTGAAAGTAGCCTCAGAAACGGGCTCAAGGCGTGACCAAAGGATCATCTGAAAGGTATTTATTGTCATATACTGTCAGCCAGGTTACACACACGATGGCAGCAGTCAGACCCTTTTCAAAGTGGTATTCAGTGCACTGAATTTATTAACTGACTTTCAAGGGGAGTTCAGCTTGCTCCGAGTAATATAATTTACCATATAATGACAGGTGCTTTAAGACACTGCAATAACTTGGTAACTCTGACACGCGTAAGGATGCCGGCCTGTGGCCTGTCTGCTCTAAAGCATTCCCCCTTACTTTTAGGCATGCTCCGACACGTGCTTTGTTACTCCTGAGGAGTACGATGTGTTGGGGGCTGTGGTGTGTTGTTAATATGTGTTGCATATTAAATAGCCGAAAAAGACAAAAGGTTGACAAAATGGTACCGGGACTAGTACCACTGCCGCTCCGAGGGGAACCTCGCCCGGAGCTACCAATTCCAAACACTTTGTGTGTGCCGACCCCGAATCTCCCGATGTCTTTTCGGCTGGTTTGATGGCTCGTTCGGGATCCCCTGCCCGGCAGCGGCAGCCGGCGCACACGGGGCTGTTCCCGGGGCTCTGCCGCCCCTCCGCGCTGCCCGCCGGGTTGCCGGCGGTGCTCCCTGCTCCAGCGCCGAACTCACCGGCCTGCGCCCGGAGCAGGGGCGCTCCTCCACTCACCGACGACAGCCGGAGCAGGGGCTGCCCGGCGGGCGCGGGGCCGCAGGGCTCGGGCGCTGGGCCGCGGGAGCGCTGAGCGCGGACGAGGTGCCCGGCACGGCCGCCGCCGCTGCCGGGAAAGCCGCCGCCTCCGCGGGTCCCGCGGGCGCTGAGTGGCT
>VZTE01005527.1:238800-268218 GCA_013397775.1 Eulacestoma nigropectus
GGGCCCGAGCGCTCCCGTTCCGCACTCGGGTGAGTTACCGCCGCTTCCCGCTGCTGCAGCCCGGGCCCGCTCCGGGGCTGTTGCACAACCACGCGCTGTCCCGGGGCGGCTCCGGGTTCGCCTTCGGGTCCGGATCAGCCTCGCACACGCAGCCCGAGGAGCCCGAGCCGGGCTGCCCGCCGGGGTGCGCCCCGGCACCTCCGCCTGCTGGAAACGCCCCGCCAGGGCTTTGGGCACAGAGCACACGGAGCCGCGGTGGCCTCTGCCGGGTCGAATGTCCTGGAGGCTCAGAGGTGTTTGTGGTTTGTACTCATGTGCTGTGGAGCCTCTTCTCTCGAAGCCTGGGGAAGTTCAGTACTGTTGTGTTGCAAACTAGTTGCACAAGAGCTGCGTGAATAACTGAAAACATAATTGAACTCCATTATAAACTTATATAGTTACGCTTTTCTTGGGCTTTTAAATAGAAACATGTCCTTATCAGCAGAATGCTAGATCAATGCTAAGTCTAAAGAAGTAATACTTAAAACTAGTTCTGGACCTGCTTTAGTTCTTTTCTTACTGCAAAATTAAGACTCAAGTGTTCTGATGCTCTTCTAGTGTGTGTCGGTACAATATATGCTATGCAGTAGAGTTTTGTCTAACATTGTCTATTCTCTAGGATATATAAGTGGGTACTTCCTACAGGTACTATCACTTTAGCAATATTGGATGTACCTTTTTCTGTTCCTTGGATACAGTTCCTTTCAAGTCTTGGGCTGCTCGTAGCTCTGTTTGGCCCATCTGTTTTTCTAGCCCTCGGTAGCACAGCCATGACCTCCACCTTGCCTCCTCAGTTTGTTGGAAAATACTGCAGCAAAAATCACCGTCTTGGCCTGTGCTACGTAAACACCCTGTGAATTTGGTTTTGCGTATATTATCCAGGCACTTTTGATCTCATTCTTGAGGGACTCTTGACAGACCAATTCCTGCATATATGCTTTTGTACCTTCTTCCTCAATCCACTCTGACTTCTCTTCCAGAAACCTTGCTTTTGTTACTCGTTTGCCTGCTTTGTCAAACCCTCTCTTACTAAGCCACCTGTTGCACTTTTCCTATCTGAGCTGAGCAGCTGCTGGTTTCTTCTCTTGCAGACCTAGCCTGAAAAGGCACTGTGTTTTTTAGATAGCAATTTATCATCATCTTTGACATACAGTTATAAATGTTTTCATTAAATGGAAAATTCACATACCCTGTACCATAAAATGTTCACTCAGGATGAGCAAGAGGGGAACACAATTTGCATTTAGCCCCTCAGATTTTGCAAGGCGGCAGATGGGAAGGGTGTTTGTAGTGTCTATGTGCCTGGTAGCAATTGTCATGCCAGTAAAGGTGAGTGTGCAGGGATTGATCGAACTCCTTAACCAGAATGTAAAACCTCCACTTTCAGCGACATACTTCTGTGGGAGTTAGCAGAGCTATTGCTTGCAATATTCTTGTAACAAGTATTCCCTTGTTGTACCTTTCTGCCTGGAAATAGGATGCACCTCTGTATACAGAGGTAAACTGGGATGTTGCCCACATGGACCTCAAATCATCCAAGAAAAAAGATTGCAATGGAACAAGTGGTCTGGAGGTTTCAATTCACACTTGCGAAGGCAGGACGTAGTAGCTGTTCTCTTCAGTAAATGTGAAGTTATTGAAATGGTTGCTTGTAACCTTGTAAAAAAGCTCAACAAGCTCTTTAGTTATTAAATTTTGACCTTCACAACAAGAAGGCAAAAGGAATTCCTTTTCCAACACAAATAATGAAGCTGTGGGTTACACTAGAGTGGAAGTAAGACTAATTATGACAGCGGGCAAAACCAAGTAGGCAAATAATTGAGTGTGCATGCAAGTGTATCTGTTAGGGTTTTTCTACCTAGAGAGCTGTCCTGAAGAGTCTCCAGCTCAATTTGTGTGATCTCTTCAGTCTAGAAGGCTTTAATGAGGAATTACACATGCTTTTCTTTTTCTTGACCTGCTGTGTTAAATTGTTAAGTGAGTGGGTGTAT
This sequence comes from Eulacestoma nigropectus, assembly GCA_013397775.1. Lineage (NCBI taxonomy): Eukaryota > Metazoa > Chordata > Aves > Passeriformes > Eulacestoma > Eulacestoma nigropectus. The sequence continues at coordinate 240,831 of VZTE01005527.1, forward strand.
TTTTATTCTCTAATAGCCTCTCATTTCCACATGAGGATAGATTCTGTGGGAAGGTCAAACAAGTACCCCACTCAGAGCTGGCAACAAGTCTTTGCTTTTTGGGTTGTGGGTTTTTTTTGTTTGTTTGGTTTTTTTTGTTTGGTTGGGTTTTTTTTGTTTTTGTTTTGGTGGTTTTTTTTTAGTTTCTTGATAATGAGATTTAATAACCTTATTGAATAGGACTATCTGATCAAGATATTTGTAGATATATCTATTCATGTATCTATGTGGATAAAATTCAGAAATGCCCATATTTCTGAATATATTGTTATCTACTAAAATGGAAGACAAGTTTGGAGGAAGTAGATGAGAGGGTGGCACAAGCACTTCCTTAAGTAAAAGTGCATTTATTTTGACACTTCCAGTAGTTCTGTGCTCACTTTGATATCAAGCTGTATTGGTAGAGCTTTTTTTTCTTCAAAACTCACAAAAGAATAGCTTTCAGTTAAGCCAGTGTTAGATACAATGCAATGTAGCATGTTCGGCTGAAATGAATGTAGCCTAGCAGGACCTGATCTTGTCAATCCATTCAGGAGAACAGCTAATTGGATACTGTTATTAGTGTAGTAAATATCCATCATATGAATCCTGTTCTGTAGCTTGTCTTTAAAATGTGCCAAGAACTTACAGTTGTATTGGAAACTGGGGGAAGTGCAAGTTCATTGTCTCAGAAAACCTGACTATCTGACTTGAAGAAATTAATTTTTAGCACTCAAAGTTGGAAAGGAGATTGGCTTTGAAAGTTTATTGGGAAATGTTTGAAAGAGACCAAACTGGAACAAAAAAGAATGTTCATTGTAAGGAGAAGGCAGCTCTTGTGTGCTTTAAAGAACTTGAGATGTTTTTGTAGGACTGTGTGGGCGGTTAGGAAGGTTTGTGTACACTTCCCACTAATGTTCGTGGGCAAGAATAAATTTTGGCTGTCTCTTACTTTTTTCCTTTTCTTTTTCTTTCTTAATTAAAAAAATAGAGATGGTATAATACTCATCCTGAATAAGAATGCAGTAGGTTGTGTATAACCCTGAAAGACAAGGAAATGGTTGAAAATTATTATTGTATCTATTGTTGCACCTGAATACCCTTTTTATTTCTTTTGCTTTCTTTACCTCTTAAATTTGCAAAGCAGAAAAATACCTGTTTGATAGGTAGTGCTAATTCTGTGATCCTGACTAAAATGAATGTAGCAATAGCATCTTGAACGTACTTACTTTGTTTAAAAAATGTCAGATACCTTTGTGGAATATGCTGGGCTTTGTGAGGTGATGTTGAGGAACACTAGAAGTGGAAGGACCTAAGTGAAGTATTTGTTCTAAGTAAAATCAATTCATACTATTCCTTACTTGAGTTTTTCATACATAGTTGTAAAATTTTGTTGTATTTGTTCCTTCAGTAGAACTAAGAAAACCCAAAACAGTGAAAGCTGTTGGAGTTTGTCATTGAAAGTTTTTGGAATGCAGTAGACTTTATAAAGAGAATGAAAATAGTCAATTGCAGGCTCAGAGAAGGGTAAACTTGAGCGAGAAAGAGAAAATATAGAAAGTCCAGATGAAGATGCCAGTAAACAATGTCAAGTGTACCCATACCTGTAACACTGGGTGTGTGATTGATTGTGAAGAAGAAATTAGTTTGATTTTTGTATCTAGAACACTGCCGCTTTCCTTTTTTTCTTTGCAATTATAAAGATAAGCTTTAAAATTACTAAAGCATTCACTAAAATTAGGCCACTTTGTGCAAGTATGATGTATTTACAATTATTGTCTTGGCTGAGGCCAGTGCAGTACAAGTTCAGGCAGTAACCCATTGGCATGAATTAAATATTAATCCCCTGCTGACTGAGTTGCAGCCAGCAAGAAGACCTGCAAAGTCCCCAGGTTAATCACCTGGTTAAAGTTTGCTTTGGCCTCTATCTCATTCCAACCCTAAGTAACTTATTATTTTAATATAGCACATTGCTAGAAAACTTGAAAGTGTTTGAAGTCTGTTCAGTTTTCTGATCTAGTATATTATACCAAAGTTGGACTTTGTGCCACAGGATGCTGCTTTAGGTGAAGGGGAAAGAATACGACACGTTGGTCGGCTTAGTCCTTTTTTCAGCAATAAACTGGTTTAATTGGTTTTGAAAACACTTCATCTGCTACCTCTGCAAGTCTTTGAATACAGACCAATGAAAAGTTGTGGAGGAGGAGCTGGAAGTCATGACTTTGAATTTGTGTTATCCAAGGATGACTGATATACAGTGAAGCACAATGCTGCTCAGGGTTGCTCAACTGCAGTTCTTTTATGGCATATTTGTTTCATTAAGGTAAACAATTAAACCAGTGGTAAGAACTGAAAGCGGCAGTGCTATCTGTGGTGGATAAAACTGCTGAAAACCATGGAAGGCTTATCTGAAACAGATACCAGCAAATGCATTTCAATTAAAGATAGGCAATGTGTACTTTTAGCTTTCCTACCCTGAAACTGCTTTCTGCATGGGAAAAGCAAAGTGACAGTCACATATTAATTGGCAGGAGCAAGAATTTAATTATCTTGTAGCACTTAAGTTTTTCTAAAGTAAAAAAGAGCAGTATTGCTGCTCTGTGCAGCACAGTAGTGAAGCAAGCAGAAGGACAACTATTTTTCTGTTTGTGATTTCTAGATATATATTTCTTAATTTTTCTTTACCATTCTTTAAAATAAGGAAATAAAAAAAATATTCTCCAGCAGATTATCTTGTTTTAATATTACTTTAGTTTTACTTTGACATGCATATGCCAACAGTGTCCATTTCAAATGGAAGCAAAGTCTCTCAGAACCATACATTTAAATTAAGTATTAATTTGGCACCATACATTTAAATTAAATATTAATTTGGGTAACCAAGCAATTTGTAACAACATCTAGTAAGGATAAAAGTGTTTAGTTATTTGACTGCTTTGGAGAGGAGCATTTGTCTTTTTTCTTAAGAAGGATCTTCTGTTTTCTGGTTTTTGCCATTTTGAAATCTTGGTGAAATATTTTCTCTGTTTTCTTTAAGTGACGCATTGATTTTTCAGTGTAACACGTTGATACATTGGCTTTGTATTTGCCATTTGCCTGTTAATTTATACTCAAAAATTCACTTTAAAATTCACTTTAAAATAATTAGATGTTTTGATATGTTGTTCTGGACATCTTGGAAAGCTATTGGGAGATAATAAGAGTGTAAATAACTCAAAGTTAAGTTTCCATTGTCTTACCAGCAGATTATCGCTGCTGCTCAGTAGTATATTATTAAGCCCTAGCACAAATACTAATTGGGAAAGCTCTAGTAGAATGGGTATAGCTTAGAAATAATACTTATGTGGCTGCAATTTATGCACTACAGATACAATTGAAGTTTTTTATTATGTCAGTTCAGATTTCTGATTTTGGCCTGAGTAGCTTCAGTTTTTACACTGGGAGAAGGAATGTAAAACAGTGTTTGTTTAGCAAACTTATTTGGAAGGTACTGTAAATGACTATTAATGTTTTCTATCTTTAAATGTAAACTAAACCATTCCAGTAGGTATGTCTTAGTCGTTGATGCTGTTGCAGTTCTGAGGGAGTTGAAACCACTCAACCTTGCACATGTCTTGCAGTTAGACTTTTAGCCTAACTTCTGCAGTATTATTATTAGCAATATAGTTAAAAAAGAGAAGAGAAAGGAAAAGAAAGTTCCTTTAAGATTGAAGTTGCAGCAACAAGTTATGTAAGATCAGTTTGAAACCATCCCTTTAAAACCTTTTAAGGAAGTATCTTCTGTATTGCTATGAAATGTAAAGATATCAGCTTTTCCCTCCTTGCCCCCACTTCTGTCTTGCAGTTTCAAAGTTTTATTGCTGTTTGCTTTATCAATTTTACATGCTGTCTCTTGTAAGTATAACAGAAATTCCACTCCTGGAGACAGCTTGCGAAACAAAGTTTGCATACTTGAGAAATTGACTCAGAAGGAGCTTGGTTGATAGCGTGCCTGTAAGAGGACGTTTGTTTTATGATTAAGGGTGTGTCTATTTGCTGTGTTTGAAAATTAATACCTACAAAATGTTAAAGCAGTGACTTTTCAACAGCTGAGTTATGTGAAAAGTTGCTGTGACTTTGATTTGCTTCCTGCTCAGGTCATCACCACCGTTTAGCTGTAAAGAGCTATGATAAAAAGATCCTGGGGGTTTTTGTTTCTTTGAAACCTTGTGGCAAAATCAGTATCTTCCTACTTATTGCTGTAGTTAGAGTGGAACAATTCCTGTGCTGCTTGTGTTTCCCAGTGGGAGATCCGCATTCAGAATTCCCAGGCAGCACGTGGTTGATGCAGGTCTGCGCTCGGAATGCTGCCTGCTCCTGTGTAAGATGGCCAGTTTTAATGTCTGCTCTGCAGCTGGCCGCCTGGGCGTGGGCACTTCATCAGTTCTTCTTTCTGCCTTCAGGAACTGTTTGCTTGAGTTATGTGCTGTTGGGTAAGAAGACTGAATTTTGTTCTAAATCAGGGTATTTCCAGTTGGATTGCATGCAGTGTTGTGACCAGATGACGTGTTCCACAATCAGCTGGGTAGCAGAACAATGGACAAGAGAGGATGGAAGGGATGGGTGGGTGGCTCTCAAAGTTGGTACAGCTCAGCTCAGATAGGTAAGATTTTCAGATGCTTCATGGCTGGAAGGAGAAAATGGAGACTGTAGCAGCAGAGGTGATCCAAGACCTGTGAGTGGGACTATTCCACCCCAGTTTGTGACACTAATGCTTAACTTCACCACTGTCACAGGAGGAGTCACTGATATGTCTGCACCAGTGCAGATAATGCAGTCATGAAGTGTTCTTGGTACAAGTGTACTGTAGACCCCGGTGCAATCTGCTGTGAATTACTTGACATGAGATGCATGGACATGTTTTCTGTTTTATAACACAGACTTATGTTCACACTTGGCTTTGTTTCTACTGTAGATGGGTCTTGAGCAGATCTCTGTCAGCTGAGGAATTTCTGGAAGATTGTCCCACTGATACTTGTAAAATAAATCAAACAATAGCATAATATGAAAACCAGAACTTATATTTGAATCTAAAATGTGATTTCTGACAGCTAGTCTTCCACATTTTTTAAATTTAATTCTTTGGTTCTGGAAATGCACATCATATTTATGTGCCTTATAGCTATGTAGGTTGTAACAGAGAATTACAGGACAGTGACTTCTGATACTGTGCTTTCTATTTTGGTTTTAGTATTTGAACTAGAATGTTATCAGGCTAATTCTTCAACTAGTATGAATTGTGACTCAGTGAAATGTTGTAGTGCCATGGAATGTTTTCTGGCTTGATTTGTAATCCTTTATCATCTACCACTTCACGAGTCTAGTCTGCACTGACCACTCTTGGGAATCCTTGCTCAGCTGACAGTTAGTGTGTACATCTCTAGACATCTTTCATCTCTCAAAGTTTCTTTTTGTTGGCAAAGTGAAGAATGGAAGCCACTTAAATAATAAAACTGTTAATGGAGTGCTTCAAATTATTCTGAAACACTATCACTGAGGTCAGACCCATAGAATTATTTTAAATTCAAAATGAAGCTTGGGATGAGAGTTTTTTATAAAATGGGCTATCAGTCTACTATATACTCCCAAGGGGACAGACATGGAAGAAGCCCCAAGGGAAGTGGTGGGTGGTGGAGGCTCTTGATTTGGGTGGAAGGACACAGTTACTGATGGTTGAGTTTTGCAGTTTTGTTGCTCTTTTGAAGATATTGAGCATTACTTTGGCGAGAGATATAAAACCATTTACCTACTCTGGTTTATGCCTTGGAAGATGAGTTAGGTCCTTCTGCTTTCAGAATTTATAAATTGAAAAGTGAGAGCTGGAATGCACCACACAGACAAAGCTTTAGTTTTCTACCCAGTTATTGTTCACTTCCTCAGTGGGTTTACCTTTTTTAAGCAAAAGCTGTCATTATGGACAGAAATGATAAATTGACATGTGGATGCCTGACTTGGCCCTTATTGAGCTTTCTGATTTAGTTGTTTAACTTTGCAGGACCTTCATGCGAAAGAGGTTCCTGAAGCCTTTGTGGGGCCTGATGACTTCTAGAGGCTTGCTTTTTGCAGATAAATGTGTCAATTAGAAGTGCTTAAGAAAATGAGTAAAATCTACCCTTGCTTCGTTCTATGGAAGGATAACTCATGTATCTTGGTGTGGCTAGAGAAAGGGGAAAAGCTATACAAACTCCTTTCATGCAAATTAAATAATGATTTCTATGATGCTTCGTGTAAGTTTAGGGAGAGCGTTTTTGGTCAACAGTGCGCAGTTGAATGGTATTATTATTGACTGAAGTATGTCACTAATGAAGGCTGTTCACAGTGTCAAATTAAGTTCATAGTGTCATTTAACCACGAATTACTCTTTTGGAAAGATACTGCCAGCACAGCTAAAATGTGCCCCACTGGGTATCCCTTTCTCAAATCTGTTACAATTCTGTTCTGCCCAGTGGTGAGCAGTTGAATAGCAATCTATTTTTGGCCTCTTTTCTGGGTTTGGTTTCTTTTCCCCTTGCAGAAACTAAATAATAAGTGTATTAGAGGTTGAACATTCAAAAAAACCCCTGACCCTGCTTATTTAGTCAGAACTGTGCACTGACTCTGAATTCCCAGCGCTATCTATATGGATTATGCATGTGAAAAGGGCACGTTAATTGCAGGACTGACTCACAAGGGTATTTAATGCCTGTGCCCCACAGACTGCAGTGAGAACTGCGTACCTAGGTACTCTGCCAGATGTGGGCACATCTGGAGCAAACGCTACTCCCTGCAATGTAACCCTATTCTTAAGCTTTTAGTCTTAAGTTAGTACTCCTGGCTGATGAGGTGTTCGTATGGAATTTCCTGGATGCAGCCACAGTAGATCTCTGTTTCTGAGAGGGGGCTGCTGGGTGTGTGCTGGCAGGACACTGGGTGAACCTCATTGCTTTATAACTCACCTTGACACTCTAGTTGCTTGCCATTGTAGTTTGCTCCACAAACAACAATAACAGAGTAAGTTGCTTGTGAGATGAGTGAGGTGGAAGTTGACGAGATGTGCCTCCCGTAGTACTAGAGCACGCGGTGTCCACATCCAGGCCGTGGTGCAGCTGTAGTGACCCAGCTGGTGCTGTCCCTGTAACTTGCCCAGCCGTCAGCAAAACAACAGCTGGAAATGGGGTCTTTACGCTAAGGTGCCAGTGCGGTGAAAATGTGTAGTACAAGGAAGATTCTGAATAATCCAGGAGAATATATGGACCCTCAAACAAACACACAGTTTTTATGTTTGGTTTGAAACCTGCTTTTCCAAAAGGTATGAAGCCAAAATAGTGGCTAATAGGTTATAACCCAAGATTTATACAACTTAATAAGTGTTATTTGCAGGTTTTTAGGTTCTTTTCTCTGTTCCTATGTTGATTTTGCTTCCTGATTTGTTTTATTGGACAAAAGAACGTGCTATAATTTGACTGGATCATGTTTCCCAGATGACTGAGCCATTATTATAAACAAATCCTCTTGTGTATAAACTAGTGAGTATCCTGTGGCAATGTCTGCAGAGTACATGTTTGGCTGGGTACAGGAGAATAGCTTGAAGATAATAATTTAACAGGTAACTGTTTGTCAAGTACTGTAGGTTCAATATAGAAAATAAAGTGGGGCACAAAGGCTTTTGTGTTCCTGTGGTTAAAAGATCAGCAGTATTTTTCTTATATTATTTGTTTACATATGAGGGGGTTTTGTTGTTGTATAAATGACAAAATTCAATAAATGCCTGTTTTATTATGATGCAGTTTTAACTTGGGAGGAAAAAAACCCCCTAAACACAAATAAAGCCAATTAAGCTGCATTTCATTTCAGGAAAAGCTGGTCTATCTGAGATGGCTGCTGCTTGAATACTCTTCAAAATGGAGTTACATGGTGCAGTACATGGTGATTAGACAACAGCTACAAAGTCGGCCACAACAGAATCGCTCACTTTACTTGTTAGGGCAGCACAGCAGAATTTTGTTGATGTATCAAGCATGCAAAAACAAATAGACAGACTAACCCACTCTTAGAAAACAATCCCGTATTTTTGCCAGCCTCCCAATTTCATTGTGCAACTTGTGTAATAGATTGTAACTTGAATACATATTAACTTTTTGTGCTTATTGACTTAATTTTGTAATGCTGCTGATGCAAGATAAAGAAATAGCAAGTCATTAACTCTGTTAAGCTGAAAGAGGGATCCAGAGTTTGAGTGGGACTGCAGTACCACCAGCCAAATGTACAGTAGAAAAGTGAAAATTGGATTAACACGATATGATTAAGACTGAAAGTGGAAAAACAGAACCCATTTAACTAAAACAGCAAAGCTCTGAAAACATGTACGGCTCATTGCATTAAATACAGATGCTCCAGAAAGCACTCTGGGATGTCAAGAGTTTTAGGACTAAGTTTGAACAAGTGAGATGACAACCATGGCCATTTTTAGCTTGTTCTGAGCAGCCAGGGTAGCACTTATAAATATTCAAGAAAAATTCATTGTCATCAGTTCACCATGTTAGACCTTACTCTGTCTTTTCCTTTTGACTAAGGCATTAATAAAGGAATTTGGAGCAGATACAATGCATGATAGATCTGGTCCTCAGTACTAGAGGATAACTTTGGAAAAACCAGGTATTGGACGAAGAAAATAAGTACCAATGTCAGACTTAAGATTTTGCTTTCTGTAAGCCATGCAAATGAGACAGTGGGTTCAGGATTTCTAATTTTTTTTAAGTATATTGAGGTGGGATCAGTCCAGACTCCATTCAACCCCTGGAAACCAACACTCTATGTTAAATACCTACTATTTTAAACCTGACATCTAAAATATGTATTGATTAAACAATTTAGAAAAGCACAGCTGCTTCCGGAGTGTCTGAGATAGATCATAAAACAGTCTTCTGCAGGAAGATCTGCAGCACTGAGCAAGAATCCCCTGATCTGTTGTACCATAAAAGGTCACCTCAAGGTGGGAAAAAGACATAGATGTGTATTTGTGACTATTTATGATGAGATTGATAAGCCAGACGGGAGAGTGTTGCTCCTGCTGCTGTGCCCCAGGCTGGGAGTGCTGTGAGGCACTTGCACATGTCCAGTGTTTTAAGGAGTGGCAGGGAGGTGGGGATTGATTGATTTTGCAGAAAAAGAGAAGACTTGCCAGAGTGAAGAAGTAAACGGTTTTGTGTCCTTCCTTTTCCTCTTCTTTGCTATGTTTCTGATGGTGTTTTTCTTTACCCGCTTTGGTCTTGCTTTACTGTTAGCATTAGGATTTTGCAGGTTTTGGAATTGGAATAAAGTTAGTATGTTAATGACCATAAACAGCCTTCAACAGCTGTTTTTTATTGCAGTTACATTCTTGCTCTTCAGGCTTAAAGAAACTTGCCTTTTCACTATACAGGCTGTATTTTTTACGAGGTATATATGAGGAATATCTTTTCCCTGGCAGTTTGCAAAGCTTGCTTGCCATGGGATGTGGTATAAGGAAACCATCATGTTGAGAGCTGTACATAACTAACAGACTTAGCCTTTGTTGTTACCACTCCTGGAAGATGGCATTTCAGGTAAATACATAAATAATTCACCTTTCAGAGGAGTTGTTTCTGGAGTGAGAGTTGGGAGAGTGGGTTAGTAGTATCCAGAATTGTTCTTCCAGCCAGGCAGAACCTCTGCCCATCTTTGTCAGAGTAATGCCCTTAGACAAGGCTTGTAGTGAAGCTTAAGAATCCTGGACAATCCAGCCAAGAAAATTTTCAACTAATCTAATTTATAAGAGTAGATCCTGACGGTTTGGCGTTTATTAAGAGAGCATGCTGGAATACAGTGGGAGGTACAGTTTGAAATATGAGATGCGTGTTAGGAGAAAATAGAAATTTGCATAGATACACTTAACATTTCAGGAACTGATCTTATCTCATCTGGCTCTGTTGGGGCAGGAGAATGTCCCAAGACGCATGTTCAGCATGGACAGCATTTAACAGGTTTATTTATATAGACAGGGAATAAAAATTCTCTTGCAATATCACTACTTTAAAGCTAGGGCTTTTCAACCCTTTTGAGTCCTTCCCTAGGTAAGTTAGCCTGCCAGGGCTTTAAGAATGTTTTGTGGCTCAGGCATCCGAAGACTTTAGGACCAGGAAGACCAAAGGGGCATAAAGAAAAAGAAGCAGGCTGGTGTAGTGTCAAAACATACTGGTTTAGTGTCAGTGCAGTCACACCAGTATTAAGCAGCACGGGTATGAAAGACAGAAAAGACACCCCGTTGCATCCATCCAAGCACCTTGTTTCCTCCCTGATTTCTTAGAAGGTCTTGGTGGAAATTAATGGGACAGCAGACAGTTCTGCAGGGTATTCGGGGATTTGACCTTGGGTATTCACAAATCACAGGCTGCTGTAATGTGGCTTTGTTTGACAGCTCTCTGATCTGTCACACTTCCAAACCCTGAATTCAGACATCTGAAATTGCTGTTGTACCCCTCTGCCTGCCAGTGTAAATAACTTCTGTCATTCCCTTTTCCCCATTCTTCTCAATTGTTTTTAAAAAGTTAGGGTGTTGGGCTAACTTTATCTGCTTTCTGTGCCTTCTCTTAAGCATAAGGCTTATGTGTCCAGAATTTTGTTCTGTAATTGTAAGCTGTAATAAAGTAATTTACCTTGAAAAAGATTTAGAAAACCAAACAGTAGTTACAGATATGCCAGAAATCATCTGAAACCTTAAATTATTTATAAATAATTCTTAAAAACTACTTGAACAAAATCAGTTCCTCCAGAGGATAATGAGGGGAAGACATTCAGCTGCTGCTTCCACTGTGCTTTTCTTAGGTGGTAGGATGCTTCCAGCTCCTCTTGTACTTGCCTTATTACTTGATGGCCTTCTTTTCATTCTTGCCTTGAAGTATCTCAGGTCCTTGAGCCTGCCTCACTTCCAACATGTTTTTTTGATTAAAGAAAAAATGTAAGGTGCCATTTTGTTCATTCCCTTCACTTTCTGGAAAATAGATAAGAATTGAGGGATACTTTGCCCTGTCTCTTCTATGAGAAGGCTGTAGGAATGCTTTCCTGCTCCTCGTGCGGTGCTGGTCTGAGCTCCCTGCTGGATGCAATAGCTATTGATTCTCTTGCTCTTCTATTGACTCATGCTGGCATGTGAAATCATCTGTCTTCCTGGGGTTAGGTGCTAACAGATCATGGGAAAGGAAAACAAATCCTTGTCTGGTGAGAGATTCTGCTCATGCTATCTCAATTTATGGTGCAAAAGGCATGACTTTAAGAAGTAAATGCATGAACCCCACAATGTGCTCTGTATCCAGGGGATAGCTTACAATGGGTTGAAGGTGCTGAGATATCATATTGTTTCTCTGCTGACACTTGGGGTGCTGGATGTTTCCATTCTAGTAATGCTACCTGTAAATGGCTTATATTCCAAACAACACCAAAACCAGTGAGATAAACCAGACAGGGATGAAACAAAAGATTAGCTTTTTTGTTTAAAGCACGGAAGTCAGTCTATGAAAGTAACATGGAAACAGGGTCTCTTTCCTTTGTTTACCCTTCTGCAAATGTTTGCTTAGGAGCAATAAGAGTTAATTGTCAAACTTTACAATGTAGTCAGAGATTTTCTCATAAAATGTATAACAGACTCTGCCCAGATGGCAAATGCTGGTATGTAAATCTAAAACATGAAAATTTCCATTGGGGGCCAGATGGTGGCTTAATGTGAATTGTTTAGCATTTATGTTTATCTTATTAAAAGTGCCTTTATATGTCCAAACTAAGCTATCAGTATGGTTGGAAGAGCATATCACTAAATGAACAGAAAAATCAAACCATCAGTACCAGGCACCTCCTGCTTACATGGATCATGGGAAAGCAAAGCATGTCATCTGTTGAGAGAAGTTGTTTCTCTGTCTTTGAAATTGCGAAGATAATATTATAACCAAAATCAAATCACTGTGTGTCTGCTTGGGAAAAATCTTAAACCCATACCATTTGCTCTGAAGTTAAAAATGTTGGACAACAGTAACGCACAAGTCGAATCCCATAACATATTTGCCCTTGGCCTAGGCGTTGGTGTTCAGAGGGAAAGAGCTGAGCTCCAGGTGAGGGGGAAGCACCGCAGCTGCAATCCCTCCTGGGCTCAGGCCTGGCTCTTCCTGCATGGCCTCTTGGCTCTGCCAAACCCATCATTTCCTCTGATGCAATCCAAGGAGTTGCACAACGGAGGAAAGAACAAGCGGACGCTTGTGGAGGCTGTCACATGAGGCTGTGCCTTTGCAGTAAATGTGTCTGATATTCAGGGAAGTGGTCAGCCTGGCTCTGAAGGGCAGCAGCCAGCTCTGGGTCAGATGAATCTTTCATAGGACACTCATTGCACGTGTTCCAGTTTAGATGCCAGTCTGTGCTCACTTGTCCCTCCAAATGAGTCTTTCTGAGACCAGCACATCATGTTCAGGCATCTAAAAACCAGTGGGTCGCTCTTGCACAGGAAAGGAGAACAGTTTTTAATAGCTTTAGTTTAAACACTCCGGGTGTTAAGTACACAGTTACTTTTGGGATACTTTCACAGCAGAAGGGGAAAATTGCTTCAGTGATGAACCTAAAGTAGAATACCTGCCTGTGTGGGTACCTCTGTGTATATCTGTCCTGGTGTTTGACAAGGCAGGGAAATAACTTAAAGAGGAAGACTGTGGGGAGGCTAAAGGAACAAAATTGCAAAATGTTTCGTTTAGACTGCAAGTTTTTTTTAAGAGTTCTTGGCCATTACCTCGTGTTTGTGGTTGTGATTCATTCCTTAGTGAATCACTGGTCAATGTTGACTCCATTAACTTTGACCTGAAAGGCTTTGGCTTTGGACTAATGATCAGAATATTTTTTTTTCTTAAAAAGGGCAGTATTACTAAAAGCATTGGTTGAAATTACAGATAAGTGTTAAGTGGCAGGTTAATATTTAAATCAGTGTGCTGTTAAATACTACATATCAGCATATTGACCAGAAGAACTCCATGTAGCCCGTTTATGCTAAAAGTAATTAGTTGAATTGTTAGTCAAAGTTAAGACTAATATTACTGTATTTATGTACAGCTTTTCAAACTGAAAGTAGGAGGGCTCTTTTCCAGTTACATAGTGGTAACAAAAATAAAACAACTCATCCTTTTGGTTTTAAGTGTCACTAGCACAACAACTAAATAAAATTAAAAAGATGCTCCTGACAAGCATTGCCCTCCAGGGTAGAGCATGACACTCTTTGGCAAAGCTCAACTCTTAGCAAGAGACAAGACACTGACCTAAATATGGTCCCTTGAAAAATGATGACAGGAACCAATCAGTGCTGTTATATTTATCAAACAACAGCTCAAGATCCTGACAATCCTGATAAGCATGCAAGCATATTCATTCAAAAAAGAATCCTGGTTGCTGAACTGACTGCTGCACACACACAGAGGCAGTGGTGTACAGCCACAGCATTTTCTTTGGTCAGCTGGTGTCTTTGGAGACATCTCATCAAAGGAGGCAGCACCCAAAGCTACTTACTTCTGTAATGAGTATGGCCAGTAGAATGGCTGACAGATGTAATAGCTGGGCCTTACGTTTTTGTACTAAGGCTACATGGATTTTCTTCTTCAGAAAAATGTGTTTTGCCTTCTGTAGCTCTTTTTTTTTTTTTGTTCACTTCTGTTTTTCATTATTTAACCTGAAACTGAGCACCAGTTCTGATATTCTGGTGCTGCAGTCTGTTGCAGCTCATGAAGGAAAACAGCTCTCCTAATTCACAGCTTTGTGCATTATACACACAGAGGCACAAAAAAATCTTTTGAGTCACATTTTTAATGGTGCTTTGTAAATGAATAATTCAGAAGTGAGCCCTAAAATCCAGATCCTGCAGTTTTATCCAGAACATATTGCAAATGCTCAGAGACTAGGAAACACTTTTGGATCTGCTGCAGAAGGAGACACTGAGCAGCTGGTAAACTACTGGCCCGTAATGAAGCTGTACCATATTGCAGTATCTCCAGTTACTGCAGAACTTAATTAGTTCGTTTTACCCTGCCAATCTGGAAAGACCAAACATTGTCTTGGGCAGCCAGTGTAATAAGTTCAGCTTCTTCATTGCTGGCTATTAAAGCTGAGTTGGTCTCTCCCAGCAAGATATATTAAATATGTTTTAGATTTGGAAGTGCCTGCATTGTGTTACACAAAGATATTTTACGTAACTACCCAATTTTAGTAAAAATACATTTTTTTAGTTATTAGTAGAAGTTGTTCATGCCATGTGAAATGAGGACACTGAACTGGTTTGTTCAAATGTGGACTTGACCTAAAGCTTTTTGCCATAGCTGTTGTACAGACATGATGATTTTGAATGGCAGCATGAAGTTGGCATTCAGGTTGCTTTGCTTCTCTATTTGAAAATAACCTTTAGAGAGAAGGGAATGTTTTAATTTGATATGATGGCAAAAAAATTGTATCTTGGGTGTAGAGCTGCTGAGTGAATCAGGAAGGTTCTGTTTAAATGAAATGCAGTGTTTGGTGTATTACTTGTAGTATGTTAATCTGATGAGGATGCCCAACACTGAACATTATTTTCACATGCGGCCCCAAAGGGTAATTTTAAGCATAATGAAACATGATGTAAAATCAAAGACTTCCAGGCACCAGCTAAATGGTTGGCTGGTTGGTTGGTTGAGAAATGTGGCTACCAAGTATTAAAATTCTGTATCAGCAGGCATACAAATTGATAAGTTTTGAGTTAAGTTTTCTTCATAGAAGAAAATACTCTAGACTTCAGCCCTAAGAATATTGACTATTTGAACAGTAAAAAACTAAAATAAAAGAGTCTACTAACCCACTTGCCCTCCCCCCCAATAAAAAACCCTGATGCAATAAATTAAAAGTAATTGTAGACAAAGCAAATAGTATTAAACAATTGTTTTTCTCTAAATAGCAGAATTTCATTTGTCTCCTGAAACACTACAGCGTCAAGGGGTAGCTGATTTCTAAGAAATCTAGGTCACTGTGAGCTGTCTGATAACAATGGACTCTGTGATGAGCCGGGGCCAACTGGTTAACAGTATTTGAGACCTTGCGACCACTGTTTATACTCAGCTGCTCCAAACCAACCATCAACATGGACTAAGCTTTAAATTACATTATTTTAGTAATAGTCTTAATAATTGTCTTTAGTGCTAGTGATGTTATGTCACTTGCTGTCTTTGAAACCAGATTCTCTGCCATCTCTGGTTCTCTGTTCTGCTGATCTTTAGGCTTAATACCAGAATGGAACATTAATATTCCAAAATGTATTTTGCAGTATGGCTATTATAGTTACTTCAGGAGGCCTCCATTGTGTTTTTAGTCAGCATTTGCAGTTTTACAAGAACATGTGAAAAAAAATTTACACGGTCAAACTTTTCAATTTCTCTCTTTTCTCCTAAAAATTACTTTCTTTGTGACAAACTCATTCTGTATCTTCATATTTTCTATGAGGTAAGTCGAAAAAGAAGAATATATTTATCCTCTGGCTAGTTCCTTCATTACCTTACCAATTGTAATAAATTCGTGGTTTCTATGAGCCTGTGTGTGGGCCACAGAAACCAAAGCACCAGGTCACACACTTTAGAAAGGTCATATAGAGCTGTATTTTATTTTGGTAATTTTGTAGGATTAAGAGAATAAGCTTCAGTTACATGAGTCTACCCATTTGACATAGAGATTAAAAGCTTTGCTGTTGTTCTAAACCAGTTCTGCTGGGGAGGAACTTGCTTAAAACAAGCACTTCTGTTGCAGGACATGAACTTGATCGACATTCTTTGGAGGCAAGATATAGACCTTGGGGCAAGACGTGAAGTTTTTGATTTTAGTCAGCGACAGAAGGAGTATGAACTCGAGAAACAGAAGAAACTTGAAAAGGAAAGACAAGAGCAGCTCCAAAAAGAGCAGGAGAAAGCCTTGCTGGCTCAGCTGAAGTTAGACGAAGAGACAGGTGAATTTGTTCCTGTGCAGCCAGCTCAGTGCGTTCAGTCAGAAAATACTGAGCCACCCGCTGTTTTCTCACAGGTAAACTCCAATGTTTTGAGTGTGTTTAACCCTTTTTCCATTCACAGGAAGGCATAATACTTGTGGCTGCCTAAAATGAAATTTGCATGTGTTGCTGTAATGGAAGATCCACAGTTACTCAAAGACGCAGTAACCTTTTTCATAACTTTCCTATTTAGACCACAGAGCCTTCAAAACCAGAAGCAGAGGCCTTGTCCTTTGATGACTGCATGCAGCTCTTGGCAGAAGCATTCCCGTTTATAGATGAGCATGAGGTAAAAATGCACAGTACAGTGGTTTCATGGGTGGTCTTCCACAGGGTCAGTCTCACGTCTTCTCTGACTAAGATTTGTGTTCAGCGTAAGACTAATTTGTGATCCGAGTTTTCTCCTCAAGCTGGCTCCAGCTGGCATAAAGCAGTGAGCAGGCTTGAGCCTATTTTTATATTATTCCATTATTTACAAAAAAAAAGTGCTTTTCTTAAGAAACACCTATCTGTTTGTTCTGCAGAAATGGTAGAACTCCAAAAACTAGACTTTTGCTTTGGAAAATGCACGTCTAGTTTTTTGAGTGGGTTTTTTAGTTATTGTTGTTTTGTTTGTTTTTTTAATTTTTTGTTTAAACCTTTCAGGCTTCTTCAGGTGCATGTCAGTCACTGGTTCCTGCTCAGGTCAATAGCAACCCAGCCTTCATTTCTTCTGATCAAACTCAGCCACCTGAATCCCCTGATCTAGTTCCACCCACTGATGCAGAGAATATGCAGAACATAGAGCAAGTTTGGGAAGAATTATTGTCCCTTCCAGAGTTACAGGTTAGTATGATAAGCACCTGAAAAACAAAGCATGATATTTCTGGAGAACTGTAGTATTTTGGAGAAGGCAGTACAATAATATCTGAACAGATGGTGATTATGACTTGGGTTCTACACCTTTAGGGTGCTTATAACTCAATATAAGCTTTAATTTTTTCAAAAACAATATCTTGAAAAACACGTAGAAAGAAGGAAATGAGTTGTTTATGGATAAGCCTTAATGAAACTTCTCAGTCAGAACTTCCTCTTGTTTAGCAAGTCACTGTGTGCCTCTGTGTGCAACTTGTTACAGCGTGATCATGGTTAAAATTCAGCTGCTCAAAAATGGACACTTCTGAGCCACGGATCTACAACAGGAATTGTTTTCACAGGTGTTATTGTAAATGTTGGGGGGCTTTTTGGCAGTGTCCGATTGTGTGAATATGATTACTTTTGCATTCAACTTTTATCCAAGGAAAAGGTTTTTTTAAAGCTGATAATAGAAAATAAAATTAGATACACAAAAGAGTCAGGTATATTTATATATTCAGTAAGAACAACTTGTGTAATGTACATGAACTGGATATTTCAAAGGAACAAAAAAATCACTTTGCTAATACAGAGGATATGTAGGGATTTTTATCCTATCCTTATACTTCTATTTCTGTTTTCCTTATATTTGACTATAGAATTGAATAAATTTATTTTCAAATATAATACTGTAGAATGTCATCATGCTTTCCAGCATGATGCTGCTCTACTTTATGCTATTAATACAAGAGATGATTGCTTGGTGGAGTGCCCATAAATCTGAACCATATTTCAAAAAAATAAGGTGAAAATTTGCAGGAACTGAGTTTTTCCTGCCACTCTACCTTTTCCCTTCATCTTTTTATATTTTTTATATTTTTCTAGTTTTCTAACTGATTACTGTGTTAGGCTTAAAGGACCCACATAAGTAACAAGGGCAATTGGCTGTGAAGAGACAGCAGTGATGGTGAAAATACATTAAGAAACCAAACCAAAATAATTTATTGCAGTAATTCTGAATAGTAAGTGAATAATTTTCTGGGGGGAAAAAAAAAAGATAATTAAATTGAGGGCACTGCCTTTTACAAATTATATTTAGAGAAATGGAAAAATAGAGCTCTCACATTCAAAATCTTAGCTTAAGCCTTGAACAACCTCTAGTTAAGTAATCAGTGTGTGGACCCTTCTTAAGAGAAACAGAACCATTTTGGTAATTAACTAATTCCTGGAGGACAGCAGGCCTGCTTCTTTTGGCTTCCATTGAGCACCTGCCACCCCATTGGAAAGTTGTTCTTGTAGCCAGTGAAAGCCCATCAGTGGAGCAGTCTGATGCTCACACTGGTGTTAGCCAGCTGAAGTAAAGTGTGTTTGCCAGGCTCCATGTTAGTACTCTTCTTACTTCACCAGGAATTACATTGCTCTCCGCTGAACAGCTGCTTCATTCAGTAAATCCTAGAAGAATCTTGGTTTTAAGGAACCGTGACATGAAATTAATAGTGCTAGAAGTAATTGTTTGGTATAAATGCTCATGAAGTCTCATTGAAGAATTCTACATTTCTGTACCCATGCCATTCCTAGCAGTGGTGCTCGTCAGAAGCTCAGACCTGGCAGCTCCAGGATCCCCATTAGCAATTAGCAGAACAAGAGGGCTCCATGCAGTTTCCATAACACATTGGAATGGGTGTCTTCAGCATTTTGCTCTGAGCTTGAGAGGCTCTGCTCTCTTAGTCTAAACAGCTTTGTCCAGAACAAGTTGTGTTGTGCTCTTGCTTCGGTGTCTGTCATCTTCCTCGATTGCCCCTCCACAGTACAAGGCTGCTGTAGTCATCTAGACCACAGCCGTGTTATAAAACCCCTTTATGTCCATCTTGGTTGCTATTTAATGCTTGTGGGTTGTAGAAAAGGGTTTTATCAATTGGAGACGTGTTGCTCATCTTCTCCCTTGCATTTCCCATCTAGTGCCTGAACATTGAAAATGATAACCTGGCTGAGGTGAGCACAGTCACGAGCCCTGAAACCAAGCCAGCAGAGATGCACAACAGCTACAATTACTGCAGCTCATTACCCATACTGAAAAAAGAACTTAACTGCAGTCCAGATTTCCTGGATGGTATGGAGGGCCCCTTTACGGGCATTTTGCCACCAGAAGACACCAGCCAGCTGAGTGTGAACTCTTTAAATGACACATCCCCTTCAAACCCTGATTTCTGTGAGGATTTCTACACCATCTTTATTGATACAAAGGCAAACGGTGATGCAGCAGCAACGAACACTATCAGTCAATCTCTGGCAGAGATTCTAAGTGAACCTATTGATCTTTCTGACTTCGCACTGTGTAAAGCTTTTAATGGCAACCACTCAGGGACCAGGGCAGAATGTAACGATTCTGACTCTGGTATTTCACTGAATGCAAGTTCCAGCGTAGCATCGCCGGAACACTCTGTGGAATCATCTGCCTATGCAGATAAGACTCTGGGTTGCAGCGATTCTGAAATGGAAGACACGGATAGTGTTTCTGGAAGTGTGCTGCAGAGCAGTGCTAGTGGGTACTCTTTGCACCTCCAGGATCAGGTGTTTTCTTCCTTAGGGCCAAACACTCAAACATCAAGTTTGCCATGCACAACCACACCAAAGAAAGAACCTCCTCCGGCTCCCGGCCAACCCAAAGCTCCCTTCACAAAAGATAAACCTCCAAGCCGCCTTGAAGCTCATCTCACAAGAGATGAGCAAAGAGCACGAGCTCTGCAGATCCCTTTCCCTGTTGAAAAAATCATCAATCTCCCTGTTGCAGACTTCAGTGAAATGATGTCTAAGGAGCAGTTCAATGAAGCCCAGCTTACACTTATTCGAGATATACGCAGGAGAGGCAAGAACAAAGTGGCTGCTCAAAATTGCCGTAAAAGAAAACTGGAAAATATAGTAGAACTGGAGCATGATTTGAGTAACCTAAAAGATGAGAAAGAGAAATTGCTTAAGGAAAAAGGAGAGCATGACAGGAGCCTTCATCAAATGAAAAAGCAATTCACCACCTTGTACCTCGAGGTCTTCAGCATGCTACGTGATGAAGATGGAAAGCCTTACTCACCTAGTGAATATTCTCTGCAGCAAACGAGAGATGGCAATGTCTTTCTTGTTCCTAAGAGCAGGAAGTCAGGGACTAAACTTTGAAGGGCAGTACAACTGGCTACTGTTCTCTGAGTTACTATTTTTGTATCATTATCATGATAGTTTTTACTGTGAGGTGGAATGCAGAATTAAGTAATATTTGTCAAGTAAGTCTATGCAATGATAATTTTAAAGTTGTTAATTAGTTTATGGAAGATGCAAGTTGATAATTAATCATGTAATGCAGATGGGCCTATACAAAATTTTTAATCTTTTTTAACAGACATTTCCTTCTTATAGCACCACTTTGACTAGTTCCCATATATATGTAAATATTTAAATATGCCATATTTATATACTGTTCCTATCTATTGTTATATTCATAGATTTATTTGATATATATATATAAATGATTTTAGCCTTCTAAATATAATTTCTTGCAAGACAACCAGGATGGCTTCTGATATTTTTTATAAATATGCAATAGTGCTTCCCATTTTTCTTACACATTTATACTTGCTTTATATTTAATATATTAATTTAGTATAAAAGTTGACACTCAGTGTTTGATTTTATCAGCTCATTAAACTTTTTAAACTCTACTTCATACACATTTATTTCCCTAAAGAAGAGAAATCCTCACTAGTTTTCCAAGGCTAAGTCTTCATACAGCATAATAACCAATCACACAGCAGTGTCAGCATTACTAATGCTTCATTCAGCTTCATTTTAATAACCTTTGGAAAGGTTATTAAAATGTAACACAAAGTTTCAAGTCTATGCTAAGTTTACATTTTTGTTTTCCTTGAACACTATGTAATTAATGAGGCATTTAAAATCTGTTAAAGCATTGTCAGCATTATGCCTTTTTCCAGCTAAAATTTCTGTATGCTTTTGAGCAATTCTCCGAGAAATACACTACTGTGCCTCTGACTTCAATCAAGGAGCATCACTTGTCCCTGCTGTTACTTTGGTGCTTATGGGAAACTGCATTCTAGCAGCCAGCCACCTGCACTGTTTGGAATCTCTGCTCAGTGAATTGAAAAGCTTTGTGGAGTTTAAATTATGATTTATAAAAGAATAAAAAATGGGCAAATAAATAGCATTGTTTTGTTTACTACTCAAAGGAACTCATTGGACTTGATAATTTTGGATTTTTTCAATACAGAAAATGGATAATTTGTAAGATGCTGATCTGAACATTAAAAATTCTATCTTTGTCCCTGTGAAAATTCTAAAAGGCATGCTTGATGTGATTTTTTTTTCTTGCCACTGAGGATCTATATCATTTTAGGAATTTATCTATTGCAATATTATGCATAATGTCATTTAAGTATATTAAAAAAAAAAGTTGTTTTGCAACACCTTATGGTACATGTTTCTAAAATAAGGAAATGGAGATGTTGAGAAAAGGTAGAATAGGACTCACAAAGATGGTTTGATAATACAGTAGGAGAGAGTTTAAAGAGGGATATCAGATTAGGAATCCAGCTTTCCATTAGCTCATTATTCACAAAGTTAGAGTAATGTTAAGTAAAAGGAGAGAGGTTGCTGCTGAATTCAGTCTTGATATTTTTATTCCCAAACTTCTTAACTGTGCTGGAGTTGCACGTCCATCAGAAAGCATCTCAGCTGGCTCTGAAAGCTAAAAGAACAATTTTATATCATCCCAATTCCACATCATACCACTTTCTATGAACCACTGGCATGTCCTCAAAAAAACCCCGTGCATTTAGGAAGCAGAGGAAGTATTGTTGTGTCACGGGATGCTGTGAAAGGACTCCCATTTCCAGCTGTTCTGTGCTGCTTGCTGCTTTCGTACAACGCTCCAGTGACTGCAAGCCTTCTCACCTGAACAGCAATAATTAGTTTGGAGCCTACAATGACGTAGGTACCAGCTTTGGTTTTCCCAATGCACTGAATGGCAGATTATATTTTATTGTTTGGCTGGCCACAGTAGCATCAGTCAGTGTAACTTCACCATGAGCTTTTGGTTTTATTACCCCACAACTTTTGTCACCTTGTCTTCATCTTCCTGTGAACTCAGTTATCAGTTCTGAATAGCAGAGGCACCTGGTACAAACACTCACCCACACGCTCTCCCTGCCCCTCTGCCTTGGCAGAGCATGGGAAGGAAAAGCAGGGCAGTAACGGCTTCCCCAAAAAGGTAGGTTTGTTCCAGGGCAGTGTAACACCAGGAACCACTATCCTATTTACATCATCTTTAAAAGGCAGGGGTACTGCCAAGTGCCAGGACCAGAAGGAAGTCTTTGGTACGGAAACCTGGGACTAGCAGATGTTCCAGCCCTACCTACCTCAAGAGAAAAAGATTTCATGAGGCTTCCCATACAGTTACTTGCTGCAGACTTTCAAGTGAGGTTCTGCCCCACAAATTGTCTGTGTTCCATGCTGCAAAGACAGTGGAGACATGAAAAAATTCAGCTCAGATTTCCAGCATCTCGTGAGTGGTAGGAACCTGTTGCATCAAGTACTAACATCTGTGCTTTTGCAGAAGACACTGGGAAATGCAGCTCTAGGTGACCCAGCTTGCAGCTTGAGGCTGTTTACCTTAGTGATACTGACCTTCCTTGTTAGCTGTGTGCCAAGCCAGCCCCCTGCTCCATCCTTGACACACTCCGAATGCAGAAACACTCCTCTGCTTGGAACAAATGGTCAGCAATAATGGTTGAAAACCCAGAGGCTCGATTTAATGGACTTTATTTGCTCTAGATAATTTAGCTGGTGCCTGGCTGTCCTAAATCAAAGCTACTGCCGCAGCGGGGGCTATTTTCCCTTCTGATGCTGTTAAAATGTGCCTCCCAGCTTTGCCACCAGCACTGCTCAGGAAGGAAAACCCCAACAATTGCCAAGCCTGGGCAAGCACTAGGGGAATGCAAGAGACCGCTGCCATTTAAAGCAAGAGGACTAACCCATATTTGAGGGTGGCAATTTTAGAGCATAGGCACCAAGGAGAAAGCAGACCGAGCCCTGGCCCTGGCCAGTCTTTCAACACTGATATACAGTAACTCTTAAACACAAGCAAGGCTGATGGCAAAGCACAGAGCACCTGAAGAGCTCCTGGGTTCCCCTTGCCCTTAACTATGCTATCAAACGTCTGTCAGAAAATTCTCTACAGCTGCAATATAAATACTTTTAATTACAAATTGGCTATAAAACAGACACGTCAGTAAACTCCGGCCCTGCACTTCCATTTGCTCCTTAATTTGTTCACTAATGTGAAAGCCAAAGGCAAACAGCATCCTTAGAGCCTTTGCAGGGGCTGTTGTATTTGTACCATGCCTTTGTCTAAAACATAATACAAAGATACTCCTTCCATTACCAAAACAAAAGTGCAACAAAAACCCTGCAGTTAACACAGCAGCCTTGTTTGAATTTTACCAGGTGAAGAATCAGTCTAAAGTAACTCGGTCTGTGACAACTTGCATTCGCTTTAAACCAGTGTTCTTCACATCACCAACACAGTGAATGCTGCACTCGCATCGAAACACCCAACGTCATCAAGGAAAAAAATATCACATTACTCATATATATAAAAACATCAGATTGCAAACTATAACCTTCATTTTATTGTTATTATTACTGAGGTACAGAGTATGTTCCCAAACCTGAGAGTAATTAGTGACATTGCCAGGTCTAAAGCATCACAATGCTGACCTCATATGCTGACAAGCTGCCACATGGAGACCGTTTGTTTCTTGATCAAAACATTCTGTTTTAAAACTATCAAGAGTAAAACTGAAAAGTGGGGCTGAACCAAGATTTTTGGCTTGCAGTCCCAAGTTGGAAAGATGATCCTGTAAGAAAACATGTTGAAATAATTCAAGACCACTTTGTGTTCTTCACAGCACTAAAAGAAGGTGATGCCAACGCATTTTAGATTTTAAGTCATTTGACAATATACACTTTATTCTGATACAAAATTGAAATATTTTAACAAATTGCAATCCATTATGGACTATACTGAAATTTTAAATTTCCATGCTATCTTAACTTGTTTAACCACAAGTTCTAAGATGTCAGGACACTAGCACCATTGCTCTTGAAGTCTTTGCCAGGTATTATACCATTTTATTCTGTTTCCAATCTTGTGATATTGTCTTCTACATGAAGGCCAGTTTTTCTTCTATGGAGGTACTTGGATTACTTTAGTTCAGGAAAAAGCTATTAGAGAGAGATGTCAACCTGTAGCACCCACAGCAGAAAAAGAATCATCCATCAGAGATCTGAATTTCAGTGACACCCAAGATCTTACATGCTCCACACAATTTAAGATACACACACTTGTCAGAGACCACAGACTCATTTGTGAATATTCCACCTCAGTGTAGACAGTACATGAAAACATGTTAATGTCTTAAACACAGGAACCAAAGACAGCACATCAGTACATCACACAATCAATGCTTGAAAAGACCAGGAACCTTAAGTATTGAAAGGATATCAAAGTTAAGATGCTGTGTTTAATTTCAGTCTTCTGTAACAGCATAGTTATCACTTCTTCATCAATCTGGGCTGCTTTTGGAGAAACCCCCATCACTACCTAGAAGTACCATTTTTGTTATCAAGTAAATTTCTGTACAACTGCAGCTTAGGGACCAATGCTTCGTTAGATTTGCATTTTTATATCCCCATCTCCAATTACAGGTGCTATTTTCAATAGAAGCCAGTGAACAAAAACACGGCCATGAAACAACATTCTTAACTCTTGAAAGTGCCTCTTGGACAAGTGGAGATACACTTGACCAAGTACTCCCTTAAGAATGTGTGTATTTCGGTCAGTTATTTCTGAACAAATTTGGCTATAAATAACTGAATTTAAGCAAATTAGTCTAACAAGAGTGCTATTAATCGAAGTGTGAAAATAATTCTAACAGTGATTATCTATTTCTGTATGTGGTGCAAAAAGACCCATCCAGAGCACGAACAAGTCTGCAGCAATGTGTAATCCTCTCGTGTTAAGGAAAGGTAGAGCTCTGCTCTATACACAGGCCTTGTACCAGAATGCAAACTACAAAGTGTTTGTTAAAAAACAGTCTCAAAACACTTTCAAAATTTCACTGCTGAAAAAATCCGAAGACCACTGCAATTACACGAGCATTTGCCCTCACCTGAGGGGCAATGCTGCTCCCCATTACCTGTTGCTGCACAGATGCCTGTGGGAGCTCTGCCAAGCAGACCAAAAGCACAGGTTTCCCACTTTTAGGTCTAAAGGAAGCAAGCTTGTCACCTCAGCAACAACCTGTCTGGCACATGACACTAAGGGAACTGTGACTGTACTGCTGCAGCTTCAATTTTGACTCAACCTTGGCTAAGCACAAATTTGCATCGACATTTTTGAAAAAATATATGCAGTCGTGATGAGATTTTCAATTAATAGCTTCTGATTTTATGAAAATTTCTGTATATTACTTCCGAATTACATTTAATAGTATATTACACAGTCAGGAATTACTTTCTGGAAGCCTACAGGCAGCAAGTAAAAAGTTTAAATACTTGAATCAGTTTGTGAACATGCATCTGCCTCTGATTAGGCAGGTAGGTTCCATTTGACTACTTCCAGAGCAACTGAAGTAAACCAACACTAAAATAGAAATTGACTTCCTAAGAATGCACAGGCTCAGAAATGTATTTGGAAGTTTAAATAGATGCTGAAGTACTTATAAAAGGATCCCTAACAATCAAAGATGCAGAAAAAGAAACAATACATGTTACAAGAGTTAATACATGTTCCAATCTGTGTAAAATCAGGATTCCATGAGTTTTTATTGCCATTCACCTGCGCAAATGCCACTGTGGTTTCAGCTGCCTATCATATGACAGTATTGGCCTCAACTATCCTGCCTGAAAGCACCCAAAATCTGAAAGGGAGCTCTTTGACTTGTGCAGGTAAATACATCACCTGGTAAACCAAGGTCCACTCCCTAGGAGGGAAATCGCAGCCTGCACCAATGCCAAGCTCCCTCCCAGAAAGGGAACAGTAGCAGCAGGTCACACACTGCTGAAAACTGAAGAACCACTTCAGTGTCACTGCCTTTCTGGGCTTCTCTGGGGCACCTCTTTCCATGACAAGGCAGAAAACAATTTCCCCCCACCCCCCCACCACACTCCGCAGTAACCAAAACACATTATTTCAAAACATCAATTTGTCTTGTTGATCTCAGAAATGAAGCAATTTTGTACCAGCCAGGAACAGAAGACTCTTGAATAGGAATTATGCCAGCAAGCAGCCCTCATCCAGAACAGGAAACACTGGATGACATATGCTGGAATATTTGCTGCTTAGTACTTATGGCTTCCCTTGATATTAAAAGGCTGTCAAAGGAAAGCCTAGAAGGAAATAAGGGTTAAACACATTTTACTATACACTACAAATCTTACCCAGTCAGAAACCTTCATTTGAAGAGGATGTGCAAGACATTCCCCATTTTGTCAAGCAGCAGCTTCTCATTCAACCTGAAAATTAAAGAAATTACTCTTACCTTGTTTAAAAACCTCCCACCACTCTTTATAATTCATGAAAAATTTTAAAGGCAAACCTTACCTATGCTCATTGCCCTTCCTTTCAGGTCTAAATGCTAGACCTATTGATTTTGAGTCAACTCAAGTAGCTATCACTCAAGGAGGTTCCAAAAGGTGAAGAACTCTTGCTAGACTTTCTTCGATATTTCAGCTGTGATAAGCAGATTTAACTAGCCTTGGGAAAGCTGCTCACTATCAGCACAGTATCTTATTCCTTCACTTTTCTGGAAGTTGAAGCTGTTGCTCCTGCTGCCTTGTCATTCTTTAATTAGGCTGACTTCTCCACACTCAATAGGCTGCTGAAGTCCTGTCTTACGAGTCTCCTTAGCAATGTATGGATCAAAGAAGTACATCCTAGGTTCTGTAAAGCTGGCGGATCACTGTCCTCATGGCTTACTTTTCCACGTCACAAACAACAGCTAAGCTACCCCACCCACCTACAAAGCGGTCACTTACATCCATCTCTTAAAAGGTTGCATACAGATCTTGTTCATAAAGTTTATTATGACACTATTTTTCAAAGTTAACATTGTAGTCACAGTACAGCTACAAGAGGCCCTGTTAAAAAGAACACTGTCATTACATTCTAAAAAAATTTAGAAATACCAGATCAATTGTCAGAAGGGACATCAACCCCATCCTCCAGTTGCCCCTGCAATCAGATGCAGGCCCCAGGTGCAAATCTACACATCTTCTAGCACGGTAACGTACAAAGCAAGTCGGTAGTTAGGTGTCTCACTCCCTAGTGAGTTGTGGTTTAGTTCCCCATGTTTTCAAACTCAAATGGGTTGTTTAAAAAATGCCTTTATTGAAGTACAGCGTCCCCCCCCACAA
>VZTE01005527.1:268258-280968 GCA_013397775.1 Eulacestoma nigropectus
CCCCCCCCCCCCCACCCCAAGCCCAAATGAACACGTACAACAACAGAAGCGTTCACTAAACCACCAATTCTTGCTTTGAGATCTTTCAGAACTCCACAGACAGTAAGAAGCAGACTTTGAAATCCATTTTGGAGGCTACCATCTTGACACTGGTTCCTTGTTTTAGTGTACTGCAGTCTAAATACACTCCAATAACAGCGTTTAAATAACATATGTTTAATTTTTTTCAAACAACACACTTATTTTTCTACCACTTCTTAAAAGTTATAATTCATTATTAATATGACTGATTATGCCTTGAGCCATTTCATACATCTTTGCAGATTCATTCCTACACTAGAATTGCATTTACCTTATACTGCACATGGACCCAGAAGTGAAACAGGCGTGAGTAATTCCAATACATATTGCCAAGTGTCTGAGTATTTCTTTTATTGACTGGGTCCCTACTCTTCTGAGTCTGAATTGACAGCAAGCACTGGCCTGGCAATAGTCAAGAGAATTCACATCAGATGAGGACAGGACAGACTGCAGTGCCTTAATTTGGAGGTCAGAAGTGAGAATGAAGTACAATTTCTAGCCACATGTACTGGTTGGATTTTCTACTCCACTGCACCAAATCCAGTTGTAGCACACTATCGTTCTCCCTGTGGAAACTCGGGGCTGTACCACTCTATGTTGTGGGAGTGTTTCTAGGCAGTAAAATACAACTAGATTGTGTTTTATCTTTGAGCTCTCGGCTGCGCACATAAATCTGCCAGGGAACAGCTCAAGAACTCTACTTAAGAGCCCATGGGGAATGGGCTTTTGGAACGCATTACCTGGGACTGTCAGTGATTACACCTGCGCTACCCTTGGCTCCCAGTCAGAAGAATGTGTCCAGAAAATTGCTAGGGTGCATGCAAGAAAGTATACAGCCATTAAATTATGAGGAACATACCTATTACTCTCACTATGACGCCTCATTTAATTGAAACAGTGCAGTCTGGTGCGAGGGAGAAGGAAAGGGGGACAAAGGGGATGAAACTTCCAAGCCACCCTCCCCAAAGTATAGTTTTATTGAAACAGAATCATTGTATATCCCAAGGAAACAGGCACTTGATTCCCCCCCACCTTAACTTCTTGGGAATTACAATAAATATAAAGGTAAAAAGCAAATTTCTTTTTCTCTTCACCCAAGACTTAAACAACTTCAGTTATCCCTTATGCATCTCAAATGAGACGGGAGACAGCTTTCATGTGTCTAAAGTTGGTCTTGTTAAAATATTTATCATGCCTTATTTTCTTGAAGCGCTAGTACTAATACAGAACTACAAATTAAAAAAATATGCACAAACCAAAAAGTAGTTTGAAATTTTCATTAAGGTAAAGCTTAGTTCTATGATTCACAAACACTAATTTGAGTAACTCAATCCTAGTTATACATCTAAACAAACTCTAATGCAACATACAGATGTTTTCCCTCTGTATGCCTATGTAACTCATGTCAATGACAGTTACGTATATACACTGAGACTAGACCCCTTAAGACTGCAAATCAATAGGTGTTTCTATTGTTAACTTTAAATTAATACAAAATAGTAATTGAGAAATGCATTTATCTTCTCTATTAACTAACATGGAAACACCCTAAACTACATTTCATTTCTGTTATAGAGTTCTCTGTACTAAATGTGGAAAAACTGAACTACACAAATATTGAAAAGTTAAAAATTCATTGATTTGTTTATTCCTGGTACCACTACCACAATTTACAGGGCAATATACCTGATGTAATGGGAAAATAAAAAGAAAAAAGAAAGACAAAGCTACAACAGATAAAGACCTCAGGAATGTACATCTAATCGACACTACATTGCATGAATCAATAGCTGCACTTTTTGCAAACTGTGGCTATGACAGTCCTGATCAAGAAGGGTTTCCTGTTTAAGCTGCAGTAACTTTTCTGACTATGGATCATCGTTCCTTCTGTGGCAGATTTTACAGTTCCTCTAATTCATTTGGGACGACTGTCTCAAAGTAACCTGCAGCTTTCCTGACAACTCCTCGCTCTCTCTCCTGCTAAGAACTGTAGCCTGTTGAATACAGGATAAGAAAATTATTACTCTCAGTGAACAGTTGTACATCATTAATCATCATTATAAATATGCATTACACCTACCCTTTTTCTGGTAGCAGTTTTAGAATCTTCTACCACCATAGCCCCCACTTCCACTTCCAGATCCATAACCACCTAAAAAACCAGTGCGTATACTGAAATATATGAACAAGGGATTTTAATTCAAAAAATATTTTCTGTACAAAATCATACTTACCACCATAGGGACTGCCTGAACTTCTGCCACCAAAGCTGCCACCACCTTTCATGGGACCATAGTTAGACTGTTGTTGTCCACTATAATTGCCAAAATCGTTATAGTTTCCACTTCCACCATAATTACCTGAAACAAGTAATTTATAAAGCCATGTTTGTTCAACACTTAGGACATGAAGGTCGCCAAATTTATCTACAATAAATTATTGGAGTTTAGAACAATTTAAAATGAAGTCCATGTATTTTGATGGTACCTCTATGCAAAAAGCACAAGTAACCGAAGACCCTTGGTATTTTTACAATTAGAAATTGGTATTTTATCGAAGATGAAACACATCACATTATAAGCACATTTGAATAGGCAATTTTATGTTAACTCAATAGGCCAAATTAAGGCCCCCAACGTCAGAAAAGCATGGATTTCACCATCATTCTTCTACTGCACAACTTTGCATGTACGATAGTAATGTAAATTACAATTTACTTACTCCAATGAAAGACAGAACTGGAATGGACATGCTGCATACATAGATCAGAAAGTATACTAAGTATTCAGCAGTTTTTGCAGCTTAACTCCCCAAATTTGGGGCAAACAATAAAAAAAGCTTCTAAAAATCTGTATTTATAGTCTTCACAGAGGAGGATGTGATCTACTTGTTGTGAACCAGGTATCCGAGGACAACATACTTGAAACGGTCAAAACTGTTAAAATTCTTGTACTCTGCCTCCACGCACAGATTCATAGCCAAAGCTTTTTGAAAAACACATCCCTAGCAAAACAACGCTGTGGTTTATCAAAGCTGATCCACATGGATAAGAACTTACTTTATGCAACATGGCCTTCTACATTAAAACCTACTCATGTAACTCATTTTATGCATTCCCGTATTTCAGGCGTTATGAACTGAAACCTAAGAACCATGGATGTTGAACTAAAGCTGGAATCTTACCACCACCAAAATTTCCTCCTTCATTGTAGCCATCATATCCTCCTCCTCCACCTCCGTATCCACCACCTGGGTTTCCATACCCTGGTCCTCCACCACCACCATAACCTCCTCTGCTGCCATAGCCAGGACCACCTCCATAGTTGCCACCTTCAATAAAAGAAGAGTCAAACTTAACACACCAAAGCTAAATACCAGTAAGGAAAGATCCATTTAACAAAAAACCCCAAACCAACACACTTGAACAATAAAAATGTCCCACAGCACTTTCCCTATATTATATTCATTGTGGTTGCATAATTTGTCTAAACTATTCAATTGAAAAAAAACCCCATGCTTATAAAATCAGGACCTAAGTAATTAATTACATGCTACTTCTCTCATCCCTTTTTGCCTTTTGGTAAGTGCGTTTTTTAGCCTTTTGGTAATTTCTGCATTTCTCTTCAGATGCATTCTGGATACGCATCCTAACTGCATCATGAAAAAGATACTACTGAACCACAAGAAGAAGTCTTAAGAGCTGACTGAAAACATTTCTGGTGTGACAGCTGACTACTGCTTTATTCAGTTTTAGTCATCTCAACTGACATCAGAATCTTCACATAGTTCTTAATAATAACCAGCTCCCTCATGACCTTGCCATGTGAGATTTTTTAACAGGTAAATACAGATGACTATTTTTTCCACCCATTATTTTGTGGGGAGAACAAAAAAAAGTTAACTCTTCACATCTCTATGATGCAGACATTTTATTTTCATTATCGCTATTATCACCAAAACAGACTTCGATTCCAAGGTGAAGGCATGACTTACAGCTGATTCTAACATTGGGGGAAAAGGAAGCGAACAATACACTTACCATCACCAAATCCATTGTATCCGTCACCACCCCCAAAGCTTCCTCTGCTCCCACCACCGCCACCACCACCCCCATAGCCTCCTAGAACACAAAACAGATGAGAATGTTTTCCTGAACACACATGTTAAGTGTTTAAGCCAAGTGACACAGGAAATAAAAAAAAAACCAAAAGGTAAATCACATTCTATGTTAGTATTCCAGCCATTTACCTCTCCCGCCAAAGTTTCCTCCTCGGCCAAAATTCCCTCCACCGCCTCCAAAGTTTCCACGGCCCATGAAGTTGCCTGAGCCACCCCCACGACCTACAAAATATTTCACTTGAATTACATTAATTGAAAACCTGTTACACAAAATAGCTATGCGCAACTACAACTCACCTCTCTGAGAGCTAGCAGTCTGCATCTCTTGTTTTGAGAGTGCTTTTTTCACTTCACAGTTGTGTCCATTTATAGTATGGTATTTCTGAACTACAGGAAATAGTGAAATAGCAAAGTTAGAAAAACACACCACTGCAGTACCCTGTAAAACTCTTACAGAAAGCTACTGTAAGGCATGAGTACGCTTTGAAAAGTAACATTAAATCAACCTCATCCCTTACAACAGTAAAGCAGCTGATCATGCAAACATCTCATTCCACACACTGCTGTTCTGAAATCTTATGTGAACACTTTTATCCCGTAAGTCATTTCTCATTAAAGAGGTTACATACCCACTATTTTATCAACTGTATCATGATCATCAAAAGTTACAAAAGCGAAGCCTCTTTTCTTTCCACTCTGCCTGTCTTCCATGACTTCTATGGTTTCAATCTTGCCATATTTTTCAAAGTACTCCCTTAAATTATATTCTTCTGTATCTTCTTTAATTCCACCAACAAATATTTTCTTTACTGTGAGGTGTGCCCCAGGCTTTACAGAATCCTGAAATGCCAAAAATGACATTCAGCGCTTTAAAGTATTAGATAAAGATTAGGATATACAGTTAACTGGAACACTAACTCACCTCCCTTGAAACTGCTCTCTTTGGTTCAACCACGCGTCCATCAACCTTATGTGGTCGAGCGCTCATGGCAGCATCCACCTCCTCCACACAGGAGTAAGTCACAAAGCCAAAGCCTCTGGAACGTTTTGTTTGCGGGTCTCTCATCACCTGCAAACACAGGAGGAGGCACTCTGCATTTCTGTGCTACTTTAAGTACCTAACCCTTTCAAAAGCACAAACTAATAATAGAGACTTTACCACACAGTCCGTGAGTGTGCCCCATTTCTCGAAGTGCTCTCTCAAGCTATCATCTGTTGTTTCAAAGCTCAGACCTCCAATGAACAGCTTTCTCAACTGCTCTGGCTCCTTTGGCTCATGGCCCTACAAAATCAAAAAATTGAAAACATATTTTGAATACAAACCACAGAATTAAAATTTCACTGAATTACTAGAAATTATCTGTGCACATTAGAACTACAAATAGGTGAAATACGTTTATGTAAAAACAATGACTTCTAATGGGTTTAGACAGCAGCATAGTAAACACTTAATGAGGTGTGATTTTAATTAGAACACTAACTAACAACTTACAAAGTGCTAAAATGCCAACAGTAAAGGGATTTCAATATACTAGGTAACTTGGTTGCTCCCCACCACCCAGAAGTGCATTCATTCTGCACCTATCTTGGAGTTGCAGACCACGCTGTAGGGACTGGGGATGACGCACTGTTAGATAAAGGGAAGTTCTAACACTTTATGAAGCATGATTACGCAGAACTATAAAAAATTTAAGGACGCAGTATAGAAGAAAAAAAAGTTCCTGCTCAGACTGAGTGTCTACTCTTTGGGGATGTCCATTTTGAAAGGTTACTTTTACGCATTTATAAGATTCCTTAAAATTATAAATTTTGTACTTGGATAATTTTATGATTGGAGTACACGTAAGCAAGTATGTGGATTTTAGTGTTATGGGAAATACCTCTCAAATGTGAAGAAACATGGACCTATGTCTTACAGACAGAAAAATGCCACGAGTAACAACTCATCAATGACCAGTAGTGGGTACAACTACTGGAATAAGATGGGTAACTTAGCAAGCATCACAGAACAAACAAGTTTAATACGTCTTGTTAACATTGCCTATATATATGACCAGTCACGTTTTAAGAGGTGAAAATTTGCAGAGCCCAGTTTTCAATCACATGACTGAAATGGGCTTAAGAGCACAATTGTGTTTCTGCTCTGTTTCAGCGCTGCACTCTTTTAGTAGGCAGGGAGTTTCACTGTACATTTGACAAGGAGTTTACAAAAAACTGTTTTGTAACTCCTATTGTCAGAGAAGTCTTACAAAAAGCAACCAGATTAAAATCTCATTTCACAAGTGGGTACTTCTGTGCATGTAAAAACACTCCACAAGGTGCTGGCCAGCTATGCTGTGTATGACTTCAGTACTGCAGCTTCAGTGTTCAACAGGCTTCACTGTTCCTGCTGCAGGGCATTAAACCAGACTACATGCAGCATTATCCTGAGAGGTGAACTACGTAACACCAGCCACAGACTTCTATCTGTAGACAATTCGCTTCAAATCTGAGGTGCTTTAACTTCTGCCATACTGCTATGGTTGGCCAGGAAAGCTTAAGCCCCTTTGAGTGAGAGTTTCTGAATTGTACAGTGCTCTAGCAAATCGCTGGTTTATAATACTCGGGTTGTACTACAGGAAACAGTAACTAAGATTATGAAAAGCAGTCTGGGAAGTAAATCCTTGCCCTTACACATGCTGAATTTTGTGAGAAAGAACCCCACCATTCTTGGTAACAGCTTTCTATTTAAGGCTTTGTTACCTCAGGATCATCATATAAATCATTAACAGTCAATGGTCCCATGACTACAAAGTAAAGCTTCTAGTGTCTTCTAAGTGGTCTAGACTACAAAGGTATTAAAAAAAAAAAAACAAACCAACGCCCTTCTCACTACATATAACTGCTAATTTTATAGGATTACACACCTACTGCATATAGAAACTGCTTTAGGTCAAGTGTTGTTATTTGATGCTAATTGCAATTTTTAAAAAAATCTACTGACAACTTTTAATTGGGTTATGTTAAAGCTGGGAATAGTTTTAAACTCTTCTACACATATTGAAAGAAATTTATTATCTGAAACTGTAGAGTTTAAACTCCTCCAAAATCAGAAACCTACGTAAGGAAAAACTGGACAGACTTTTTACAGTTCTCTGATATTCCTCACGGCTATGAGTGTTTTCAGCTAACAACTCAAGAGCGCTTTTACCTTAAAAGAATGATCAGAGAATTTTTCAGTTAAGGAAAAGTGAAGTTCTTTTCTGCTTATTGTTATGTGCACGTGAACTGCTGTTCTCGTACAGCAGGAAGAATACCTGCTGTTACAGCTTCTCTGTTCTATTGGAGAGAAACTGTCCTCAGGACACATACATGTTATGGGAACTCCATGCAAAAACAGAAGGCAATATTTTCACAGAGAATTAAGGAAAATTTTTTTAGGCAGTTTGTTCTCACTGGAGTTTTCAGAGTGCTGTCCTCAATCATACAAGATGCTGTTTCTCAGTTGTTCTGCTGCAAGTTATTTCTAGCAGCAGTCTCTCCTGGCCAGAAAATCCTGCACAACCCATCTCTCCCTTAGTGTAACTACCACTCTGCTCTATCAGAATCAGCAGGCTGCCTCCTGCTCAGCTGACAAGACAAGCCAGCACGCCATTTTGCACCACTCCCTTGGTGGGGGTGGGGAGAACAGCTGCAAGAACGTCCAGTCTGCCTTTAGTCGGCAAGACACCGTTTCTCCCCCTAAGCTGTTAAGAGGGGCTTCCAGACACACTAAAAGGCTCTGCGGAACCGGAGCACTTTCCTTCTGCCCCGAATTTGGCCTTCCCCCCTACAGCCCAAGCCTCGCGCCGTCCCGGCCGCCTCCATTTTGTGCTCAGCCGCGGCCTCCGCGCCGCCAATATGGAGCCGAGGGCGGGGCGCGCGCAGGCAGCGCCGCAGTGGCGCCATGGGCGGGGTCCCGGCCGCAGCGGCCCAGGGAGCGGCCGGCGCTGCGGGACCCGCGGGCTCCTCTGCTCAGCTCCTGCTGCCAGCAAAACCCAACCGCTGCCTCCCAGGCCCTACCGAAACCCCCGAACACTCGGCGCAGTGTAACTGTACCTCTCGCGTAAGAGGGGAAGAGAGGATGGCAGCTAGAACCCCCCGGGATTTCTGCAAAAATCCTCATCTTTGCAGAAATCCCGACACCTTTTGACAACGCTGCTGCAGATACACATTGCTTCTATCCTGAGGTTGCCATCAACTGAATTTCCTATGGCAGGGGTTTTGAACCATCAGCCTTTTGGAATTGCAGTATTTCTATCTAAAGACACAGTTTTGCAGTGGAGCCCTCCCATGCATTCTACCAGCAAGCGTCCACAAAATGCCTGTCACACCTACACTCAGGTGTGGCTAAACCTGAGACCACCCTGTCTGTCCTCCCTGGCACTACAATCCTAGACTGTCTTCTGAAACGGGAAAGCTTGCAGGCAACTGGGGCCTCAGCAACTTTCCCTGTGAAACGTTCTCCAGAAACTCAATAGTTCCTAAGATCATTGCAGGGCAATCTACTTTTGCAAACTACAAGAGCTTATTCAGTATGCAGCTGATCGACCCCAGCTACACTCAATCTAAAGTCCGAATGAGTGAGAGAGTTTCAACATTTCTTCCAAAAGGACTTTACGCACTGTATTTCAATACAAAATAACCATACACTACCAGACACATGCAACTCGGACAAGGTTTGTTCGTAAGTTAAGTGTATAGGCCCTCCCACAATGCAGTAGTGTATCATTCCAGAAAAAAGTTGGCTTGAACTAGCTAAAATATTCAGGCAACCTGAAAAAGTAATGTTAGAAAGCAAACAAATCCAAATAAATGAAGAGAAAATGCCTCCGTTATAAGCTATATAAGCATATTTAATACCCTTTTTGCTGATCTTAAAATTATTTTCTGAAGGGTATTAAGAACTTCCCCCCCTCCCACACCCTACCCCAAAGTAGCTAGCTCCCGGCCTCCCAGAAACAGCCCCAACATCTTCTCTATACTACGCACCTTATTCAGTCTACGGTATTTCTGCTAGAAGCAAAAGAAAACAGTTATTTTTACTTAGTACAGCTCGCTTTCATTTGCAGTGACTATCAGGCAACCATTTTTTAATTAAAAAAAAAAAAAGAGAAAATAGGAACCTGTCTTCATTCCCACTAAAAACAGGACTTTGAAGATAGGAAGTAATCAAGTTCCTGCTGATACTCTGAAGATGCATCAATTTCTTAATAATTACACCTTGCTTTAATCAGAAACATATATTTAATCATTTTTGTTATAACAGAAAACTAGACAAGCAAAATTTCCCCATTATGCTTAACACCCCACCCCTTAAAACTGTAAGTAATAAACTGTGAGTTAAAGTTACTCTGCTAATACAGGGATGAAGAAGGTAGAAAAAAAAGGTATTAATATATTGGATAGAAATGGTAAACTTGGATTTTTTCCATTTTTTCCCCTTAAAACTGCTTTTTTAAAAATAAAATACACATGCTCTCACCTGTGAGGATCGTCTTCCTTTCCTCTTGTAGTCTTCCACCTCTCTCTCTTCCTTAATAGCAGCCATTTTGGAAGGGTACTCTAACTCAGCCTTTCTTTTAGATCTAGGAAACCTAGAAAACAGGTTGGATAAGTCAGTACTTACCCCAGTTCCTGTGACACCGGGCCTTCTGGCTGCAATGCACAGGTGTGGCTTTACAGGAAGAAACGGGTGAAAGTAGAAAAAAAATCCCTGAAGTATTGAGAAGGGCAGAATAAAAAGCCTCAGCCTATTCAGCAGACAATTAAAAAGAGCTGTAAAAGGAGCATCTGCTATCCTAGTCAAGCTCACTCTATAACTGCTTGGATAATTAGGTACAAACTAATGCTAAAATCTCTACCAAACCTTTATCTATTACTGTCTTACAAAACTATTGTGAATACAACTGATACACAGCAAGTAAACGCTACCTTTGATACCCAAACCCACTACATAAATTCTGCTTCTATGGATTTTAAACCCCAAAACATGTAACATTTTCCAAATACTGCGTATTAGAACTTTCTGATTTGTAACCTCTTGTAATCAGCTATCCAGCAGTGTGGAACACTAGAGGATGTATTCTCCACTAAGAACCCTTTAGTGATGCTACCTTGCAAAATCAAGAACTTCAACAGCTGATCCTCAGCAGTCTATAGCACTAGGCATCTCCATTACTTTTGCTTCCATATTACATATTTGATTACTACCCTGTACT
Source organism: Eulacestoma nigropectus (assembly GCA_013397775.1). Taxonomy (NCBI): domain Eukaryota; kingdom Metazoa; phylum Chordata; class Aves; order Passeriformes; genus Eulacestoma; species Eulacestoma nigropectus. The sequence goes on from VZTE01005527.1 coordinate 278,698, forward strand.
GTGTCATGTATGTACCATTACAAATAGGAAGTCTTTTACAAGATAAACTCAGTGGATGAATGCATACATTTAAACAAAAAAATCATGTTCCCTTTGGCCTTTTTTCTATAAAATTTTCTAGGATCATTCAGTTAGTCCTAGTATTAATGGACTGGTATCTTTGGCCAATATTCATTACTACTTTGGATGTTTCTTGAAGCTTTATTACAGCAGCCAAAATGCAATACTGTTAACTACATTTAATATACTGCACTAAAACTATACTTCTGCTGCATTTCAAAGCATAGATATTTACAACATCAGGTAGCGGGTTTTTTTGTTTGGATTGTGGGAGGTTTTTTCCAGAGTTTTCTTCCTGCAAATTTTGCTCCTGCATACGGAAAGGCAAGCAGGTCTCTACTAATGAGCAATATGTGCTGTTATTCAAAGTGGAAATTCTTAAATATAACTTCATGTTAAAACGCTGTTTCAAATTAAACTCCACTGTGAAACCGTGAGTATCATGGTTTAATGCATTAGCAATTTTAAAGGTTTTATTAAGTAACATCGCAGTGTTTGTATTATGTTCAGATCTTCTCTACACAATGTTAAACCTGCTCTTGAACTCCTTTAAACCAAAGGTAAGTTTGGTTAAGCAGGTATTAGGATATTAAGTGCTTTAACTGAGCTGTTAAGTTTTTTAAGTCATGTAAGGGAGGTACGAAACAGAACACTTCAGGGGCTTTCTACAAACAAGCTGTATAGCAAAATAAAAGTTTAGGAATCGTTAGGGAGGAAAGGGATAAGCTTATTTAAATACTTTTTTTAAAAGTAAAGGAAAGTACGCAATGCCTTTCTGAAGTTGTCACCTGCTGCCTTCCCGAGTGAGGCTCCACAGTGGCCAACATAAAGCTCCCGGGCATGGTCTCTGCCCCAATGGCCTCTGAAGGCCTTGAGAGTTTAAAAAGGGAGTTGTCTTCTTGCTAACGCACACCATCAGCTGAGGTGGAACACAGCCCTGCTCAGAACTATTCCTGTTTTGCCTTACAGAAAGTTGTTAAGGCTGACAGTACTAGATTCTTATCACCAACAAAATACTCTATTTAACGGTGAATAAAAATATTCAGAATACTTTTATTGTTGAATGCTAGTTAAATTAGCACTGAGCAATTATAAACTGCAACTTAACCACAGAACTTAAAGCAGTCTCCAAGGAAATGTGTTAGTTTTAATGATAAAAAAGTCACCAGTACACATCTCAATACTTATAATGCTGCTCTCTTACAGGAGAAAATAAGCTAACAGAGACAAACCAGACATTACCAAGATGGAAGTTCACCCATTCAATCAGAGAATACTACGGAAATACACTGGTCTTTTCTGTAAGCAACTGAAGTTGGACCTAAACTGCATACAGTAGGGTGTTTTACCAAACCTAAAAGGTAAAGCAGGCAAAAACTGATTCTCCGCTCTAAGTGTGTTGGTAGTGTATTCCCAACACCAACAGAACACGTGCCTGGAAAAAAACCTAACATACTAGCTTAATACCTGACGTGATACGTTTCCAAGCTTTACTGAAGCATCTTCAAATGCTTTGAACACATCACCGCTCCCAGTTATTAAACCCTGAAGCAGCTAAAACAGCTGCTTACATGAAGAAGTTATTTTTAGCTGCTTCCTAAGTGATCCAGTTTCTTGTTTTTAATGTAAGAACAGAAACTAGTGTGACCTGCTGGTTTCTCTGATCCTAATTTTTTAAGGTTTCACCTTTTAACGAAGGAAGCAAAGATAAAAACCACCACATACCAAAAAATGCACTATTTTTGCTTCCCATACTCTGAAACACTTGAGCAAAAAAACCTTAAGTTTTGAAGAAAGGAAAGAAAAGCAAGAGGAGATTATCATGACTATTTCCCCCCAAGTAGGGCGGGGATGATTCCTCTACGTTTGTGCAGGACTGCTTCTGCGTGCTGCCTACCAGGATAATGGCATGATGCCACCGAATGTCGTGGGTCTTTTTCATGTGTAATTGGGGGAGTGGAGAAAAGAGAACTCTATACTTTTCTTTCCCCCACCTCCCCGGGCACCGAAGGCTCCCGACACGTTTTAACTCCCTCTGGGCAGAGAGGTATTAGGGACGTGCTGCAACGTGTAGCAGCATTCCTCTGCGAGAAGCACCGTACTACACTGAACGATTTTAATGCTTTTAAAGTCTGTTTCGAGAAAACTGAGTGTGGAGAGAGTGTGTTACAGAATATGCCTGCCACAATACTCCGGATAGCTTACACTGGA
>VZTE01005527.1:286745-304509 GCA_013397775.1 Eulacestoma nigropectus
AGAAAAACCCCCCCCCCCCCCCCCCCCCCCCAAATTGAATTTGCACACATTCTTCAGACTGTGATTTATGTCAAACATAGTTATAACTGTTTATCTGGTACACACTGTAGCTACCCTAACAACTACTTTGCCAACATCTGTCACAGACAGGTTTTAAAAAAAAAAATACAGCTACATAGATGATCTTTTTGCTGTACTTACTCTCCATGCTATGCTCTAAGCTGCTGGGATCATGCTTTTTGATGACATGGTATATTTTATTCTGTTTGTAAATTGTACTCCACTTTTAAGTATCACATTCCCTTGCAAGTCAGATATTTCAAAATGCATTGAATTGAGTTTTTACATAATTATTTTCTGGTGTGTTGCTGCTTATTCTTTTTATAAAAATTATTTGAGATTTTTAGATTACTGTGATATAAGGACAAATGAACAGTTCCTTATATATAGAATGAAATATACGTGAATAAGGTTATGTCTTTCAAAAGCTGTCAAAATAAATTTAAAATTCCAGAGGGTACTACCACATGTGCTAATGTTTGCATTTGGAACAGGAATTAGGAATTTGGAATTAGGGCATATCTGTTTTTAAAAAATCAAGTCTTCATAATGAATTCCTTACAAGTTTTCTTTTTTTCCCTAACATAGAAATTTTGTATTTAGTTAGAAATGGCTATTGTTAAATACAAAATATTAAGCCCTAAAATATGAGAGGTTGTAGTTTGAACCCATATCGTAAGGATTATAATAGTTTCTGTCAAGTATCTCGCAATTCTTTCTCCTCGCCGTTAAAATGGTTGTACTGACCAATGCCAGTGGAGATGCTGGGCAAGAAGAATAGAACTGCAGAAAATGTCAAGAACCAATCTACTCATTATGGCTGATTAAATCTCTTAATTAGGAGAAATATATTGAAACTGCTGGGAGAATATAGCCAAAGGTGAGGAAACTGCAGGTGGTAGTAAGTCATTTGTACATTCAGAGACCTCAAGTGTACAAGCTGATGTATTCCATGGAAAATTGTGTTGTTAGTTTAAAAAAATGCCCTGTAATCCCTGTAATGCTGGCATATTTACCAGGGAAATGGCTGCACATGCTTGTTAACCAAATATTGTAGGTCATGTGCAAGACACACAATTTGAAAATGCTGAGTAGTGGAAAAATTAATGGCAATATATAACTTGATTACATTTCTGCCTTCAGGACAAACATGCTTAGAATTCATTGGCCGTATTATTAGTCGTTTTCTATGTGTTAATAAGAGGATGATAATGTAAGCAGATAGATTATGCAAGAGAAATCCAACATAAGGACAACTGTCTAATTCAAAAGAAATGTATTAACATTTAACTTTCAAACAAAATACTTCATATAGATGGGAACAATTCAGGTTTTAGGTATTGATAATTTGCTTTTGGAAAAATGACAGAAAAATATTTTTTGTGCAGTTTTCCCAGAAACCTGTCACTCAGTGAAATGCAATATAAAAACTAGTACCTTTTTGATGTTTGCAACCACAGCATTGTTGTAGTTGTATCATATGCATATGATGTATATTTCATCGATATATGTTTTCCAGGTGTCAGAGGACTTGGTTATAATATCTGGTACCAGATATAGTTAAAATGTAGTTTGATTTTGTGGTTCTTAAGGGATTTAATAGATAAACTGTCTAGCAAGGTCCCCAACATATACAAAAAACTCTGGAAAAAGGCTCTAGAATTGTGAAATCAGATTCTTATCTGATATCTGATTCTGCTTGCGCTTTATGTTGGCTGAGGCTGAGGCCTAAGGAGCAATTTGCAGATATTGTCTGTTTCCATTTTCTTTCTGGGTGCCATTTCCGAGGCTCGTTAGTAAAAACATGCAGATAAATGTGTCTGTTTGCTTCACTTCAGTGGGGCCACCTCGAAGAAATATCACCTGGGACGCTGTGATGTCAGAGTTTCTTTTTAAGTCTAGTCAACCAAAAGAGCTGCGCTATTTGGAACACTGGCTGTAGTTGTACCACAGAACTTCTTCAATTTTTGCATCTAGCAGTATACAGGATTGTATTTAAAAATAAAGGTGCTTATAACATGTAAATATAGAAAACACACAGCTTGCTATTTCTGTAAGTTAAAATCGCCATTATATGTGAACAAGAATTAGCTGCTTTTTTATTCCCTCATATGGACATGTGCTTATCCTCCAGTACACCTGTTGCTTTTACCTCCATCTTATGAAGTTAGCTATGGGATTAAATGAATTCGTTATTTTTATTTCTGTTCTGCATTCTGGTGCCCAAACAGAGCTTCTGTCTTGCCTACTTTTTTGTCTTAACACCCTTGCAAGAGTTTCAGAAAGCAGACTGATGCAATTATATAGCACATCCCAGTGAAAAATTAGGACTACTATGTCAGGCCTGAAGCAGGAAGGCAATATTCCAAGCTGACTGCTGGAAACCACAAATCTTGACCATTATTGCAAAACTTGTGATAGGAACACAAAGAAGAGTATTATTAGCCAGTCATGGAGTATTAAATTATACGTGACTGCAGCACTACTGAAACATCAGCTACCAGCCTAAAGCTCTTCCTTTTTCTGTTTTATTCTCTTTAATGACAAGAGATCAGATTTTCCTGGTTGACCTTTGGATTAAATCTGTCAATATTGATTTTAAAATCTGCCTACAGTGCAGTTTTTGAACTCAACTCCTTTTTTTTTGTTTGTTTGTTCTTTTCCCCTGTGAAATCAGTATCTGAGGTCCCAGGTATGTATGTTTCCAAGTGGTTTACATGCATTTTAGTTTTAGGATGCTGAGAGAATTGGCAGTATGTAAGCTGAAAAATGTCCGTGCAAGTTTCATCCCATTGTTAGGGTTTTACTTCAGTGGTATTTCAGTAAAAAGAATCATAAAGTTTAGTCTGTTCTAAAAAGACTCCTATACATATATGCAGTAGCAAGCTTCTTTACTCTAATGGAAGATGATTACTGGTACAAAACAGTTGAGAAAGGAATATTTTGGTATAAAATAGAGTCTCTTTTGGAACACGCTTGTCCCCACTATTTGCTGCTAAATATCCTCTCAGCTTGATGACCTCCCACAGATCTTCAGTTCCTCATAGCAAGGGCCATGCTGCTTTGTTGCCTGCCTTACAGAAATGATATTAGTGTGCCAGAACCCAGTTATTTACTACTGAATGACACCCACCAGTGCAGAAGGTCTCCTCAGACCTAGCCAAAACTGTCTCAAACCTTCCTGTCTCAAACCTCTCCCGGCCACAGCTTCTCTTCCTACAGCTTGGTGAGTGTTCCTGCTTCCACTGAGGACTGCATAGGAAATTTGCTACGTAATACTGTATGACTGAAGCCTTGTAAGTTCACAGTCTAGGCAGGATGACTTAGGAAGAGAAGTGCCTATGTTTTAAACATTCTGGGAGGAGCTAGGTTATAAATACACACAGAATACACACAGAATTATGAGTATTATGAAAAGTTCAACTAACATATAATGGCTTATTGCTACTTCTGGGGGCTGGAATCTATGTGTTTCTAATAAAATCTGGCAAAATGCTGCTTTCGTAGTGCTGAATTTGAATAGTTTTTGGGTGTAGGGGTTTATTTTGGTTTGGTTTGGCTTTTTGTGGATTTGTTTGGTTTGTTGTTTTTTTTTTTTACTACTGGCAGATTGGTTATGACTTCTATTGTGATTGAATCCTACACCCCGTGATTTAACATGTTGGATTGTGAATTGAAGCAGCTGAAGTGTAGGCCCACACTCCCCTCTCCTCACTGTTTTCTGAAGATGGTAACTTCCAGCAGGGGAGGTACCAAACAACAGGCATTGTGCAAATGACTTAAATCTCGGCAGCTGTTGGCTCGTTTCTATTCTGGTGCCACATGTTGTTATGAGTAATTTGTGACATTCATCAAAAGTGGAAAGTGTGTATGGTTTTCCTTCTTTGTAATGTATTTGCTACAATTGTAGTTAAGCTGAATATTAAAGTATTAATGCAGTTTGTTTTATTAGTTTGGCAACACTGCCCTAGCAATTATTGCTCAACAGACAGAATTTGTTCAGGGAAAGAAAATCAAAGTGAGGCATGGCAAGGAAGAAAGTCATTGGCTCCTATTTAATCACAAAGAATATGTTACTTTATCTCTTTATTTTCCTGTTGTTCTTAAAAATAATAGATAGCAGAGGAAAATGATACCAGAAAGAAGGGGCTTGATGAAATTAATCGGGGCAAGTTATGAAAAAAAATAAACCCCTTTCTTTTTCTCTGTAAGTGCTTGGTGAATTTCAGATTATGGACTTCTCTGTGATGGTACTAACAGATAAGGTAATTGGTATTAATTTAGTTAGAATTAGCATAAAATTAGATCAAAGAATAACAGAACAAACAGCAGAGTCCATCTAGAGTTTGTTCAAATATCTTTATATTAATAGGCTAAAAGATTTCCACCAAAGGTTTCATTTACTCTTCTAGTGATATGTCCAGGTTCACAAAATTTGAATTCCAAGCTGCATTTTTTCACAGTCTGAAGGTGTTTTGTTTCCAGGTTTGCTTTCTGATCTCTTGATAGACATTGTCTTTGCTTTTACTCATGAGCGAACTGCAGCCTTGCAGTTTTTGTATCTTTCTTTTGTTTTTCTATTTTTGATTCTCTTACATTTTTATTGCTATCATCTGTTTTGAAAAATATGTCGTAAAAAATTTAAGTTAATGATAATTTTATTTTTGTATTTATAGTTTATGTTTTTTCTTCAGTCCCTACTTTTTGTTTTAAAATAAGATGGCTGATATAACACAAAGTAAATTTAATTAAATATTAATAAGTAATGATTATAATTGCACAGCACTCCCCTGTAGCTGATCCTTGGTAAAGAAGGAGTCATTCTTAAAAAAATTATTAGATGACCAGTATCCTGATTATTCCTGAATGATGGATCTAAATTTTTCAATTTCATAATAATGATGCTACTGATTTAATATATGGATTCTATTGCAAATTAAAACATTTTGAAGCATAAATTCAATCCTATTTGTTGAAGTAGTCTTTTTATTCAAGATATGAACAAAAATTTAATTTACCCTATGTGGTTAGTTCGGTTTTACGTTGCTACGTCGTATAATATTTCTCTTGATTTTGACAGTGTCCAAGAGGAGTGGCAAAGTTAATGCTGCTTTTAAGAGTACAATTTGCCTTTTACTGGTAAAGGTGGTGCTTTTTGTATGGCATAATACTTGAAACCATCTCATAATATATAGGTTAACTAATTTAATAGATTAAGCAGTGTCAAATTTAAAGTCTTGTGTTTTGGCAAACACCCACAGGAAGGTAGATATATGCTATACTACACCATTTCTTTATTTCTTTGGGAAGAATCAGGATTGGGGATATCAAACCTGAACCCCTTTTGCAAAGGAAGACATTAAATACATTTGACATCACCAAAATAGTATTATCTGAAGAAATACTGAGTTCTTGAGTATGAACTCTTTGGGTTTGTAGTACTAAGGCTGTCATGCAATGAACTTTGGGGTTGGTTAGATACGAAGTTATAATATAGGTGTCTTACCAGGATAATATATACTAGCATTGAAGAAAGGTTGCTAAATTCCTAAAAAGAGGAAGAACCTGTCTTCAGTTGAAAACAATGCATTTGTCAAATCAACCTCACTACAGGTGATGGCATATACGTTTTGTTTTCTTCCCCAAACAGCTTTGTAGACAATTTAAAGCAGTGAAAATTCCTGGTATTATGAAGCCTGGTCTTGCTTTGTGAGTGAGTCATTCCCCCTGCCCCCCACCATTCCACATATAAATACTGAGAAGCTTGGCATAAAGAATGCAGCCTGGGGCATACCCCATAAAACTTACAATGCAATTAAATGAACAATTTCTACTGGAAATAAAACGAGCATGTTGAGTAGAATATGAATTAAACTGAGCAAGAACAGAGTCAGACAACCTTTCGTAGTACTACAGGCTCTTGGAGAGAACCCCCAGGGTCAGCAGTACCAAATGCAGCTGACAGGTCAAGGCCAATCAGTAAAGAAAGATAACTGCAGTTTGCAATGAAAAGCAGGTCATTCCAAATTTTGATTAATGTAGTCTCAATGCTGTAGTGTCCACTCTACTGGGCTAGCAAAATAAAGACAGATAGCAGTGGATTAACTCTAACACTTCTTTATTATACTGCAGCCGTTACAGGCTTCTCTGCTGCTGCATTCACTAAGACGAGGTTTCTCCAATTTATGATCCTTTGTCCCCATTGCTGCCTGGCCCGAATTCTGTGGATTGACTCAGTTACAAGAGGCTGCCCTGTGGACTATTTGCAGGACTACCAAAATGACCTCAAAATAACTTTGGAACAAGGCAAACCCATCACATTCTTAACATTAAGATTTGTTGATGTTGGCAGTGTTTATCTTGTGGAGCGTATATGGCAAAAAGGTGTTAACTTCAATGACTTCGTGAAAAAATAGGGGGAACGAATTTGTTGTTTATTGACAGTTTTTGTTACACAAAACAAAGACTCAAAACCTTTGGCTACAGAAGGAACTTTGCAAGTGTTACTTGCCAAGGCAGGAATATGTTTTTTTTTCTTCCAAGATAAAATTAGTTTTGAAATAAGTCTTTGCAGAACACAAAATATCTCTATCGATGAAGAATGAAATTCACTAGCAAATATGAAACTACTTGAAGAGATTTAAAGCACAATTTTAAAGGAATTTGTTTGAGGTGGATTCCTTCCATTTCTTTCCAGTCTTTTAATTGTTTTTCTTTTTCTTTTGTTAGATAAGTATTTGTGCCATACCAGTTTGAATATATGTTATAATTGTGTTTATTAACCCAAATCTGTCCATGCATAGTCTTCCAAGTCAATCTGTTAGAACTGATTGTGTCATTTTAGACACCAGCACTGCCATGACGTCAGTGATTGCCCTGGAAACACAAGTGCAGTCTGTATCCACACTCTGCTCGGAACTGGGGATGGGAACTGCCTTTTGCCTGCTCTTCAGCTGCATGGAGGTGCAGTGCTTAAAGCAGGCTGCAGACTGGCCTGGCAGTGCTGCTGGAGAATGCTCAAGGCAGAATCTGACCAGTGTAGGTAACAATGAAGATGTAGATGAAGTTCTGCATTTCCCTGTTAGGTAGGGCAAAAATGTCATTATAAAATTACACAGGAGTAAGAATTAGAATGCTTCTTTTAGAAGAATTCTTAAAGAATTCTGAATTCTGAATTAGAATTCAGAGTAAGAATTAGAATGCTTCTTTTCCTATGTCGCTAACAGTATAAGTTAATCTGTGATTGGTTGGTTGGTTGGTTGGTTTTTTTTTTTGTTGGGAAAGAGCTATCAGCTCTTTTTTTACTGAACCGACTGCAGAATTCGTAACGTGTACTGTTACGAATCTGTTCTTCCGAATGTACATGCTCTTCTCTCTGGTCCTACGGAAGATTATAAGAAAGAATATGTGTAACTTTATGACCGATACAGCTTAATGGTGCCAAGGCCAGAATGGCAGGATTCTCTTCAGGTGACTGCCGTTACTGATACCGAAATCTTGCCGGTATATCCTAACTTTCACAGTGACTTTTGATTTGATTAACAGCTGCACAAAGCCTGTCCCATAGTAGAGAAAGCTTTATTTTCTTTTTAGGGAAGATTTTCTTACCTTGTGGAATTATTTCTTCTATTCAGACCACAGCTGAGAGATTTGCCATAAAAATGTTGTGTTTACAATTTATCAATGCTCTGTTATTGGTAGTAGGTGACCATTTATTGGTTTCTTTGCCCAATCTGTAAATAAATATAAATTTCATAGACAGTTTGGAACAGTACCCTGAAATTTTTTTGGCCTTTTCTGAGGCTGAGTGGTAAATGACTGGCTTGTAGTCCCTGCTTTGACCTTTGCTTGGGCCAGGATGTGTGAGTTCCTGTTGCAGTGCATGTGTCAGATCAGCCCACAGCCGCTAGTCTGAAAGAATTGGAGCAGAACATGGTAGTGAAGTCGATTACAATGTCAGAACCACTGCAGTCAGAGAATGGAAACCAGGGCCCTGCCTCTTAGGGCATCTGTATCCAGCCAGCAGACAATGAAAGCAGCAGGCTCTAATGAGAAAAGGGAAGCCGATGAAGGAGACAGACTCTGTGAAATTTATTAGCTGGTGCAATAAAGCTGCTTCTTTGGGAGTGAACCTGAAGTGGCCTCTGAGTTAATTTGGGATGAAAAGCCCAGCAAGGGAGGCAGTTTATTGGGGTTCATCCTCTTCATAACCCAAGATATTGACCCCTACGGTCTCCCAGCCAGCAGCAAAAATATCAGACTCTCCCATTTGTGCACAGTACCGTTTATTTTCATGTAATAAAAACACCCCCTGAGTCTGTTAACTATTATCCATTTCCCTTTGCAGGATGTATCGTACCAGTCATCATTGAGAATATTGCTTTCAGACTCGTTTTAGTTTATAGCCCCAAATATTTCTTGTTTGCTTTGAGTAATTGTTTTCTGTTAAAAATTGGGTAGCTGGCTTGTTAATTAGTAAGATATAAACCAAATACATCACTGCATTTTTAAAGCTATGGTGCCAGCTAGTGGTGAGAGATGATAGACGGTGTCTCAAGTGTGACATTTATCTAAGTGTACGGTATATTTTTATTTTCATCATGATAACGTGACATTAAGTTTTATTTGTCAGTTATCAGTACATTGTGACCAAAAAAATGTAAACCAAAATGAGACACTGCTATAATGTACAGTCGGATTTTAGTTGGGTATTGTTTATTTGAAACCTTCCTGCTATTATTATTGATGGAGTAATTGTGTCATTCATCAGACCATTTGCCAGTGAAGCCTTTTAATCCTTAATTTTTCATATGTGAAGATCAGTTCTTATGCATTATGAACCTGTAGGTGCTCTTTTACTTTGCTGGAAATCTGAATTTCTTAAAAAATGCAGTAGACTTTAGTTGTGAGCAGCTGAAGGATGCTTAGAAGGTTTCTGCAATTGATTCACTTGTGCAAATTAAGGAAAGCTTTAGCAAAATTCTTAATTGATTCTATTTATTTAGCTGATGCACCTTACTAAGATGAAAATCCTGTATTTTATTAACATGTAAGGAAATTTCAAACAATTCATTATTCACATGCACTGTCTATATTCATATAAGCTCACAACAGAAAAGAAAAATAAGCAACCTTTAAGAACATTTGTAAAGAAATGTAAAAAATAACATATTTTTCTTTCTAACAAGGAGTCACTGACAGGTCATCTTTTCCAGTTTAATTAAGCAATAACTGATCTCAGTGAGGTTGTGGAAGGCTCTTGAATGCTAATAAATAAAACCAGAAGATGAAGCATTTCTTTCATTAAATAGTAGGAGCTGTTTATAACTCTATTACTTACTGTTAAAATCAATTATTATTACTAATACTTTTCAAGTAATTTATAACTGAAGGCACACTGAAGGTTGTAAAGCAGAACTTTTCTTTTTAAATGTCAGACATAGCCATGAAGGTCAGCTCTTGTGAATAAGGACACCTCAGATGAACACACTTGTAATAATATTTGTGAAGATAGATCTCGTGTTAGTGACAGCTGCCGGCAGCAAGCAGAGCTGCCGCAGTCTTACTTCCACTCTAATACATGTGACTACACTGGTGTAAAAATACAGGGATGTTTCTAATCCAAGGGAATGAAGAAAATTGAATTATTTTTGTATGAGGTTGAATCAACCGAGTTAGACACAGAAGCAATTTATTTAAAAGAGACGCTTAAAATATTAACCCATGCCAGCAATAGTTTTCGATTATGAAAATGAATTGTATTCTAATAGGCGTGAAAAAATTTCAAGGGCCCATGGTGCATGTTTGTTTCTTTCCACGTAACTACTTGAAATACACTGTCATGGTTTCATTATATACTTCCTTCTGGTCCCCTTTCCATACCACTGTGTTTGCAACAGGTGTGCACTTTTCCCTTTTTCTCCTGTGCTGTTACAACACAGTTGTTTTAATTTGATACTACAGGGAATATTTCTGTGGGAAAAAACCCTATATCCCTTAAAATATTAAAATGCAAGTATGAATCTTCACTGATTTCTTATCTGTGGGTTTTATAATATGTTTAATGCTGTTGCCTTATTTATTACTTAAATTGTTTGATTTATTCTGCAAATTGATAGTCTCTTAATGTTTACATAACTTCGTATTCAATCAGTAAAGTTTTAGTTTTTCAAAGAACGTTTCATGTGTTGTCCAGTTGCAACAGTCATAGAAGCTTAGGTACACGCTTCGAATTCGAGATCAACAAATGGCATTCTACAGCCTAATCTTCCTGGTTTTGTGCTTTAAATTAAACAAATGTCTATAAACATAGTATCAGTGTCTAAACCACCATTTTTATTTTATTTTAACTCCACTGTCATTAAAAAATGATGTTGCTTATTCGGACTAATGTCTATAATGTTGTCAGCGCTGAGATTAAATTGCCAAGGCTTTTGATTTCCAAACAAAATAAGGTGGAGTTCAGTGACATAAACATAAGGACCAATATTTATTATGTTGATACATCTATTTGGATTGACATTCTAGCTATCATGGTGTTAGACACCAAATGCATTTCTTGTCCTAAATTAATAATTTATGCGGAAGACAAAAGTTATACAAAAAGATTATTTCAAAAACCATTTAAAGGGTATTTTAAAGTTTATTTTTCACACTATTACTGGATAAGATATAAATTTAGCAGTTTGCATTCTTTATTACTCTAGAACGTCTTGTTAATACAGCACTGAAATAATATACACTTAGTGGATTCTAAACTGGATACCCTTGTGCATCTCATAAAACTCTCTGAAATTTATGTATTTAAAAATCTCTATTACACATTAAGTTCAGTGGACTTAGAAAAATCCAGACTTTAATAATGAAGCTTAATTTAAGAAAAGAACAAATAAACAAAAAAAATTTTTATGCCGAAATTGAGCTATCATGTAATTCCTTAAATCCACTGATGCTGTGTTGGAGTTGTTGAAGTAGAATTTGATACCATGGCTGGTGAAGTGGGAAAAAAGCTTCACAATAATTTTGAAATCAAGAGGAATGTGTTTGGAATGCCCTTTAGCAATAAAAACCACAAACAGACAAAACCACAAGAACCCCAAAGAAACAAACAAAAGCCCCACAAAAACAACCAACCAAACAGCTGCTTTATTATTTACAAAATGCTCCCACATTTGGGTACCTGGGGGCACCATTTCTGCCTTCCCCTTGGAATGCTGTCACTGGAGCCCTCAACAGAGCTCTGTGCCAGAAGATGGAGTGCCCGGTATGGGAGTTAGCCACATCTGTCAGGAAACTGCTACAGATGGTTCAACTCATTAGCTGCCAGAACTCCTTGCAAACATCATCCGAGAGTATGGGGACCTCAGTTGGACTGAATGTTAAGCTTGCCTCCTGTTCAGTGTCATTACATTTTCTGCAAAATAAGATCCTTAACCATTTCTGTTAGAGACTGGATACTCTTGGATGTAACCAGTCTGCAACTCTGTTTTGTTCAATTTGCAATTGTAAAATTATTAAATTAATACTGGTTCCACCACCCAAACAGTGTCTCAAGTGTAGCTCACTTTTTCTGTTAAGTTTTGGCTATATCTGGTATTAGTACATCTCCATAATGATATCACAACAGTGCTGCGATGAACTCCAATGTAGTATAAAATTGTATTTGCAATGCCTTTCTTTAATGTTATTTCTATATTGTGATGTGTGCTGTCACTCATGCAGAATTTCTCAGCTTACCTGTCTTCTTGTTGCTTGGTATTTCTAGCGAAGTTGTTCCATGTTTGTGTGAGTGTCGTTGTAGCAGAGCAATCACAGCAGCTGTTCCACAGTTAGCTTTGCAGCAGAGCCAGCAGAGGGAGCAGACTCATTGGTATTTTATGGTACTGACAGATTTTGGCCATTTTTCCTTATTGCTTTTGCAAATGCATGTATTTTCATATATGTGGCCATTATATGAGAGATTGTGGGCAAATGTCTGTGCGCTGAAAGTTCAGTAACTGTGGAGAAAAGCTAAGGTGTTGACTGTTTTATGATTACAAAATTATCTTTAATTTTGCAAAGATTTTGTGTACTGAGAGTAATTATTTGTGCGGAGTTTTTTTGTACCCTGGAAAGAAGAGACTTTCCCTTAAAAAAACCCTTCAGTTGTACTTCAGAGCATGCTGCCTTTAGAAAAGCCACCACATCAATTTAAGTACAGGTTAAAATGACTTTACACACTTGCAAGGTCAAGCCCTTAATAAATCATTGTACACATTGTGTGCAGGTCACCTGTGTGAAATAGGCTTGAAAAGACTATTCTGGTCATAGCTGATATTTAGAGATACATTTTGGGTGTATGCAAACGGACTTCTTTTTCAGTTACATCTAAATGCAAAAATTGTGCGGAAATCATTCTCACATTCATGATTGTAACTTAGGCCTGCTCCCAAAGTTGGCAGGAATTTTACATGAAGGAGTGTCGGGGTAGAAAGGTGGGGGTCTTTATACAATCTTATGTATGTTTAAACAATACAGTGAAGTATTACTTTGTAAATGATATTGTTTGCATCATGATTTAAACTTTGTTTAAATACTTTTTTTTGTAATAGCATTATTGCTCTCTGTGCTTGGTTGAGCCAGGCGGGGTTGATTATCATTAAGTGTTATTTATTTCTATTTTATTAAGCCTCCTTTTACATTCATGTTACAGGTTAATTTATACTTTTATTTCATGCACTACTTGGCTTTACTGATTAATATGCCCCATGGCATTCAATAAAGCCAGGCAGTGGAGGAAATAAGAGTGGTATTAATTTCTAACATTGCTATAAATTTGCCTTAATAAAACTAGCTCAATAACACTGCGGTAGTAGTACAATGGATGCTTCCAAATTGTTAGCAAAGACACAACTGAAAGAACAACACATTTTTTTCCAGAATTTAAGAATGCTGTGCTGTCTTTTTACTAGTGCTCAAATTAGGCTACCTGTTACAATACTGAATGCTCTTACATTGTGTTCTAAAATGCAGTATATATTTTTCAAAAACAATTATTAATTTGCTTAGTCAATCAGTTCAATCATAAGCAGATAAATCCTCTGGATCCTTTCAAATGTCTTTTGGATTTTCATGACCACTGTAACTTAACAGGTTTCAAAATATCTAGGAAAAAAGAGAAAATTCTGGACTATAAGGGCAAACAGAAAACAAGAAAAATTAGAGCAATGGGTTTTCTTTTTAGTAGTGCAATAACTACTGTTGATTTATATTTTCCAGTATTTTTCCATAGATTTATTTACATGTTACTTTGTAATAGGGAAAAATTCTCAAGGAAGAAACACAGATAGGATTAGTGCATATTAGTTTTAGGTGCACAAACTACTCATTATAGTGGAAATATTTTGGCTATATTTTCTTTTTTAAATATTAACTATGATAGCTGTATTTTTTCAGGTCTAGATTGTGAAATCTATGTAGCATAAAATCCTTAAGTAAACTTTGCCATGTAACATCTCCTTGTGACAAGTTTTTTACTCATGCCTGCATTCCTTTCTTATTCAAACTCACATTGACTTAACTGAAAATTTTGCTCAGAAAGAGGGGTTTGGATACAGCTGTTATTTGACCTCAGTACAAAATGAAAGCATGATAAAGCAAGTTAATCACAGAAAAATCTAAACAAAACCACAGCCCAAAAGAATAGCCAAATCCTCAGAGCTTGATCCTAGAAGGTTCATGGAGAAGCTCGTTCCTGAAGTCACTGGGATGTGAGCCTTCTCTGCGCTTTGCTGGGTCAGACCTTAATGAATCACTCAACACGTTTTACAGAGATTATCTATGGGGTGAAAGGCAGCAAATGTTTAATAGGATTAAAATAAACATTATATATCAAATAGAACTTATTTTTACATTCAGGCAGCTATGAAAATAATACTATCATTTTGATAAATGTATTGGTTAGTTAAAATCAGATGGGCAGCAGACTGACTGCTATCATTTGATTTTACTAAATAATATGAATTTACATAATGCATAGTCTAAGAATCTACCAATGTAGATTCAAATTCAAATTTTAGGCTTTATGTAATGATCTTTGCTTAATATGTTTTTGTAAATAGTAACAAAACCTGTGAAATTGCCTTACTTGCTATAAAACTCATGTATGTCCAGACATAGCATTTACTTAGGTCATATGATACTGCTATAGTTTAACTATGTCAAATAATTTTATTTAAGTGTTCTATAAGCTTGTAATCATAGAGACACTGAAGTTAGAAATGGAAATGTCCTCACATGTGCAGGGCACAGCCAGGTCTCTTCTGTGCCCTGCATACACGATGTGTGATATTTTGTCTGGGCTAAAATCTTGTGGAGTTCCATTTTATCAACTGTTTTCTCAGAAGAATATTTAGTTTTTAATGGAAAACTAAATGTCTTCCTCTATCTAACTTTTAAACAAGGTATTAGCCAACAATACGAGTAATGACATTCACAGGCACGTTTGATTCAGTGTTTTAATGGGGGGTATTTTTGTTTTAATGGGTGGAAATTTGCCAACTGCTGTGCCAAGCTGGATAGCTTACTCTAGAACTGTACTTCATGGAAGCTCCTATATATGTCCCTGGAGTGGTGGAAAATTAGATTAGGTAAATAGACCATTGATTAGATTGTTTGGCAGTTTAGTTTGCCAGAAATGATGAAAACCTGTACCATGTATTAATACAGGTGATCTGTACAGCCCATGAATGCTTTCCATCTTTCATTGACAAGAGCAGAAGTTTGGGCTACTCATTCGCTCTCTGGGTAAGGCCTTTGGGGTGTATGTGAAAGATACTGAGAACATTTTCTTTCTGCTGCACACATAAGCAGCAGATAAGATTATTAAAGGAAAATTCACAAGAGTAATTTTTCATGTTTAACCCCCTAATGCAAAACTATAGACCTGTTCTCTTCTTGGATCACCACAGCCAAGCAGAATAAGCTGCAGTGTTTACAAAACAGAAAATTGTCTGTTTGGGCTGAGAGCATAACACGTGAGGATGAATATGAGCAGGTCTCTTCACTGTTACCCATGTGGGGTCTGGGGAGTGGGATGAATGAGAAGGTCAGCCTGGGTGCTGCAGGTAAGGCAGGAATGGTTCAAGCAATGTCGTTTCAATTGAGAGTTTTAAAAAAAGCAGTCCATTATAAAGGGATGTATAAAAATAAGGGTGAATCCTCCTCTCCATCTCTTGCAATGTACTTACCTTCATGCAGATGCTGAAACAAGAATGTTCACTCCTGTTTTGATGTTTCTGCAAGTGTCTGTTATCGGCAGGGGTAAACTGATGTTTTGATGCTCTTTTTTGTTTTATTTTATTGTGTGTTGTGTTTTTCCCCTGACCCATATGTCACAACTGTACTTCTGTGGAATACAGAAAATTCTATACTTTTGTGGAAGGAAGTACATACTGATTTTCTATTCTGCCTCTTGATAAAATATTTCTCCTCTTCAAATACATTTTTATGGAATTAAAAGTTGTTGCCTTTATTTATTGGCTGGTGGTAGATACTATTTATTTTTACACCTTCTTTGCAACACAATCTTGGAAGAGAAACTGTGCTCTAAAAGTTGCTGTTAAGTTTTACATTTCTAGCCATGTGTTTGAGTGACATTTGTTTCAGAGGGAATAGGTCTCTTCTCAGGTGACGTTTCCTGAGAACTAGAACCAAAAATCCAAAACCTATATAGCCAAATCCCTGCCTGTATCTATGAGAAGATCATAAATTGATCTGAAAAAACAGCCAAACATAATTAAGATCATTGGTCATAATTAGGATCATTGAAATATTTTCTGGATGTCTGAGGCAAAAACAGATGTAGTAACACTTAACAGTAAGTACAGTCCATTCTGTATGAGGTGTTAGAGAGCATTGAGCTGATCTAGTGCTGATGCTGATGAGGAATTCGAACGGTGCCTTTATTTAGGCCTTCTCGCAAGCAGCAAATTGTACACGGCCCCCGAAGTGCCTCGGATCCGTGCCTTGGATCCGTGCCTTGGATCCGTGCCTCGGATCCGTGCCTTGGATCCGTGCCTTGGCTGTCCGCCTCGGAGCGGTCACTGGCGGGATCCCGCTCCCTCCGCGCTCCGGGCCGGGGCGAGGCCCTTCCTTGCGCGCCGCGGCCGCCAGGGGGCGCCGCCCGGCGCGGGCCTGCGGGGCGGGAGCTGAGGCCGCGCCGGGATTGACGAGCGGCGCTCAGCCGGGATAAAACATGCCATAAACTTAACGTCACTCCCTACAATTCCTATTATATGATCATTTACTGGCGATCATTATGGGATCGCTGTACGGAGAGCCGTGCTGCTGCCTCTGCAATCCCGCACGTAGCTCCATGGCAGCGAGTCACTGCCTTGCAGCCTTGCAACTACCATTTCCTGCAAATAGTCGCAATCTTAATAAAGAGATAGGAAAATGAAGGTGTGATAGGGAGAAGATGGATATCAATTTTCATATAGCCATAATTCACTTCTATAATATTTGCTTTCACATATTTGTTTAAAATCCTGCTTGAAACGCAGGTGTGGAGAAATACCTAGGTGTGTGTCCTACCCTATAAACAGTCAGAAGTTGAATTCAGTTGATGAGTTTTATATGGGTTGTGGTCTAACTGCAATCCCGAAGACAGTGGTTATAGAGATAATTTTAGGAACATTTGTCTATGTCTGCAGTTTGTGGAAACTCCTTCCTTATGTATGGGCTGGAAATACAGATACAGAAAGACGAACTTCGCATTTTGCCCACCACATTACCCCTGCTCCTTACATGATAATAAATAATGATGGTTATAATGATGATGATAACAATACTATTAACAACTGGCATGAAGACCAGAGCAGACAAAAGGTCTTGCTACTAGGGAAAATCATCAGAAACATTCTGTGCACTTTCTGTATTCTCATTTGAGCAGATGCTTGCCTATTATGGTCTGTTAAGTGGAATGTTGTTTTGAGGATCCTTAGAGAGTGTGGATATGGTTTGCTGCAGTTCAGCCCAGGTACAGAGTCACACTCTAACTGAAAGGTGCAGGCACGCATTGCAAATTGCTAAAGTATGGCCTTTCTAATTAAAAATCAATGAGCCTCATTTTATTGGGCCTTTCTAGGACTGATGCTGGGCAGCTTTATATTTATTTAAAGTTTTTATGAAAAAATAACTGACATGCATGTAATGAATATATGAATTTATCTAAAACTAGATGTTGGCAAAGGAGTGCAGGGAGGTTTTCACAGAGGGGTGGTGCTCTTAGCCTGATGCTTTTGTGAAAATGATAAAATAGGTCTTACTAAACATCTGAAGTCAAGGCATCTGAGATAGTTTGGACAGTTTGCACCAGCTATTATTCTGTTTGTACCACGATCCCAAGATTTTTTCCTAAAATCCATCAACCTTTATGCTTGGGTTCGTGTTATAATCCTGCACAATAATTTCAGCTACTGAGTTTAGGGAGAGTGCAAGACTTCATGGCTTCAAAATTCCATCTAAGGAGATACATCTGAGAATATGGTTTTTTCTGTGGTTATTTTTATCCCATTCTTTGTTACTGAAAATATGTAGGAAAAATGTGTTTCTAAAATGTGTTCCCAAAATGTGTTCCTTACTGTGATAGTTGTTACAAAGCAGGGGCTTTTTAAAAAAAACTCTAGAGGATCTTCATCCAAATTGCAACTTTTTTTTTTTTTTT
>VZTE01005527.1:304561-337675 GCA_013397775.1 Eulacestoma nigropectus
TTTGGCATTTGTTACATGGCAAAGAAAAGATGGGAATGACAGAAGGAAAAGATGAGAAACAGGTTACAACAAATGGAATCTCTTCAGGAGCAGTACGCTTTTCACCTCTGGGTGCCACTGTTCAACTGTTTCTTGTGCAGTGACCATCTGCTTAAAAGTCCAGCTCTTATTGGAGAAATATTCCCTGAAAGAAACTGTTAAAGAGATACTGCCTATATCTCTGCATAACCAAGAAACAAGTTTCTGATATATGGATGTTAGTTATGCACTGTTCTCATATGCTTTTAACATGCTGAACAAGGAAACAGTAAACAGTCCACATTTGTTCAGTTTATTGAGAGTAGTCTGATTATTTATTTAAAACTTTTCTTGCTTCTTTAGTTAAAAGTTGAAACGTGAATCTGGGGGGTTTTTTCATATAGACGAATACTAGAACAGATTTATTAAGTATGCGGATTGACTGTAATAATTCAGTTGATTTAAACAAGTTTTACAATAGCAACAATGATTTGCTTTATTGCCCACAACCTACATAATTCAAAAATCTATTGACCGATACAATTTCTTTTTGAACACTGTAGAACTCTTAATATTCAGAGCAAAATTAATTGCAATCTGTGTATCCAGCTGTTCCACCATATTAATTATATTGTGACTATTTATCCTAGAAACTCAGCCAGGACAGCTTATTCCTAAATGACACTGGACCTCTTCTCTGAACTGTTCTATGATTTTAATTCTAGTTAAATAAAACTCTTCTATGAATGAAATCAAGTGTGTCATTTAACTTCTTCATTACTATAAGGTGTGTTTAGAGCAACATTTTCACAATAATAACAATTCCATTTTATGTCACGAAATGTCCCTTTTCTCAGCCAGGGGAGAGCACTGCTGCTGTCTTGCTCATACCTTCAATCTAGCTCTTCCTGCACCCTGCTGAGCGCTGCAGTCTATCAGTGAAAGCCAGCAAACCTTTTCATATCTGCACACAGAACAATGGAAAGTTCCATGATTGCCTCATAAACAGGCATGGGCTGCATTTATTTCTGTTCAGTAGTTCTATATATGTTCTATATATGCATTTGTTCGAACTGGTGCAGGAAAAATTCAGACAAAAACATCTGTTAAAAATTAATTTCAACTTTGTCCTGGATTTGTACATTTTCTTTCTATCCAGTTTCATTGGAAAATCCCAAATAAATAGAACACTTCAAAATAAAAGAATTTAACTTTATCCTGGGAACATGCAGTTTAGGTTTTGGAAAGGGAAATGTGTAATAAAATGCTGCTCAGATGAAATTGGTGAAGCTGTAAAATACGTAAGTGGAAACTTTGAGGAAACTGGCAATGAGAAACTGGAAATCAAGCAGTAATTTAAGTTTCACACAACCACCCTTTGCATGTGTGAGTACAAAGGAGAGACTAGGAACAAGTGTGAGTCAGACCTCTCCTCTCAGGAACTGAAGGGACAGAGATTCCCAGCATCTGTTTCCTTAACTATCACCCAGAGGATACTGATGGTAAATCACAGTGAATAAAAATAGAATCAGAAAACTAGCTCAAAACAAATGAGGTACTGTATTTTGCAGTACTTTTGTAGTAGATCTATATCCAGCTCAGCTTTCATTGGTGTTCAAATTGGATGTGTCAGCTTACATTCACTTCTAAACAAGTTGTTAATAAAATCACAAGCATGGCTA
This sequence comes from Eulacestoma nigropectus, assembly GCA_013397775.1. Lineage (NCBI taxonomy): Eukaryota > Metazoa > Chordata > Aves > Passeriformes > Eulacestoma > Eulacestoma nigropectus. The sequence continues at coordinate 306,262 of VZTE01005527.1, forward strand.
ATTAGGATGTTCCACAAAACAGCCAGCCAGATTTGATGCCTCAGTGGGAGATTTATCCTGCTCACATATTTTAATGCATGTCCGAATGTCACTGTTAGAGGATAAGATGGCGAAACACTTTGGTAGAGTTAATCACTGCCCTTCTTTTGGAGTGAATGGGCCTGCATCCAGTTGAATCAACTCTGGTCCAGCCAAGAGACTCCAGCTGGAAGAGTGAGTTTGTATGTATGAATTATTTTAGGTGCCCCATTGATCTGTACGTATTTTCCATGTCATCAGTGATGGCTGAAGTAATAATACTTTGCCTTAAAGGTCTCTAACGAAATTTAATTAAAGTACTGTGAGTTCTTAATCTGGAAGACACATGTAGTCGCAAGAAATTCTTATCAACCATGAGAGTTCTGAGTTTATGCTCAAACATCAAACATGTAAAATAATATTTTACCTATTTCTTAAGGTTGAGATATTTTAAAAATATCAATGTGGAATCAGCATATCTTCAGTATTTCCTATTTGCTGTGAATAACCTTGTTTTTAGGTATGGGAATATAACATGACTCGGACTTCTGAAGAAAATCTCAACCTTTTATTTTAGAAATACATTTGTTTATGTGTAATTGTTATGAGATACTAGTGGAATCTATAATACTTTAGTAAATAATAGTTACAAGTTTTAAGAAATACAGCAATTTTAATGAAATAGATTTCCAGGTAAGAGAAGTTAACAATACTTAGCCCAGTTGGTCCGGCAAGTTATCATTGACAACTCTTAGTGACTACCATTTCATAATATACTATTGTAAGAGAGAATAAAAATTTTATGTCTTTTTTTAGTATTTTTCCTCCTCATATTTTGAGATGTACCTTTTTAGTCTTGTTTTATTCATAATAAAAGATAATTTGATTTTATTTCCAACACAAAATGTTTGTAGAAAAGCCTTTTCTTCTAGAGAAGTTAATATTTTTAGTAGAAATAGCCCTATTTTTTCTTTTTTTTGTGGTTGAGGAATAAAACATAAAAAAACACAATAAAAATCTGGCAAAAAAAGCGCAATCATATATGCAATAAGTACTAAATACAAACCACTGTTGGTTACAAGCTGCCAAACAGAAAAGACAAAGCTTTACAATGAGGAGCACCTAATGTACTACCTCCTCTTGGTGTTATATTTGGAGAATGGGATTTAGATAATTTTCACAAAAAATGCAATAGCAAATTAGCAACAGTGGTGTTCAAGATGACTGAAATTATTTAAATCTTTAATTACCTAGAATTCAAATTCTGAAAAAAAAATCTTATTCTGAGGTTCTGAAACTACCAAGCTTAATGATGTGATTCTCATCTAACCATAAGTATTTGTTGTTTATAATTATTTTCATCTGTGCATTCAGTCCAGTGTCCATGTTCTCCAGTTAATCACAGTTACCTTACTAAGGCAGTTTTCTTTCCTTGGCATTCATGTAGTTTAGAATCTGAGCTTTGAAGAGTACATTTTAAAATAAAATATTTCTTACATTTTTAAGCAGGTTAAAATATGCCAGCTATTATTTATTTGTATTTTGCTTCATTAGGGTCAGGGTTCCACAGCACCATATTCTTATGGTATGTGCTGTTATGCAAACACTAGCACTGACACAGAGACCTTCCTCTTAAAGAATTTGTGAATAGACTTTCACAATGACTCGTTGTTGTTGTACCCACCACACCCTGTGGCTTTATGATGTATCACATTGAATAACCAAGAAAAGATTACTGAATAATATTTGCAAGTCCCCTTGATACATTGATGATCCAGCTCCATTCAGTCCCTTGTGCTTGCATCTGTTTGTGACATGATCATTTCTAGTGGCTTTTTTCCAGTAGTATTTGAGTGATGTAGTGTGGTGAGTGCACCAGCTGCTTCAGGTGCAGATGGCGTTTTCCTTGTGTGCCTTTTAATGCCATTTGGCATTTGTTTTCTATTCTGTGTGTTGACTCATTCATTCAGGAGCTGTAGTGACTGAAACACATCTGATTTGGTCATTGAACTTCATACATGTTTTGTCTCATATCTGCTGCTGAGAAAAAATGTGAAAGACCCTGAGAAACACATGAGGCAAAGAAGGCACCAGGCAAATTAAGTGTTGTTAGATTCTTTTTTTCCTGTCGCCTAGTTTTCTTGATTTAAAAACAAAAAAAAGAACATTACCTACATTATATGTATTTTTTTGGTATAGTTAAGCTGTATTAATCACCTCAAGCATCCCCCACTAAAATAATGGCGGCAGTTTTTATTAACAATGAAGGGAAAATCCTAAGAATTTAAGGCCAGTAGTAATTGCAATGTGCAATTTGCTATGGCTTCCAAAAGAATCATACTAAGCTAAATTATTTTTCTGTGCTTTCTCACACCGATCATGTAAACAGCAACACATTTATTTATTTATGCTGCCTATTTTGCCATTCAGTCTCTGCTATTGTAATACTAGAATCTGCTGATTCATTCAGCAATGTTTTGCGACATCCATTTTCACACTGCATTTGGTTAAAAACCCCATCTGTCTCTGCATGACTAGGAAGCTCTGCTCATAGCTCCAAAATCAAGAGCTATGAAATGACTAAACTTGTCTGCAGATTGTTCAGTCACTGGAGGCAAGATTTAATGAAACTCTTGTCTGTTGTGTCATAGTAGCCTTTGTAAGCAATGCAGGTCATTATTTCTTGTCCTAAATGAGTGTCTACATTTTAGAAATAGTCTTAATTATTTTTAAAATTAGATTTCTGTAAGTATTCATATAAAAAGTAAAATATATGTATAATTGAATTTTTGTATGTAAATATATATATACAAATATAAAAACATGATACTTTCTGGAAGATGTGTAGGCTAATGGAAGTTGGATGCAATCTTAATGCAAACCAGGATGATTTCTAGAAATTCAGACAGAAAAAAAAGCAAAATACTCATTTCTATGATGCATTATAGAGAGCGTTTTTGAATTAGATGAGCAACAGGGTTAATCCTGATTTTAAAGCACTTGCTGCCTCTTCCCCCCCCTCCACACCTTCCTAATGGGTACTCTGCTGCAGGTGAGCAGGAAATGGATTATCCTAAACTGGGAGGATTTTGATCTGCTTTTTAGTAAAGACTGTAGCACAGTTGCTTGTACAAACAAAGCCATAAGCCTTTCCAAGAAACAGGAGTTTTGACATGAACTTGCTTGGGAAAAAAAAAAAGGTGACACAGAAAACAGAAGCCAAACTCTGTTCATAATGTTTTATTTCTCTTGGAGCTTAGTTTTAGGCTTCCTTTCTTTTGATTTGAATTATTAATACATTTAATAATAAAATAATTACATTTGTATACTCATATTACTTAATTTCACCTGTGCAGAGAAAGTGGTGGGGGTTGACCCCATGCCTAACAGTAGGAGATACTGATATAATCAGCCTGCCCTGCTTGTTAATACCAGCAGGAACAGGAGTAATACCAGAAGCAGGACCTGACACAGCAGTTCACCACTCTCAAAAGAGACATGTTCTCCTCCTGTGCCCCATGGCAGCTTCTTCTCTCCCTGCTTCGATGTGATTTTCTCCTGCTTACTTTGAATCAATTTAAGTGCTTATTCCATGTCTCTGTAACTCAGGATAGTTTTTGATGAGGAATTGTGTGTTGCTGATAGTTGGATGGCCTTGCTGAGGCATCAGATAGGCAAGCGCCAGAGCTGATAGGAAGGAGAAGTCAGGTTCATGCAGCCAGATGCAAAAGCTGAGGGAGGGAAGCAGGGAGAGGAGCAAAGTCTATGGGGCAGAGGGGAGACAAGATTTCTGGTTTTTGTACTAGATACAGTACAGGATTCTAGATTCTCCCATCTTGACTTCACTGTTGCGTAAGAGGTTGTATAGCTGGTTTTTTTTTTAGCAAGTTGATGCAAAAGGTACTTAAAGCTATTGAAGTAATCCTACAGGCCATATTCTATTTTGAAGAAAATTTTCTCCTCGCTTCAGTTTTTCTGGCAAGTTTTCAAGAATAAGTAGAAATTGCATCCAAGTGTCAGATTTGGTCAGTAGCCAGTATTTTATAGAAATACACATGTAGAAAACATGGAAAAAACCTAGCTTGAAAAAGATGCAGCTGGATGCGTCTCTAAAAAGGCAAAGTGGTCTTGTATGTGGTATTTTCTTGTTAGGAAAAAGAAAACTTTGTAAGTGTGTACTTCTTTCAGTTTTCACTTGATTTTTAAATATTTGCCTTCGAAAGGAAAAGCAGTCGGTGATCCTTGCATTCCAAACGTGTGTCTTTTTATCCTCACAAAGTGGTTTTGCACTATCATTCCAGCTCCTGGGAATTTATTCTTTTAACAGCTGGCTCTAAATTACGGTTAATTTACACTCAGCTAATAAGAAATTTTAATTTTTCTTGTTCACTAAGCACGCTTGTTTTCTGCACATTACTAAAACTTTTTATTTGAACTTCAATTCCCTCCTAAGCTTTACACAGCACTCTTCGCTTCACACTGGTGTTCTTCATAATAATTTGTTTTAACCAAACTTTCAGAAGATAAAGTGCCATTATGTCAATTTCACAGATGCAAAATGGAGACATACAGAAACAAGAATCAAAAGAATCTACTAGCTCTAGGAGCACAGCTTGACAGCACTGTCTTCTTTTTTCTGAGTATCTGTATTATATAATAGCACGAGTAATATACTAGCACATTAAGAGCACTGTGCCCATTGATTCCAATTATTCCTGTCATGCATGAAGAACACACATTTGGTGATCACTTAAAAAAATTGCTTTTAGTTACTTGCCCAATGTGTAAGGAGGGTATAAGTCAATAATAGCTTCTAATTCTCTAGGGCGGGTTTCAGGAAATCATCTATTCTGTTTCCACTAATTTTTAATTCTTTTAATTACATAGTTTAACCTACGTAATATAACATATACTTCTGGTTGTGGCAAAGATTGTAAAAAGATCTGAAGAAAGAGATGCCAAATAGTATAGGAAAGTTTTATGAAACATCAACCCAGGCTTCATTAAAGTGGTTATTTGTTTCATGGCTAACTTCAATCATATTAAGTAGAGAATGTGATTTGAGACAACTTGTGAGGTCCTGAAGGTATTTCTGGAAATATCAGACTGAGTCCTGTCACATTCTATCTGGCTCACTAGAATCAAGGATAGTGACAACCACAGGGGCTGGACTCCAGTGTGCTGAAGTTGCACTGCACATGAATTTTCACTGTAACGTCACATTGAAAATACACCTGCACCCTTCTGCAGCGAATGAAGCAGTCTAAAAAGTCTTCTATAAAAATTCCAGCACAGAGCAGCTCCAAACTGTGCAGTCAGATAGGCACCCTGTGTAACAACTTATCTGAAGCTCTTTTCTTTCGGTCCTCATCATCCTCTCTTGTTCCCACTCGAAATTGTCATTCTCTTTGCTTTTCCGGATGTTTCTAGGTGTTACAGTGACTTTTGTTTTTGTTAGGTTTGTGGAGGACTTGCAGGTTCAAAGCCTTGTTTGGCTGCTGAGGGATGATACTTTTCCCTGAATAACAGCTGCATCTGTGCCTTGTGTATCAACAAATTTTTCAGCTTGGCTGCTACCTGTAGACTGTCTCTTGACAACCGTTCATTGTTGGTGAAATGAATGTTGGTGGTTTGAACAGTCTGTAGATTTTATTTCTATTTGGCTTCTGTTTGATTGATTTTCTGCATGCATACACAAACTATAAAAACCTATTTATTTCAAGCAATCACAGATGGAATGTGAGGACATGCTTCTGTCCAAAACTTAACCCACTAAGGACATTTGGGTCAAACAGTACTTTTATCTTCTATTTGTAGTGACTAAATGTTACACGAATGTATCTTGCAGAAGCTCTGATAGATACAACTGATGGTTGTATCCAGTCCTGGATACAACAAATGTGAGGAACTCTGCTGGCCACGTTCAGTTATAACAGGTCTGGAACTGGTCCGTTCAATCCAGTAGATTAGTGCAGGATGTAAACTGATGCTGAATTTGATTCATTGTGGTTATTAGGTGTGTGAATATGAAGAAAATAGAGTCTTGTGGAAAAACTATTAACAGCTAAAAATCAAAATCATTATTTCAATTGGGAATTTCTCCAGTAGGTGTTCTGTGTCATAGAATTAATTCTATGAATGAGCACGTGCACTCTTTTTTATTAAGGTTTTGAATGTTTTTGAAAACAAGATCCTTTCAGCTCTTTACAAGACACTAAAAGGTCTGTCTGCTTTTAAGGCTTGAGCCCTCCTGGGAGCCCAAGTGAGGGTAAACTTCAAAGTTTGCTGAGTATACAGGTGACTTGGACCAACCCTGTCTCTGGATCCACCTGTTGTGGATACAGATTCTACTACTTCAAAACCTTGTTATAGTATATAAAACAACATTTTGTCAGGCACAAGCTGTATGTGCAGAAAATGTATTTATATGTTTTTCTTAAGATCTGAAGCCCCATTTCTTCATTCTCTCTAAGCTGCAGAACGATAATTTATTCCATCTACAAGTAGTGCATCTGTAGTTAATTGGACTAGTAATTGGCTAGGATGGAATATTTTTGGGGAAATGATAGAAATGTTGAGAGCAAATGACTGGACAACTTTTATTCTTGCTTTTCTTTGAGCAAGAATAACAGGATATGGTGATTATGTTATATTTAATTGTACACCTATACAGTCAGCACTCTCTTAACTAGGCTCAGAATCTGTCCAATAGTATCCAAGAATATATTTTTCAATGCCTACTGAGCTATTTTTAATGAAAGAACATAGAACATCTTTACAGATACGTAATAATGGAAGGGGTTTTTCTGTATTTTTAAAGGAAATTTTCAGCAGCTGTGATGTAAAATTGGTTATTTCCTGGCAGTTAACACTCAAGTTTCACATAATAAGATTTGTTTTCCTAGCAAACTGATGCCTTGGTACTGTAGGATTAAAATTCTAAATCATATCAATGAAATGCCTGTTTCCATTTTTAATTGTTGAAGTCAGAAAGGGAATAAAACTACATAATTGCAAATGCATTTGGATTTCAATTTTAAGAGAAAGCTGCCATTTTAAATAAGTTCAGTAACTCCTGGGAGCCAAGATAATTTTCAAAAGATAATAAATTTGAAAAAAAACCCCAACAACCCAGCCTCAAGTGATGTATATTTATAAACAGGAAAATAATTTTCGTTGAAGAGTGGTCTCTAGAGATCACTACACTTCCACAGTAAAACAATTCTCAGCTTGAATCCAATCCAGTTTCATAGCTTTCTACTGTCCTATCATTGTGCCCTGATCAGTTAAGATGCTAATTATTTCCCCTTTGATCATATCATCTGATTCTGATGGTATCAAAGCAAACCTAAGTGAATAAACATACCATTATTGGGCATTTGACGTCATCAAGTGGCAAGGTTCACTTTTTCCTCCTGTTCACTTTTACTGCAATTGTCAAAGTACAGTAAAAGTCCTTTTGTATTGTGACGCAAATGGTACCATTTGTATAAAAGCTGCACACTTTCATTTCTTTCAGGAAGCAAAGGAGAAAAATAAACTCTTCATGTTATTAAATTGGCTTTTTACACTCTAATTTAACCTTTACAAAATGAAAAATACAAAGTCAAAAGGTAGTTATGTTAGAAAATATTCACCTGGATTGCTGTATTGATTCTTTTTTAAGGGAAAGCCAATAGCATATAGTTACAAAATGCATTCATTAGCCCATGGCATGTTTCTAACTCCAGTGTTTTAAGAGTTTTCCCCTTCCCCCAGTTCCTTTTTAATGGCTACAGTACAGTATTTACTAAAAAGCAAGAAACTCCATCTTGTCTGTAACATAGATACTAAATTTGGTGTTACAGGACAGGTACTATTTATTTTAAATTTTTGTTGCTTTTCTGACAAAAATAATAACAGAGAATCAGAACCCGAACCCTGATTTAACTGTTCTTGGAATGTCAAGAACGTGTGCTTGAGAAAAAAGAAGTACCTTTGGGCACCAGAAGAGTAGGTCAGATTCTCATTTTGTTTTTATACCTCTTTAAATAGTGCTGGACAATATATAAAGAACTTAAGCAGAGCATGCTTTACATTTGTATTCACCTTTGAAGTCTTTGGGTTGACAGAGTAACATAGAGCAAAAGCCAGTAGTAAATGCCTGGGGATGCATTTTTGAGCGGAGGTAAAACCAGGAGTATACAGGATTAAAGTTATTTGTGTTGCAGAATGGGCACTGAAGTGATATGAAAGTAGGAGTTATTTTGGAGCCTGATATAAAGCCTTCAAAAACGAAACTTGCTTTTGTTTGATTTTGAGGTGCTTCAGATCTGCAGCACCTTCAGTTTTAAAGTCTTATTTGAATCATAGTATCATCAGCCAAATGCTTTCCTAGCATTGCTGAAACATTGTTTCAACACTGATTTGGAGGAGAAAGAAACCACTTACTGAACCAGTGAGACCACTTCCTGAACATTTTAATTTTACGGAAAAAAGAAAATAGCCATAGGATATTGAAAACAATAGACCCAGCAGCTTTTTGCTGAGGGAAGTCTGACAATAATGGGCTTTGATTTAAATACTTATGCAAAAGTAGTTTATTTTTCTTTAGGAAATCTAAGAAAACAAGGGAAATGCCCCTGAAGTTTTGTCTGATGTTTTTCCACTGTATTTATGAGGTCAGACTTATGATGTGAATCCTTATATTGATATATAACTGTGAATATAAATGTGCTCTCCCCAGACATTGCCTTTAACTATAGATTTTTATTATATTAAAATCCATTTATTAAAAGATATTTGTCTGATCTCAGATGAGATATGGACTACGTAATAGATCCTCAGAGACAAATTAAACATTCTGATAATTTAGTTAGAACTTTTGCTACAGATATTTACATTTGTGACTTGTTTTAATACTGAATGCTATGTATTAATGAATATTATGTTCTGAGGAAAACAGAATTTGGGAACCCTGACTGTGTCAGGATTTGTTTCTGCTAATATAAACATAGGTTCTACAAAGGCTTTTGTTACATTATACTCTTCCCTAAGCACTTCCTCTTGGCTTTTGCTGGAAACAGAATACCAGGCTACCTTTGTTTTGACCTGCTGTGGCTATCCTTATAATCTCCCTCAAAAAAAGCAAGCATTCATATCGAGTATTTTCCAGGGAAACTCAAAAGTCAACATTTTCAATGAGAATAACACTTTGTCCATAGCGATATCATTATTCTCAATATTATCCACCTAGTGCTTTTATGTTCTATAATTAAAAGTTTGTGTATGTTTACGTATACATAAATATATGGGTGTATTTGCATGCAAATATTTGCATGTGTATGCACACAAATGCACACACATAAAACATTCTTGTAATTGATTTCACCTGTGATGGTATGACCTTAAACATTTATGCTTCTTTAAAAGCATTCATGAAGAGGTGCTTAAAATTGCAATGTGAGCCATTCCATTGACTTCAAACAAGCTTTCATGTTTTGCTGAAGAAGGGTGTGACTGTCTACATCATGTATTGTTATTATTGAAAGTGACCAACTATTAGTCATCATTTCCACATCATCTTATATACTTAATCCTGTTTCTTGGAAGTAAAAATATCAAAGAAATTTTTGGTTGAAAATTTTCCAGCATTTCTGAAATACTTTAGGATGCAACTTCCATGAAATTCAGCTGAATTCTTTCACTTACCAACAGTTGGTTCTCCTAGAAATGTTTTATTAAGTAATCTCTTTAGTTAATGGCCAGACAAACAAATCTTAGCCTTTTTGGGTTTTTTGGACAGGATTCACTTCAGGCACTTTTGTAAAAGTATCGTACTTTGACTATCTCTTCAGACATAATGGGAATAGACAAGCACTTCCATGGGTTGATTACTGAATGAAAGCAAGCTTTAGATCTAGTTATCTGGATAGAGCAAGTCAGTTTAAGAATATTGCTTTTAGGTTTTCTTACATATTTGTTACAATATCAGAGAAACAGATAATAATGTGGTGCATGAATGTGTGTGTGTGTGCAGCTCTATGTTTGCTGATAACTTTGTAACTGCATAGCATCCCCTGATCCACTGGGGGATCAGAGTTGCTGGATACAGTAGAAAGACTTTCAAAAGAGAAGACCACTACTGATATCCCTTATTCACAAGCCTGGTGTATATTTGTGCAAGACAATGAGATACCATCATACCCATTTAACCAACCTGCCTGTATATGTCATGCCACTGTTTCACTTGTCACTGAAACTCCTAATTTCAGTTTCAAGCTCAAAATATCTTTCAGAAGATATAGCCCCAAAGTTGCACAACATAGTTGCGGATTTTTAGAGAAAGGAACAAAAGAAAATACTAAACCTTTTTTGGAGTGCTGGAGCAGCTGTTGTCTGCATCTAATACTAGAATCCCCAGGGAAAAAAATAATCTCCTCTGAGGTAAGTGTGCATCTGCCTACTGTTTCTCTTGCTATGATGGATAGTTACAGGAAATAAACTGACTCAGCAATGATACAATGATTCTCACTCCCTTCTCTACTCCTGCTACTTCCTCCTGTTTAGAATCAGTAAATGGATACTCCGATTAAACCCACTGTTTAGATATATAGTTAGACAAACTATAACACTGATTAAATGGATTGTTTTGCCAAGGGAGATGTAGCCAAATTGCCCATTTTTCATTCAAATGTTCAAGCTTAGAGAAGTAGCTTCCAGCTCTAAATATATTGAATCACCATTAACCCAATGAAGGGGGTAGGAGTACAGATATACCCTTCTTATTAGCTGAGCAGAGTTGCTTGGCTGATAATACGAACAATTAAATGGCTGTATTTATTTAGATCCTTTTAAAATTTGATTCCGCATGACAAGGTGTTGATTAAAATCGCAACAATGGGAATTCAAGGTACCGATATTAAAGTGTTTGTACAGGTCTGGAAAAGTCCCATTACATAGATGCTATGCATAAGTAACTGGTTGAAAAAGAAAAGGCAGAGAGACTCTCCAGAAATCAAGCTCACCAGGAGTTATTAGTTGTTTACAGTTGGAAAGAAGCCACTTCCCATAGAAATCAGTAATTGAACCCTGTTCATTCTGTTCTGTACGATGATCATGACTTCCAAATGAAGCAAAAAGCTTTGAGAACAGAAGAAAATGCACATACAATCTAAGAGTGCTGAGTTTTGCTATGTGGAGTGCACATAGGAAGAAATTGCTTTGAGAATATGATAAAATATCTAAATGTTTTATTTGTAGCTCTGTTTATTTCAGCTTTCAATTTAGGTTTCTTTAGTACATAACAACTTACAATGTATTACAAGAGAATTAAACTGATGTATTTGTGTTTATTAGTCATGAGGTTTTAATGTAACCCTCCAGATTGATAACAGCTTTTAAATGGACTCATAGAGTTTTAAGGCTAAAAGAAATGGTTATGATTATCTAGTTTGACCATAGACCATTTCCCCTGGTGATTCCTCATTGATTCTGATGACCTGTGGCTGAGCTACAGTAAATTTTATAGAAAGATAGTAGTAACAGAGTATGAATAATTTTCACATTTTATATTTCATGTGATAATCTCTAAGCACCTTGTATTGTTTTCGCATGCCCGAATATTTCCATTGTCTACTGCTGAATACTTAAATACACATAAGGGTTCAAGGCTTACTTCGTAATTTGTTTTATCTATTCATAGATGCTGCAGTTCTTAGTACATAGTTGTAAATGACTTGCTCAAACAGAAACAAACCTAGGACAAAAGTGATAACAAACCCTTTAATGTATATTGATTCTGGACACACTCACTCACTTCCTTTAAAATAATGCCTCCATTAAAGTTTTTAAGTGGGTGGTATGTTTTCTGACACTTTTTTTAAGATTTGAATGGGCAAACAACCTGAAAGGATATCTCTCTTAAAATAGCATACTACAAAAAAATAAACATACCTTCCTCATATTAAAAGTATGTGGTATAGACACCTGGGGGCTTTCAGAAGTAGCAAGGAAAGCAATGAATGTAATTGCCAAATATAAGCTGAATTTACTTGTGTTGATAATTGTGTAGCAGCAATTTATCCAGCAGTGTTTGAAACGGAGTGTCTCATACTTTCAGTGATTTTGTGCTAAGGATGTCAAATAAGAAGCCTTAGAAATGAGTACAGTTGACTTTGTCAAAGATAACGGGAGATGGGGAAAACGGACTTCCTATTTGCAAGATTTTGGTGGGAAAGCATTTAATTAAAATTATACAGCTCAAATTAAAGAAATACTACCTAAAATGAAGAGAACATGACAATTGTGGGAAGTATTATTCTCTTTAAGGATGGAGTTTTAACAGACTCACAGTTACAAGAACATGTTATTGCTCTTTTTGTTACTGAGAAGGCATGAACTTTCATGTGACATAAAACCAATGATTGGCAGTACCCCGTTAAGTGTGAATTTAATTTCATGCTCTTGAGCCACTGCTAATTGGTGGAGTTTTAAAAAAATGTTTCCTATGTATCAACCACCCAAGAAACTATTACTATTACTAGTAATATGGAATATAATCCGTCTCATTTGTAGCTATTTATATGGAACACGAATGAATGTGCATATTTTATGAATGAAGTTCCCAGTAGTGTGGAGATTCTTGAAAGCAGCAGTGGTGACAAACGATTTTGGGTTTGACATTGCTTTTGGACTCTTAGGAAGGTCAGAAGTTAAGAATAAGTTCTGTTCAAGTCAGGAAGAGAATATTAACATGTATGTTGGAGTCATATTGTCCTCTTGTGCCTGGCTTAAAGATAAGGAACCTGCCTCTACAAGGGACAGCAGAAGTCTTCTTTCCTAAGCTCAGGCCTGTATTCCTTGACCTGAAAGATAATGATTTCAGTCTCAAATCTTTCGCAGGTGTGTGTCTCTGTATCTCTGTGTAAAGGATTTACAGATAATACAACTGCAAAGAATAGTTCCATTAAGTAGGGAAAGCCCTATACAAAATGACCAGTACTAGTTGGACATTAATCCTCGGCACTGAGAAAGGAGAATGTTACTGACATCTTCAAAAATGAATTTGCCATTTCTGCTTCACTAAGAAATCATTGCGTGATGCAGCAGAAGTAATTCCTTTCCTCTACACCTCAAGTGGTGAAAAGAGGAATTTCCCCAAGTAATGCTTTTTGTACAGCCTCATGATCTTAGTACTGTAGATGTACGCTGAGAAGTGAAATGTTCCTTTTATTTGTTGCTTGAAGCAGAGCCTATTACAAATTGTATTTTCTTCTGAAGTAATATTAAGTGAATGAATGCAGAGATTCTGGCACATTTTCCACTGGTATGAAAGGGAAAGAAATTCATGGTTTAATTGTTTATTACCATATTGCTTTCTGGTGTTTTGGCTGCTCATAATGATTGTCATTTGCTTTCTTTTGACCAGGCAGCTAATTAACTAAACTTTCCATAAATATTTATTGGCTTCTGGGTTATATGTGAAATTCAACTTAATCCAAAGGTAATTTTTAAAACTGTGAATGCTTCAGTTCTTAACTGTAAACTAAGCAACAGAGCTTAGCACACAGTGTGTGCTAATCCTACTCTGATTGGAAGCTGTAAATTTTCATTTCACCACCACTGGGTCAGTTTGAGTTCAGTTATGCTGCAGAATGAAGGAGTTTACACAATGCATTACTACTGCTTGCTAACTCATTCTTTCAGTACTGAAGAACTGACTACCAAATGTCATTTGTTGAGATAGAATCTCAATTAATATGAAAGTCCTGTTCTATTAACAAGATAGAAATACAATTTTGGGGAAGTATTTAAGCAACTAAATTGAGATAATGGTATTTTACATTTAATAATATTAATATTTTAATATTATGTAAAAAGAATTGATAAGACACTTCGAGAATTTGTGACTCCTAGTAACACGCTTTTTAGGTGTTAGTTTAAAATTCAAAAGCTCCCCTGGTTACTTGTGTAGAACTGAAAATAGCTTTTAAACAGTATTTATGATTTTTAAAAAGTGTCGATTAGATTTATTTTCATTTTAGTAACATGATCTGTAGAAAAATTAAAAATTCATGCGACAAAGACAAATCACTTTCTCAGACAAAAAATGCATCTCTGGTGATGCATCATTGTCCTTTATACCTTCATCATCATACCTCACAACACTAATATACAAATTTGTGCATTATTCAGAGGGTTTAGTAAACTTTATTTTTCAGTGGTTTATGTTGCTCTTTTTTGCATGATTCTGCAAAAGAAAAAACCTGCTGCCTCCCTCCAGTGTAATTTAGATCCTGCCTTCAGTAACAGGAACTAGTTCATATGTAAATAGGAACTTATGGCTGAGCTCAGAGGGTGCTGAGCAGCAGTACTGAGTCTAGCTGGAGGCCAGGAACTAACAGTGCATCTCAGGGGTCCCTAGAGGGCCCAGTGCTGTTGAATGTCCCCATTAATGGTTTGAATTACAAAGCAGACTCTACTATCAGCAAGTTTGCTGCTGACACCAAACTGGAAGGAGTGGCTGATACAGCAGAGGGTTGTGCTGCCATCCAGAGGGACCTCAAGAGGCCAGAGAAATGGGCCTACAGGATCCTCACAAAGTTAAAGATAGGGAAATATAAAGTCCTGCGCCTGATTGGGAATAAGCCCATGCACCAGTATGTGCTGAGGACCAACCAGCTGGAAAACAGCTGTGTAGAAAAGGACGTGGGGATCCTGGTGGACACCAAATTGAACGTGAGCCAACCATGTGCCCTTGCAGCAAAGATGGCCAGTGATATCTTGGGCTGCATTAGAAGGTGTGTTGCCAGCAAATCAGGGAAATGCTCCTTCCCTTCTACTCAGCATGGGTGGGACCACATCTGGAATACTCTATCGACTTCTGGGCTCCCCAGTTCAAGAGAGACATGGACATACTGGAGAGTCTAGCCAAGGGCCACTAAGATGATTACGGAACTTAGAAAAGGCTGAGAGAACAGGGACTGTTTAGCCTAGAGAAAAGAAGGGTTGGGTGAATTTCAGCAGTTTATTTAAATACTTGAAGGGAAGGTTTAAAGATGGATCCAGGCTTATTTCAGTGGTGTCCAGTGGCAGAACAAGAAACAATGTGCACAACAGGACCTGAGGAGACAAGAGGGTTTTTTAATGTGTCAGTGATGGAACGTTGGCACAGGTTGCCCAGGGACATTGTGGAGTTTCCCCCTTGGAGGTACTCAAAAGCTGTCCTGGGCAACCTGCTGTAGGTGACTCTGCTTGAGGAGGGGGGTTGGACAAGATGATTTCCAGAGATCCCTTCCAACTTCAATTGTCCTCTGTGTGAAAAGTTAAATTTACTCTATAAAAATGACTAAATAAATTAAAAGCCGTTACTGCCAAAAATGGGGGTAACTTTGATGAATACCTATTATGTTGCTTCACCAAGTGTTCTGGAAGAATAGTGTGCATGGAATATGATGTGTTCTGAGTATTCATTGACTTTAATTTCTCATTTTGTGCCTGCTTTTTTTTTTTTTACTGGCGTGACACTGCCTTGTAGCAATAGGAAAGTCAGCAGAGGAATAACAACAGAGCTAGAAATTGCACCTCAGTTGGTAGAATTTCGTCATTGTGATAGCAGTCTCCCTCAGTTGAGGATTTAGTGCTAAGGATCAGGAAGCATTCTTAGCAAGATAAATATTTTTATCAGAGCAATCTCCATTATTGCAAACAATGAACAATGCCAGCTGAAAACCATGTGTACCCTTGGTCTGAGCCATGACTATGGTTAAACTTCTATCTGCTGCTGTTTGAACTGCTTGAAGACAACCAACCACACCCATTCTGGTTAAAAAAATACTGTGAAGTAAAATATTTCCAACTTTTCTATATTCTCTTTTCTGTCCTATTTGGAAACTGGCAGAGATGTTATACTTACATGCAGAGAACTTCATAAAAATCAGCCTTATTTTAATTCTGCCTTACTGGTTCTCAGTTTAGACAACCTGGAGGCCAGATGCTGCAGGGTGGGCAGACTTCCTGGCAATAACCCAACTTCATAAATAAAGAAAAGTGCTCTGCAGAGAATGAAGAGCTGGCTTTCCAAAGTTTGGAATAATTTCATCAATTTGCAACCAAAGCATGACCAGTGATAGTTACCATGTACTTTTGGTATAACAAATGAAATAGATAATAGTCAGCTGAAATATTCTTATTTTAAACCACGAGTAACTGGAAGAATAACAAGTCTGCATTTGGAAGAGGAACATGTAGGGATTTAGGTGCTGCTAGATATTAGCTGACTCATTGATATGAAGGCCAGTCACAGGTCCCCTTTAATAACTTTTCTTCCCTTGTAGTTATTAAGATCTATCATTTCATTAGAGTGAGTCATACTTCTGAGGACAAGAGGTCACCTTAGGCTTGGTACCACACTGTTGAGAGGTGGTAGAGGCAGAAATATACTAGTTGTAATGGTTAAATGTGACCAAGTGGCTTGGTTTGTGAGAGTATTGCCTTGTGCTCTCAGGAAAAAAAGGCAATTTAGCTATGGCACATGAAATAATCTGAAAATTAAATTAAATAAATTAAATTAAAATAAAGTGTAGAAAGCGTCAATTTTTACAATCCCCAAAACAGACAGGATTGTTTCATTATTTTGTAGTATCAGCCAGGAAAAATTAATGATTTTACAACTATGGTAAGTCCTTCAAAATAAATTTTCTTTCACACTTATGGTTTAGGATGAAAATTTGTAAGAAAAATCTAGTTTAACGCATTGTTTAATGGATGTTATTAAAGTAATAATAGGCAAACAAACATATAAGGAAAAGTTCGGTGATGGAACGGAACTTTTATTTAGCTGTGACTGAATCTGTTAACCTTCATACTGGAACAAAAGCTGTTAAAACAAATGAAATTGATTCAACAAAAAGTTGTTTTCTTTTTTTAGTCTCATGTCAGAGCCTTGAACTTATTTCCTTTAATCTAAGACCCTAAAAAGCTACTTAGTATTATAACACAAGGCTTTATGTAACTGGTGAAGGACACAACTATCAGTTCTGCTCTGAAATAGTTTACAAAGATAGATCACTTAGTATACGTGATAAAATTGATCTGGTAATGTTACTGAGAAATGCAGAGACTGTATAGGTTTCTTTGTGACCCACAACTTAAGTCTCTCCAAATCTCACTGCTGTTACATTAGCACTCATTATTTTCCTTGCTTCCTTCCTTAATGTAGCCTCACACAGAACTGAAAAAAGCTTAGGTAGAACAGCCAGCTGAAGAGCTTTGAGTCCTGCAACTTAAAATAGAATCTTTGAACTTGCCAGAAGGTACAGATTGGAGAGCTGTGATGTTGTTCCACCAAGTGTATTGTGTGCATACACTGTCTAAACATTTACATGCTGATAGGGGAAAAATGCTTCCATCTCACTAAATAAGCAATCATTCTTATTTTTCCTAAATGTATTGCCATTTCTTCTTCATTGTTTTGCATGTCTCTTGTGAGGAAAGGCTGAGAGAGATGAGCCTGTTTAGCCTGGAGAAGAGACGGCTGGAGGGGATCTTACCAATGTATACAAATATCTCAAGGGTGCGTGTCAAAAGGATGAGGCCAGGCTCTTTTCAGTGGTGCTCAGCAACAGGACAAGGGGCATCAGGCACAAACTGAAACACAGGAAGTTCCATCTAAATATGAGGAAAACCTTCTTTACTTTGAGGGTGACAGGGCACTGGATTAGGCTGTCCACAGAGGCTGTGGAGTCTCTTTCTCTGGATATATTCAAAACCTGCCTGGACATGTTCCTGTGCAACCTGCTCTAGGTGAACCTGCTTTAGCAGGAGGGTGGACCAGATGATCACCAGGGGTCCCTTCCAACGGCAACCAGTCTGTGATTCTGTTTTCTTCAGGAATTTAGCCCTCTCAGATTAGTTGTTCCTAAAATTCAGTCAAAGAACAGCTTCCTTAGACACTGATGGCAATAAGAGTGGCACAGGCAGTGGTTGTTAGCTAGCATAGCCATGACTGAGATGTTCACTTTTTGCTCCTGGAGAAAGCCATCAGTCGAAGGGGGAGTCACTCACCTGAAGTGTTGTGGGTAAGTTGAGAGACCAAAACTGGTTTTATGTGCTCACGATTTCCTGGGTTGGGGGGAACATTCTACTTCATTTTCTGTGAAGACAGACTGTCAACAAGCATAAGAAAATATCTTGTGGCCCGATAGTTCCATAGTGCATAGGCTTCAGAGCCCTTGTTTTACTCGGAGAGTAATCTTGCAAATTGTACTGATGTGCCTGCCTATTTCGTACTTGCAAAAATACATCAACCATATCAGCTTGACCTCACCAGGAAAAAACACTCTCTATTTGATGTATTTATCAAAGAGACAAATGCTAAAAAAATTAGTCAATGACAACACTAGCATCTACATTTCATTTGCAGCCTTTTAAATCCATGACATTTACTTCCTGGCAAACAATGAGGGAAGTAGCATGTGACCCAAATTGGAACAGTCTTTACTAGCTACTCCAGTGACTTGTAACCTAGAGATGCAGGACTATGTTATCTTTTTATCAGAATTAATTACATTAAGACAATTCAGCTTTTTTTTTGATTTTTGTCCCTATTGGCTTAATAGTGTTTGGTTACTATCCTGTTTTTTCAAATGATAATTAATAATCTTGAGTGTCTTCACTTGTCACTGTATGTTGATGGATTTCAGACAGCATTGCAGCTCATTTCAAACACAGTAATCACAAAATAAGAACAAATTCAGGGAGGAATTTGCTTTCCGATCAGCTGGTTTTATATTAAAATCTAGCTTACATATTGACTGCTCAAGTTCTTCATGTCCCTTAGGCATTTTTATAAGAAATAAACTTCCAGCATTTGTAAAATTTCTGTCTTTCCCATATATTGATTTAGAGCATTAGGCCAAGCTGAATTTCTGTAACTGCTTCATGAAAGTAATAGGCTGACTGTCTTATCAAGCTTGGAAGAAATCCAACAACTCTAAATACCAAAGTACTTTTTAATAGTCCTCTTGGGACTTTTTTATCATGTGTTATACTCTGTGATCTGGTTTGTTATCTTTCTTCTTACCTTTATGCTCAAAATGGAGTATAATCAATAACAAAACTTAATTCCAAGCTCATTTCTTCCCACTGTCAATACTCAGCTCAGCTGTAATTCATTGTCATATCCATCTTATGTGCTATACCTGTGCAAGTTTATCAAATGCTCTCCTCTTAGAAAGCTTTGTGAAAAGGAAAACTTAGAGACTCTACTGGAAATTAATAGGAGATAATCAATGTTCAAGTTTTCAGATATTCCACATTTATGACTCCTTCAGGTAAAGACCCAGTTTTTACACCTCACACTCAAAGAATGATTTCTTTCTTATTAAGTAAAAGGGCTGCATACAAATACCTATTGAATTCAGTGACCATTGGGTCTCCCTGAAGAAAAACTTCACTTTGAACTCTACAGACATAGATATTAAAATAATAATAAACGACAGACTGTTGCAATAAATAGTTTTCATTAGCACATTAAAGAACTACTACTACTTTCCTTGTTTTGAGTTTGACAAGCAAGCAAAATGTCAGGAGATCTGCCTTCTGCTTGGCTTGTGTGGGTGGTTTAGTATCATTTTCCTTAGTTCCTGTCTATAAGAATTGCCCCATAGGGGTTAATTAGTTTTTATAGAAGGAAGTGAGATTTTTGGGTGGAATTTATAGTAGAACTAAAAATTATCAGTGCTACTTTTTGGAATCTTGAAAATAAAGTCCTTATATAAATATTTTATTCTCACTCTTTGCAAACAAAAATATTTTCCTCTTAGATACTTTTATGAGCTTCAACGTGTTTGAAACAGAGCATGCACAATTATGTGCAATAGACTAAAGTTTGCATTTCAGAGTTAAGAATCTTAGTTTTGTCACTGATAATGCTGGTTGGTCATTGCCTCGTTAAATGAAAAGGATTATTTTTATCTTCTGTTACTAGGTGATAACATAGGAGAGGATATTTGTATGGAAACTTGAGTAAGAATCAGTACAGGAGAGACATATAAGATGGCTACAGTGTAATAAAGAAGTATTTGGGTTAATCCATTGCCATCCATCTTTATTCTCTATTCCACTCCATTGCAACCACAAATATGAACTTGACAGATGTTAGTAAAAGGCTGGATGTCGTCCAGGCTACAATGGTTGCTGTGGATAGAAAGTTTAAAAGTTTTGGCTCAAAGCTGCAAGAAGCTGAGAGGAGAGAAAAAAAAAAAAGGAGGAAAAAGAAGAGAATTTGGACTCAGTGACTGATGGACAAAACATGAATTAAATTAATGAACTATAAAATAAATTCATATTGAAAATACAAGGTTAATATAGCTTCATGAAAGTAAGAAAGTGGGTAGCTTGAGATCTGTTTTTTGTTGTTATGGCTTATAAGATTGTTGAGAGATAAGTAATTTATCACTCATTTTACACTGTGTGGTGGGATTTTCTATGCTGGGATTGGTCAAGTGAAAAACACAACTATAGGATTAGTGAAATGGGTGAGCATTAGCATTAAGGGATAGAATGTCGTAATTCTCATGTAAATATGAGACAAGGGTTCAAGTTTCAAAAATCATATTTAAGACCCTGTCCTATGGTCCAATATTTCAGCTTAAGTAAGTGTTTGTGATTGTCAGAATGAGAATAAAAATTATGAGCTTGGAACACAGCTCACCCTCTCTTGCCAAGGTAAGGATAAGCATATTTCTTTATTTCACTTCCCCAATGCCACTGGGTTTTTTTTGGCTAAGGGCATGGAAAATACATCTACCTCAAGAATACAGGAGTGTCTTTGTGACACACAGTTAGTCTGTTCAGCTACCTTTAATAATGCTGTCTTTATTCACCAGGCTCCTTTCTCACCTATTGAGTGTTCTGATGCTGAGTTCAACGAAACCTATATAGTATTAGAAGTACTACTATATAACTGAGCTACTCTCTGCAACTTAAAAAGCTGTTTCTAGCCAAATAATATTTTTGACTTACTCTTGCTAATACTGTATGCTTGTTTGGCTCAGGAAAGCAAAAAACCTTGGGCCTTGGCCAGAAAATGTTCCTATTGTTTTTTTTCTGAAGAGTTGGCAGAAAGCAGTCTTTTATTTTAACTCATTCTTCACTGCTCGGCAAGAAAATGCAATGTAGACCTCTTTACAAATAATATTCTAGAAATGAGAAAATGCAAAAAATAGAGACTACATGTTTGTAGTGAAGTTCTATGTCTTGGCCCATTCCCATTTGACCTTGGCTATTTTTCCTGTAGCAATGCATCATTTTGTTATCTGCTGTTATATCTGTTATTTAAAAATCCCTCTGCTTTCAGGCTTAATAAAGCTGAAATCCAGAACTGCATCCTTCGTGTTAATGCCTCAAATTTGGTGGAGGTGTTTCTTCCATTATTGAGAAGAAAGCAGTTGAAGTAGCCCAGCAGACTGGTTATTTATGCAGGAGGGTTACATCTTTTATGACCAATAGGTATTTTTAGAAGAAAGACAGAATGTTCCTTCAATAAAGCTTGCAGAATTTTTTCCAGTAGAATTATGCCTGTTTGATGGAAAAAAATGTTCCAGGGGAATGTTCATTCTGTCATAGATATCAACAGAAAATCAGCAGGGAGGTGAGCTTTTATTTTCTTGCCAGGTTTTGTACCAATCAAGCAGCTTGTCAACAGCTGCATGACCTCTTTTCTAAGCTCTCTAGGCTCTTGACCTGGCAAGCTCTTGAGCTCCTTGTCTCCCGGTTCATCACTTGATGGGCAGCCAGTTCTTTTTCTGGCTGCTTGTATGGATCGCAGAGTGGCTTGCTGCTGGCTTGCCTAAACTTCCCAGTGTCTTGCTAAACTGACTTTCTTCCCTTCTTCTATTTACCTCCTCAAATGCCTTTTCCACAGACTACCTCGTTCCTCATCTCCATGGCTTTTGAGGCGTGGTTACTATGAGTGGCCTATTGTCCATCTAGCTGGCTCCCTGGTGGGTAAGCACCAGAAATCCAGCTGGTTTACTGTGCAGAAGTTGCTTCCTGGCTGATTGTCTGTTTAGCTGCTGTGTGGGCTCTCTGTAAGGCTTGCCATAGCAGGGAGCTGGTTTCTGCTGATGGTTGGCTCAATAGCGTTCGCCGGGCTTTTAAAAAATTTTCTTACCGCAAAACCAGGTGTGGGTTTTTTTTTTTTAACTTTTATATAACAAATAAATATGATAATTCTTTAAATAATTCCTTGTACAGTTTTCACAGAAAAATCCTAAGTCTGTGTTCCTCGGTGAGCAGGAAGGTTTTTTGAAGGACCACTGTAAACTTAAAAAAAGAAAAAAAATTTTTTGCTAACAGGTAGTATTTTTCCTCTGATTAAAATATCTTTCTCCTATGGGTTTCTAGAAAGATTCACATGAATCAGAGAAGGTGACTAACTTTTCAGGGATAACACACTATATACCAACTAAACAAATGTTTACCTCAAAAAATACCCCTCTGTCAATTTTAAGTTTTATCAATACATGCGCTAAAAGTAAAAGCGATGTGAAATACTACAAAATGATTTTTCAGATAATGGAATTTCACTTACTATATCTTACATCTAAGAATATCGTCTGGCAACAGTATAACAGCAGTTATCTTACTATGTCTGGCCTGTGAAGGAAGGCGAAAAACTATTATTTAGGAACATCATGAAGTTTATTTAGGACATCACTATTTAGAAAGTTTTGATTTTTAATTTACGTCTTTTCTATTCTCTGAACTCCTTTCTGGTACAGATGTTATTTTTTATTTTATTCCTTTCTTTTCTATATAATTTACTTACTCTTACTTGGCTTATGCCACTTGCCAGACTGGCATACCTGAACATAATTTGGCAAACTTGAACATCCTATTCACAAGTCAGCCACCAAATTCAAGACTGCAATTAAGTTTCTGATAGAATTATTTAAAAGGATAGGCTTTCCTTTTTTAAAAAAAAAAAAAAAAAAAAAGAAAAATATAACCTACAATTCTTTTCCGGTTACTTGGTGTGAATGCCTGACTCTCTGGAATTACTAACACCGATAATCTCTTAACAGCTGCTCCGTCCTTGCTGCATGCAGTAGGATTTGGTACTGTGTTCTGGCCATAGTCAGGCATTCTGATCACCTCTGCTGCTGACAAATGGGCTTGATTCTTTTCACAATCAGTGAAAAAATTCAGTAAACCAATGAAATTAGGTTTCAGTAAACCAATAAAATTGGAAACATGTGAAAAAGTTTATGAAAAAAGGTTACCTCACATGATTAGTAAGAATCTTAAAGATCAGCTCTTGAGCTTTTCTCAGATGCTCTCAGCAGTTTGGGAAACCAGGTAACATCTTTTGTAGTGTCAGTCAGTGGAAATAAGAGATGTGCTGGTGATACTTAGTACTACCTTGGTATTCATGATAATTATGATGGTCAGACTTTATCCACTGAAATGGTCAAATGTCTGCAACACATCTGTCAATACTTTGCTATTTCGGAGTATTAGTCCCTCCTCTAGTAAGGTAAAATCGTGCAAGAGCATTGGGAATGGACTTGTAGTGACCTCCTGAGCCAGCTCCCTTTCTGTGTGTTTCCCAATGAGTGCAAAGCTCTCTTGTTCACACTGCTGCTATAGATACATGAGGTCTTTCCAAAAGAAGCAGAGGAAATTCACACAGAAAGATACACTTTGTGTCACTGAGGGGATGCAGTTTAAGGCAATGAGAGAAGTCCTTTGCACAGTTGTTTTGAATGTTTATTTAAACAAGATATAAATCTTCAGTAAGTGACCATTCTTCTGAGCCAGTAATCACCCATAGCTTCAGGACCTAACGTAGGCACTGATTCATATTCTGTCTCCTTTTCCAGTGCTCCAAGCTATTTGATGTTTTCCTCTTTGGCACATGTTAGAAGATGATAAAAGCTGTTACAAATCTCATATCTACATTGAAGCTTGGACAACTGTAGTGCACTCTTGGTATTTAAAAGCTATTTCCTGCAAGCAGTCAGGCCAAAGGAATGTATCCAGAGTATATTGCAGAGATTTAAATATGTCTCTCTGGCTAAGAAGAAACCCTAAATCAAGCCAAAGCAACATTTGCATACCTTGTAATTAATGTGGAAGCTTTGTACTGTGTCACCAAAAACTCTCAACCTGTTCTTTGGCAACATTTAGATTGGAAAAAGGTGAAAACAAAGCTATGCAAATGGCTAGAAGTAATTTATAAAACCAAAGTAATTAGATTGGCTTGGCTGAAAGTTCTGGATCTGACTGGGAATAAGGACTAGTCTTTCTGAAAGTAGTTTTTGGAGTGTCTTTGTGAATTGTGATGCTTATAGCAAGCTTTATATTCTAGGAAATATTAAAAAATTATATGCTTTTATGTATACAATCTAGGAAGAGAGAAGAGGATGTTACTTGCATATAGTAGAGGGGGGAATGGTTCCTGCATTTATCAAACACAAGTTCTCCTGAGCCTAGTGGTCCTTGCTAATTTAGCTGGTAGTATTTATCATTATGCAAATATCCACTATTCATGAGGTTTTTAGTCATTAATAAATCACCAGATTTCTGCGCTATCAGGCAAGTATTATTACATACTATACCTAGCAGTGAAGTGACAAATCCTGCAAAAAAGTTTTATCTAATGAAACTATAACACTTGGTCTGGCTGGTAGCATTGTCGATGCTTGACCCAGTTGGTCTGTGTTTTGGCTCCCTATGGATTGGAGCTCAGTTCCAAAATACAAGCTGTCTCTAGGCCTGACCATAGCAGTCTGAAAAAGTTAACATCCTTACCAGCACAACATTGTCCATCCCCATTTATAAAGCCAAAGAAAGTGTCAGGCAATGTGGGAGGATTTAGAAATCCATTAATGCATGAAAAAGAATTTTACAGAAGCTGGATATGGGTTTGATAACACAGATCTGTTGGAGAAGGATTTATCTCAGACTTCACTGTTTCAGAGTTCGGTACAAAAATCAAACTTGTTATTTAGTTTTTCTACTTCCAGATATCTTCCTCTGAACCCTTTGGGAGGTATTATAGAAAATACTATATAATATTAACTAACAGGCTTTTAGAACTGGTCACAGTAGGTTTTCATAGCAATTTGAATGCCTGCCAATGTTAGTGTTTTTGCAAAAGTGTTTCTTCCTTTCCACACCCTTTAAACATCCGTAAAGTAGTTCTGAGAACAGAAACAAGTGCAAGGATTGTACAGTCTGTTTGGCGTTTCTGATAAAGAAAGGCCTGATTTATGTGCCTTCTGCACACCACTCGTTCTCAGTTCATAGTCTTAAACCCCTTTTCTCCTTGCACGTGCAATTTCTTTCTCCCTCATAAACAAAGAGGGGTTCAGAAAGGCAGGTGAAGTCAGCTTACTTAAATGGTGTTCTGTCATGACAGAAAGGGAGCGCATTTATTTTCCTTGAAGGTTCCTGGTATGATGATTGCAGAAATCACTGCCTTTTGTTAATCCACCCACAAGTATTTAAGCACAGAGGAGACACACTAACCATCTGTAGGGAAAGCCATTGGTCTCCATTTTTCCAGAGTTTGCATCCTCTTACTAGATCCTGGAAGTAGTAAGAGGCTGAAGCTGAGGTTCTCCTGTCCTGCAGTTAATGGAATTAATCAAAAGAGCAGTGGAGCAGATGTGACATCCCAGAAAGGTCTTTGGGGCTCTAAGTAAAGGTTTGTTTCTGCAGTTCGTCGAAGAGTACTTCTGCACAACTGTTTTGGAAGGGCCATGAGTAAATTTCTGAGCCTAACTTGAAGATTTTGTGATGTATAAATTACAAAATCTAAGTTATTTTTCTCAGTATTCATTTCAATGTATAATTGATGCAGCCAATATATAGAAAGCTTTTGGTATCCTCAGAGAAAGATTAACTCTACAAATGCTTTTTGGCATTTGTATTTATTTAAATTTAGACTGAACACTTGAAAAAGGGAGAATTCACCTTTTTTGTCTAAATGATCTACAAGGATTCACTCAGGATCTGGGGCTGTTCCTGAAAGGGGACATACTCTTTGCTGTTATGGAACTGTATAGTGAAATGAAGCCATTTACGTTATGGACGTGCTGCATGTTATACAGTTGTCATTGACCTTAACCATAGCACCATTAAACTGGTTGAAAACCAAGACTATGCAACACTTGGGCATATAATTAATATATTTACTAATCTTTATTTAACTAAGAACAACCTCTCTCTCAGCTGCAATCTTTTACTGAAGGTATTTGTGGCCAAGGGAGCACTTGCACCATCTTGTAACTTCTGTCTCTCTTATGTAGTGCCTAAAAGAAAATATACTTGCAGGGTATCTATTTATAATGTGTAATTGTTATAGGATAGAGATTGTCACAGTTGAGAAGCATTGAGAACACCTAAATAGATGCTAAATATCTGCAGACCACCAGAAAATCGTAACTTTGCAGGACAGTGGCTCACCTTGAACAGTCTTTATTGAGAGATTGCAACAACTCTACAAGGGTTCTTATAAGCTTTTGTGTAGAGAATCTGTGCACCAAAGAGACAGTAAGTAGACCTTGACCCCACTGACCGTTGTGGTCTACTCTCTCAATAATATCCATACTGAAGAGAAGTCGTTAGTCGGCAGATTGGAGTCTCCTGCAGCACTCCCTGGCACATCCAGCTCTACATTCTCTATTGTGACCACGTATTGATAACATGCATATAAAATTCTTTAGTATGTGCTTTGCAGTGGAAAACTAATATGGATCCACTGAATCTCAGAAGTATTCTCTTGAAACTTTCATTTGACAATAAAACTCCACACTGCAGGAAAACCTTCCTACTTGTGATTTTAGATTAATTCAAGACAACATACAGAGCATTTTTAATGTTATTCTACTGTGAGATTATTTCATAACTGAATTTAAATAAAATAGAAATAATATTTTCTAGAAAAGATGGTTTGTAATAATAGATTAATATATATTTGCAACCTCAAACACAGAGTTGAGGTTGAAAATTTATCATGAACAGGAATAAGTATTACTGGATTGTCAGGTTTGGTATACCATGCAGTATGTTGCAGTCATTCCTTAATACTTTGAAAAAATGCCTTTTGTTATTGACTTGAAGTTCTCTACTTCAGTAAGTTTGCTGGAACCTTAAATTTTTAGATAATTTATCTTTCTAAATAAGGTATTATGTAAATTTTATATGGTTTTATCTGGAAATTACTTCGTACCCTTTAAAAATAACCATAAATGAAAAATACCTGTTACTAATGTGCGGCCTCCAAAGGACAGGGAGTTCAAGGATCTATGCATATTCAAATAATATTGAGGAAACAAAACTGCAGTTTGGTTTAGTTTAATATCTGCACTAGAAATATAATAAATTTCCTATTCAGAAAAAAAAAAAACAGAATTGGGCTGAATAAAGGCCTGAAGACATTTTAATTTGTAATACTTTCACTGTTTGCTTTTAAGCTGTGATGTAAACATTGTCTGTTATATATATAGTCTTCTCTCTTTCGAGGTCTTACTCCCATTTTAAGTTTTGACTTTATCTGTGTGTAAATAAAAATATCTTTATGGCAACAGGTGGAAAATGAACAACAAAGTTATTTTGAGCAACTTCCTATGCACTCCTACACATTGAGAACATCTGAGCATTGGTTGCCATTGGTTTTTATTTTCTTATCTTTCCTGAGCAGAGGCAAGATAATAAGGTTGGTATTGTTTTGTATTTAAACCGCAGAAAGCCTGGAATGTGCTAGGAATGAAGAATGTACTGTGGGTACTGCCATGGGCAAAACCGTGGCACATGCCGTGTTCACAGCAGCGAAGGACCAAGCTGGGGGACTGCGTTCTCCTGTGACCTGCTCTGGCCAGTGAATGCTTTTACCCAGGTGTGGCACCAGTGCTGTACTCCTGTGCCCCGATGCCAAATAAACTCCATCTGCTGGGATTTAAGAGATTTGTCGTCCTATTTCGATTATCAAATGGTAACCTTTACATTCAAATATCATGATGGTAATGTAATATGTCAGGTATTTGTGTTGGTAGTGAAAATACACTAAAGTTGAAAACATTTCTATTTTTTTATTGGAAACATCTCCTTTAATATGTTGCTTCAATGCATTCTTCTTTTTATCTTTTCATACAAAAGCACATGAAGTTTATTCTCAGCTGAATGTAACTTATATTCAGAAATAACTCAGTTTTGTGCTTCCTGAGCCATCTGCAAACTAAGGACAGGAATCACCAAACTTACTTACCAAACCAGTTGTTTGTCCTAATTGAGGTCAAAACACTAAAATTTTGTCCTGTGAACATTCTCTGAAATCCAAATGACTTGTTATCAGTCTTCCTTTGCTTTTGATCCTGTTGTAGGATGATGTGTTTTCCTAATGATGCAGAATCTCTCATTAAGTTCAGGAAACAGGATATAAGGATAAGTCAATTGACTCAATTTATGGCCATAATAAAGCAGGCCCTATTACCTTCAGCAATCAAGGCAAGATGAAACAAAAAGTTGTAAAGTTATTATGACAAATAACTTACTATTTACCTGCAAATATAGAGTTAATAAATTGTGGTTTTGAGGCAGAATTCAAGGCATTAAAACCTGAAAACAATAATCATAGCCTATTGTTTAATGTGTCATCTCAGAATATTTCAGAATGTATTCAAAGCCAGAAATATCTCTTACTAAAGCATGATGAACTACAAGAATTTTTAAAAGTATTTCCTAATGTCTGCTCTACGTCTCCTTTCAGCCTTCCTGAGTCAGTGTTAACAGCTGGGGATTTTTTTTTCTTACTTGCAATATAATTAAAAACAAATTTAGCAGAGGCATAAAAGTTTTGTCGGTTGGAGGCCTGTTAGTTTTTAGGAAGGTGACTAGCAGTATGCGCAGCTGTTCCTGACAATTATGACGTTTAAACAGCAAAGCAGGGGAAAGAGGCTGAATTTGCCAAATATGGTTTCCTTTGTATGTCAGTGAAAACAAATCACTGGATAAGCTAGAGTTCTTCCTGCAGCATGCTGAAATCAAACTTGTTTATATATACTTCATTACAGAAATTACAGATGAAACTTCATCTCTTTCCAGAAAAAGCAGTGCAATAGATGCTTCCAAACTGCATGGAACACAGTAGCAGGTAAAGAAAACATTAGCAGTTGGGATGTGTTGGAGCAAGTCTAGAGGAGGGCCATGAAGATGATCAAAGGGCTGGAGCACCTCTCCTATGAACACAGGGTGAGAGTTATAGAGTTTTTCAGCCTGGAGAAGAGAAGGCTCCAGGGAGACCTTAGAGCACCTTCCAGTACCATAAGGGACCTACAAAAAAGCTGGAGAGGGAAGTTTTACAAGGTCATGAAGTGACAGGACAAGGGGTAATGGCTGTAAATTGCAAGAGTACAGTTTTAAATATTAGGAAGAAATTCTTTATTGTGAAGGTGGTGAGGCACTGGAACAGGCTGCCCAGAGAAGCTGTGGCTGCCCCATCCCTGGAAGTATTCAAGGCCAGGCTGGATGGAGCTCTGAGCAAACTGATCTAGTGGAAGGTGCCCCTGACCATGGCAGGGGGTTGGAACTTGATGATCTTTAAGGTCCCTTCCAACCCAAACTCTTCTGTGATTCTATTTAAGCCATGGTGTTTTGCCCTAAAGGGAAAGAAGTATGTTTAATTTCAGCAGGAATATAGTCCAAAACTGGCAGAGACTATTCATTCAATGCCTTGAATTCCATTTACCTATATCCATCTCAGTTCAAAATGATGAAAAGAGGTCTTGTGCCTTTGCATTTATTGAGTCTGTCATGGTGCAAATATTGCCAAAGGAGGAATATGGGTCAATACAGAAGGAAATGTGTAAAGCAAGTTGTCAGTCATTGGTACTATTTCCAAATATGGAACTATGGTGCTCTGTATGGGTTGTTATTCTCGGGAATATATAACTCATGGCTTTGACCACCTACAACATTTTCTGTAAAGCCAGATGCATTCATCTGAGTGTCTGATGTCCAAATTCAGGTCAAACAAAAATACTTCACTCATGTTATTTTTGAATTGTTCAAAATGTCTTCTGTGGTGTGACATAGGAAGTAGATACTCTAAGGAGAATTATGTGAGTGACCCTGACATATAACTTTTATGTTTGTTTGGAAAGTGGTTTTGAATCTTAAGGAATTGTAAGTGCTAAGTGCAAGGCATCATGAATATTATATAACTGTATGTTCATTGGCATTCAAATTCAGAAACAATTATTTCTAGTGCCAGAACTTATTCCTATGTTCAGTCACTTAACAGGCAAAATTAAAATGAAGTATGAGCAACACCTTTCCTATTCCAAGAAAAACACTGCATTTCAAGACAAGGGGCAAAGAAAGTAGAGTCAACATTGGAAACATTTTCGCTATCCACTTTGTACAACTGCTGGGAAAAATTATCTTCTAAGCCTATTTACTGTGTCCCATCATGCTTTTTCTCCCTTGGTATTTGTGCCTACACTTCTGAATAACTACTGCTTACTACAGTTGTCAAAATAAATTATAGCAGCAAGTATGGTGCAGATGCTGTGTAAAGTAAATGTAATCATGATAATCATGATTTTACTAACTCGGTGACTGAAAATTTAGCTTGGGAAGAGGGATGAGTTTGCCGTCCATCGTCATTAGTTCATTCATCAGCTAGATGTTGCTCTGGGCAGCTGGTATGCTATTTGCCTCTCCTGGACTTAGCTTGGTTTTTAGCCAGAAAGATTTGCATTTCTTTTGTTTCCTTCTTGTACTTGCTGTGAGCAGTAAGGAAAAGGAGACTGCTGCTCTGGGAGGAATTTGAAACCGAACACTTACAAGACCTGAAGAGCCAGAAACCATCATGACTCTGTGCTCGAGGATTTGTAGTCATTTGGGAGGAGCCCAGCCTTTTGATTTAGCTGATGGTTAATTTTTAACTTCTCAGGGGGCAATTTCAAGTAGCTGTAGTCGCTGAATTTGATTTTGCAAGGGCATTTATGGTGTCCCTTTAAAAATCAGTTTGTTGCTGCTGTTAGGCAACTTGAATAATTTTTGAATGCTGTTTGTGATCAAATAATATCTAGAGAGGGAAGAGAAATTAATATTTTTGTCTTTGTTCGTAACTAAGCTTTTTCTGGGCTAGATTTACATATGTAACTCCCATTCTTCTGCTTCATTGACTTTTCCTCTTCAAACCTCATTTGAAACATATTTTCTTTCTCCTGTGGTTTGTTACTTAACTCCATTACTTAGTTACTAGAGCTATTTACTGACAAGCACATAGAGCGATACAGACTGGCTTATGAACCACTGTGTTTTATTGCTTGTCCTCATAGCTACAGCTGAAAAAAAAAAAAAAAAAAAAAAAAAAAAAAAAAAAAAACATTTTTAAATA
>VZTE01005527.1:337683-372833 GCA_013397775.1 Eulacestoma nigropectus
AAAAAAAAAGAAAAAGCATACATGTTTAGATCTAAGAATATGATGTGCCTGCAAATAAAACATGGGAAGTTTCATAAATCTTATAAAACTTTATTAATCTTTTTTAGATTTAGATATTTTGCCAACATATTCCCCTCCATCTTCTAGGTTTGGAAAGCAGCATAGAAAAAAAGCACAAACTGACTGACTTTTCCCCAGTATAAGAAAGGTTAGAACCAAAGCTAAAGGCCTAACAAAAAAAAAGGACAGAGAGAACATGCTCCTGAACTGTCTGGAAGAATTTCAAGTGATTTTAGTGAGCTTTGGATCCACTCTTCAGTGGTACCAACAATGTAGGCAAAATGCAGTTTTACTGTGGTCCAGACTTCTGTGAATGAAGGCTGGGGTTTGAGGAGGCTAAGGATGTTAAGGGAAGTGAAAGGTCAGCTGCTGTGTATCTGAAAGCAGGTGTTAGTCAGTAGGGCTTCAGATGGAGAAATTTAGAAGGTTGTATGTGGGGATGAAGACTTGTGGAGTCAGTAGAGCTCTGGAGAATTTGCTGTCTGAGAAACTACAGGATCTGGTTTGAGAAATCGTAGGAGATCACCTCCATCCATAGGATCCATAGGAGATCATGAAGGTGAGCTTTGGGGAAGAGCTTAGTCATGTCAGAGCAAAGGGTTAGGGCAAAGGGACTGGAAACACTCAATAGGTTTTGGGATGTGCATCTTTGCAGAGACTGTGGTTGGTGGCTGGGCAAGCACATGGTTTTGTTCATCCTTTTTAGCCTTTCCGGAGACTGTTCTTTTCCATCCTTGCAGAAGCTGCTATTCAGCCTTTTGAGTCTCTTGGAGGAGGAAAGGGAAAGAGGAAGAAGACAAGGCCCTAATCAAAGGAGGTCCCTGTGTGTGGGAGGTTAAGACCAGAACCGGGTCTGGGAAAGAATGGTGTAGGAATTGAGAAGTGAACTGTATTCATTGAGCAGGGCTTTCTTCCCCTTTGGAGAATATCTGCTGGTACCGAGAGGAGCAGCCAGCGATGAACACTGTGCCTTACAGTGTCCTGGGCAGTAATGGCAGGAGCAGTTGGTTGTGAAAGCAGAAGAGGTTAAGAGTAGGTCTTGTCTCATGGTATGTCACTGCAGGATGTTCCTGCTTTCTTGAGTGAGTGTTCTGGTCATGTGTGAGCAACACAGGAAAGTTTGTAAGCCCTTCCTAGAGGGTGTGTAGTTCTCCTTTAAGCTAACAACTGGTTGTTGTGTATATTGATGATGAAAGAGTCAGGATAAAACTGAAAATGTATGTAGCAAATGTTGACTTCCAGGCATATGTATTTCTTCTTAAAGCTGTGTATAAAAAAACCCTCTATAGACACTTTGTGAATGAACAAACACAGATCCAAACAGTGGCTGCAGCAGCCATAGGTGACTGCTGAGTAGCCAACGTTTATATTTCAAAAAGTCAGTGCGCATTTGAAGAAGTTCACTGCCACATTCATGTGTCACTGCATGTTTTTATGGCCCTGCTGTGCATGCAGAATTGTTTGTTTTCTTCAAATAGAAAATAGTGTGAACCTGACCAGCACTACATAATAGCATGGACTCCTATTCTAACATCTGGATCATTTCATACTGTAATAGACAAACAGCCAAACATTCAGTGGCTTAATTTCTTTTTCTTTTTGTAATTCTGAGGCATTCAGATGCTTATCAGATCCTGATGGGCTTGCTGTTTTTACTTAGGCAAAATCACTACTGACTTTGAAGCCCATATCAGCTTTGTTTAGCTAATGAGCATTGACTTGAGAATTTGGCCCCAGATTCCTTCTACAGATAAATCATCTGGAGCTCTCACATAAGCAAACTGACTACTTATGTTTCCAGTATTTTTTGGGTTTCCTAGCATGAGGAGCATCACAGAAGTGAATGACCTTTCTCACAATCTTTTAGTTTCAAAGTGGGATTGGGAATTTAAAATAGTGGTTTATATAAAACACAGTTTTCCTGGCAGAAAAGTGAAGTAAGATCAACAATTTTATATGCAGTAATACTCCCACAGAAAGAGATAGCAGTAGTATCAGACTTCAGGAGGAGCAAGATTGATAAAGAATACTAGGAAATAAGACTGTGTGACCAAACTTTTGAGGACTTACAGCTGCAAAACATTATATAACATGTGGGCAGCTACACAGGTGTTATAAAACTGCTGGTGTTGAGGGACTATTTGATTAGCTAATTACCCTTATAAAGGGGCAACCTAATTTGTGTGAAACTCCCCCATCTGAAAACTCATTTTGTCATGCTATTTTCAAATTTTCTCTCCACAAATTGCAGTTAAAAATAATTGGAAATTTAGAAGAAAAGAAAGAAAAAGAGAATCCAATTTATCACTAAAAAAATCAACTTTTAAAATTCATCCCTGGTGGTCTGGTATTATTAAATATTCTCCTTGATTTTTTTTTTAATCTTGGTTTATTGGAGGGAGAAAAACAATTATCTGTAAACGTAATTTTTAATGCATGGTAATAAAAATAAATGGTACAGCTCTGCTGCTGCTCACCTAAATCTTCTTCCCTGGTGGTCTGGTGGTATTAAATAATCTGTTCCACATGTATTCATCATTTGCTGACAGGAAAAGGAAAACTTTTTACATTTTATTGTCCACAAAACAAACACAATGTTACTTAATCAGGTGAGTAAGACTTTTTCTGAGGGTCACTCAATAAACAAAAGAAATATTTGACTTTCCCAGGTGGTGTAATTTTAGCTCTCCTGATTTACATGACAATTATCATGAAACTAGAAGAGCAGAAATTATTTCCAGGATGCCGTTTGTGTTCAGTTCTACTTTGTCCAGTTTCTGTTTGTTATGGTTCAATTCTTTTCTGCAACAAATTAGCTAAGTAATGAGTGTTTGCCACAAATTATCTTATTGCTGCTGAGGCATTCATTTACTTCAGGATATTTACTGTTTTACACTCACACATAACATCTTTTTTTATGTAAATCTCATGGTGCTTTACTGAATTAGATCAGCAAACATTTATTTCTCCTGTTTCAAGGATTGATAAACTGATAGGTGGTGGTGTGCAGTGTGGACTTGCCTGCAGCTGTGTGGTGATTCCATGAAAAGAGAGGAAAATAGAATCCTCAGTCTCTGGGGTTTTTCCCTTTTTACAGACCTCTAGTATCTTCTACTTCTAAAACTCTTCATGTTTGTGTTCATTAGACCTTCGTTTTAATTTTCCAAATGCCCTTAAAGAAAATAAGCTTTCAGCAATGGAAGTGGAGCACTCATTAACTCTTATTCATCATATTTTTTGGCATTTTTACAAGTTTTAGAAACGATGCTGGAGAAATTTTTCCTTCTCTAGTTTAAAACAGTGTAAAGTCATGGTTTGTGTAGTCTCCTCTCAGAGGAGACCAAAAAAAATTGATTTGTTGGACAGGGTATTATTGTATTAACACTGAATTTTGAAAATACAACATTTCCACACTGTTATATTTTTGGTGTTGGCATAAAGTTAAGTAAGGTATTTTAGAGATTTATCCGTCCTTACTGATGATACTTTTCATTTTGTAAAACAATATATATGATTTACTTATTAAATTCAAGCTGATATTATTAACATATAAATCTCAAGTTTTATACTGGGTGTATACTTCATATGGCACATTGGGGATGTTGACAGAAACTGCTTCATTTCCTTTGGGTTGTTTTACTTTGAGACAGTTTGGACATTGAAAACAGCAGTGGGTAGAAAATGCATGCTGGATCACTTTTACAAAAGCTAGTGCAGGGACTGCTTTTTGCTAAAAAGCCTGTAAATAACAGGATCATAAGAGCCTGCCACGAGATGTAATTTTGTTCTCATTATGCTGTGAAGGCTTGATAACTTGAGAGAGGTAAACCACCAGAGAAGAAGAGATTTCCTATGACAATGATCTTAAAAGTAAAAAATTGTTCTAAATGGTTCGCAGCCCTTTCTTGGAAGCACAAATATTTTTGCTTTAAAATAAGGAGATATGTACTTTTGTTTTTAAACATGAATTGCTTTTATCTCAGAGGTATAAAATAATTAACTTAAACTCTGATAAAATCTGCAGTTTGTAATTGAAAACATGTGCATTGTGGGACCAGTGGAATGTTTCCAGCTGAGCTGTGTGTGGCAGAAAAGAAGCTCTACAGAGCTCAAAGCATTCCTGGTTTTATGGTAAATGTCTCTCTCTCCTCACTGAATTCTTATTAATCAATTTTATTTACATGGCGTTGTAGTGATCTGCTGAAGAGTAAAATGCTTTAAAAACATTTTGAAAGATACATAAGAGTCCTTGAGGGAGAAGACTTTAATTTAGCAGCAAGTTCCATTATAAACCACATTGAGTGATAAGGCTTGAAAACAACCCAAACTTGTTATGTATGTGTGTATGTGCGCATTTATTTTCTACTGGTGTTGTTGGAATGTCTTCTTGGGAAACTCCCTTACAGTGGAGTGATGAATTGTTTGTGTGGCCATGATAAGGATATATTTTATTAGGATATAATACTTATTCTCATTAACTACCATGGATATGTTATAAAAACTCTTTCCTTAAACAACTGCTCTCTGGGGCATGTATTTCCCAAGGATAGTAACACAAACCAGAGTGCTGTCTTTGGGGCAAATGTCACACTGTTAAAAGTGAAGATTGAAAAGGAAAACCTAATCTAAACCCCATTACTTGTCTCTAGCAAACAGCCTCTTTTTTCCCAAAATATTACTTTTTAAAAAATACTTCATTTAAAAAGAAACTCACAGCTTATAGAGATTGATAAGTTCTCAGCAATGGGCTCTATTGTCACATTCCCAAATGGAACATATTTAATTTGTTTCCTAATCATTTTAAATGTAGTGCCATAGGGTTGTTTGGGTTTTGATCCCTGTAGCACTCCTCAGAAGACGATCCTTGTGTAGGTACATGGGAAGAAAAGTTCAATCTGTGTTACAAAGCTTTCTAGGCCCTACGTAGGTAGCAGCTTGCGTGTAGTAACTTCTGTGTCACTGTGGCTGCTGCTGCTGTGGGACTCTCTGTAGTCCTGTTAGACAGTTCAAAGAAAGCTCACATGTATCTGTGTGAATTGCAGATCTGTTTGCAGAGTCTATGTAAAATTCACCATCTGATTGTGTAAATGAATACTAGAACAATATTTGATTATAGAATGACACACAGGGTTTGCAGGTACTTGATTATTGGGAAAGTTTTTAAAAGGCCAGTGATAAAAATGGAATTCCATTGCATAGACCATCTAGAGAAATCTTTCTGGTAGGATGGTGACTCTGCAACACAGATCTCTGTATCTTAATTTGATTGAGAATCTAGAAGTAACCCCTGGAGGTTATTGTCTTCTCAGAGACCCAGCCATAACTTGAGGAGAGAAAAGCATTGTGGTAATGATGTATGTTACAGCAAAGGAATGCAATGTTTTATTCTCTATTCTGAAGAGGTAGGATCCTTCTGGTCTCACTTCTATAAATTCTTTCTAATTTCGGATGACTCAGTTCTCAAATCTGGAATCATTACTCCAGTATAGCCACTTTCAGTATTTGTAGAAGAATGTAAACAACTTCATGCTTTGAAAGAACTTTGAATTATTTTTGTTGTGGGGTTTTTTTGCCTTCATAAGCCAGTCTGAGGTAGAAAGCTATCAGAGGACATTGCCTCTGAAGCTGCTGAAGAGTTTTAAGTGTTCAATGCTAAGCTTTAAGTTTGGAAAAAACCTCTCAGCTTGGGTAAAGGCACAGAGATATCCTAGAATAAAAACTGTTTCACTTTCAGGATAAGAAATCATGATTAAAACTGTAGAGAAACAGTGTCCTGAGCTCATTCAGCTATACCCACCAAATCTATCTGAAGCATTAAATTTTTGTAAAAGGCAAAACAGATTTGTCAGTACAAACAAACATACCACCTACCCTTATGCTAATATGCTTTAAAGTACCGGGAACTTATGTATTAATTAGAATAAAAATGGGATTTAGTCTAATATGAATATGAATCTAAAGAAAGTTAGTGGATGTTCAAACAGAAGGGATCATTTTTTCACATGAAAGAAAGTAAGCAGTGGAATTCCTCATCTCAATGCTTCTGTTTAGTTTTGAACATGCAAAAAATTCACTATGATTCCAATTTGACAGATTTCTGAGAGGAAAATATTAAATAGAAATTTACTGCTTTGGCTTAGAAAGCCTCCATAGTACAGATTGCTAGGAGGTGAAAGACTATTCTGGACAAATACCAGTATATGATATATAATCCTTCTGGAGCATCCTTATTGGCTATAACAGGAGGCAGTGTGGGGGGTTAGATAGATTTTGATATGGCTGTTCTTCTGTTGATACACTGCTGTAATATCATTACTTTGACAGCACTAGTCCTTTGTCACAGAGTAATTCCTCTTACAAGCTGTTAGAGCTGTAGTTTCTTTGATGCTTGCACTAATATCAAGGACATCAGTCTTCATAGTCAAAGTTAAGAATGAAAATAGTCAGTATTTATGAGCATTGTTCTTATTTCTCTTATTGCCTCCTTTTGTGACTTGAAATTCTTCAGCTTGTGTGCCTCTGCTTATCTAACTTAAGAAACTATTTTTGAGTTTTCATTAGCTAAGATTCTGGGTGATGTTAAAATAAGAGTCAAATGATTTTTATTTATCATTGCTCTCTTTAATTTTCATATTTTCATTTATTTCACAAACTGTAAGTGTTGTGCAAAACCAGTGATGTAGAACAGTGAGACACACTGCTGAAATATCTATCTGGAGGGGTAAAAAAGCATGTTTGGAAGGGAAATTTCAGTTTTGAGCTGTAAATCTGAGGAAAGTATAATTATCATCTGAAAATCCTCAAAAACAGTTGTATAGTCTTAACCTAATTATTATTATGCATTATAGCAATACATTGACATGCTCTTAATCATATAGAATCAACACCCTGATACAGGAATTGTTTCTCAAAACTTCGTGACTTTAAGTCATCTCAGCATATTATATTGTCTTTCTTTAAGGCAATTGTGAATCAGAATATGAAATTTCTTGTATTTTGGATTCTTCTTGAGAGAATATACTTGTGGACATCTGACAGGAGAGGGGTGTTGCTGCACGAGAAGCTCTGAAAAGTGATGACAACCCTTACAGCCCCTTTATTTCAGGCAGTCTTTGTTTTGAAGTCATTGCTGAAGCAGTTTGAGCAGCCTGATTGTGCATGCATGGTATCATACACACAGTTGTACATATTTAAATGAGACCCTTTTGTTCTTTAAGTAGTTATTATGCATAAGACTTGATCTGAAGAGTGGTAATTTTACTAAAGCAGGGACATCTGCTGTCTTTGTGTATATGCTGGAATGCATACTCATCCTTGGAACACGACAAAAATGAAAACATTTATAGACACACAGAAGCCAGAAAGAAATCTGAAAGTGCTGCTGTTTGAAAGAGGAATCTGAGATGTGACTCCGAAATGATTGCAGCTTGCCGACCTGTGGGTAGGAAAGCTTGCAGTGCCAGTGTGGAACTCCAGCCCATTTCAGATCCAGAGGCCAGAGACACAGCTGTTTGATAGCAACGTGAGACCTCAGTCCTTCCCTTCAAGTTTTCAGTTCTTGTGCCAGTGGAGTTGTTGACATGAGAGCTCTGGGACTTCAGAGGATGCAGAGCAGCCCTTCTGCCCAGTATAAATGGGTGAGAGCTTTGTCCTAAAACTCGGAGAACATGGTGACAATGTAGTCATTAAAAAGTCACTCAAGTTATAACATTGACTAGTGACATGCAAGGCTTGCATTATGTCTATCAGGTTGCCGTCTGGACTTGGAAGAAAGAACTGTGTCTGGGAAGTTCTTTCTTGAGAAGGAATGAAAGCTATTCTGAGTGCGAGGATTACATTCAATGTAAGGAATACATTCATTTTGTTAGTTGTGACTAATAAAACCAATTAGATGACATCATCATCAGAACTCAACATTATTTTCTTAACCTATAACATAGGTTCAAACTTGAACCTATGAAATATAGTTCTGCATTATCCAGATAAAAATGAACAAAAATATGTTCACCATAGAAGTGCTTTCAAAACTCAGTGCATAAAAATAAGTATCTTGCAGTTTTAAAAAATATTTATAATGTAGCACCCAGTCCTTCTAGATGTTTCCTAAA
Source organism: Eulacestoma nigropectus (assembly GCA_013397775.1). NCBI lineage: Eukaryota > Metazoa > Chordata > Aves > Passeriformes > Eulacestoma > Eulacestoma nigropectus. Next base: position 345,852 of record VZTE01005527.1, read on the forward strand.
ATGCCAAAATATTCAGGTATACCATAAAAATTGTTTTTTGTTTAGAACTAGAGTGAATTTCACCTTGCAAGTAGTCCTGTGTGACACCTTTGATGCCGTTTCTGGAGCAATTGCTGAGATTTCTATTTCTTGCCCTGTCCGTGAAACACTACTGCAACAGCCTCAGAGAAGTGCACAGCCTGTGTGGTAATAATAATGAGACAGGCTCTTCCGCTCTGCAAAGCAGAAGAACATCCTTTTCACATAGAATATATAATACAGGGCGAAATAGAACTGATTGTCTTTTGGTACTAAATATTAGTAAAATAATATTATAGGACAGTGTTGTTCAGCATTTTTTGTTGTGTGAGAGTCAAGTGAATGCGAGTCAATTCAAATGGAGGTATTGGCAATTAAAGGTGAGGATTGGCTGGGTAAGGTAGTATTAAATGTGCAGAATAGCTTTGAGTAAACAGAAGGCCATTTTGTATGGTCATAAGGTCATAAAATAGCCAAAATGCATATCAAAAAAGAGGTTTTAACTATGAGTTAGAAACTGAGTACAGTAATAAGCTGAGCACAGAGAAATCTTCCCCAGGAGGGTAGGATTGCTCTTCCTTTTTAAACTGCTGGCCATCAGCTTGTTCCAGGGCAGGGAGTAGGGGCTCTGGTGATAGAAGCAGCTGGTTCAATGTTTCCAGGTGTGCATTTGTCTGCACAGCTGCAGGTTGTGCATAGCTCCTGCAGCTACCCAGGAGAGCTGCTTTTCCAGTTGCTTTTCCAGCCTTCGTTATCCTCACACTAAGCACTAGAGTCACACTGTGACATTGAGCATATGGACTTGTTCTACAAGAAGCTGCACTTCACCACAGGTAAATAAGCTCTTTTATGTGAGAGGAAGAGGTGGTTATGGATACATTTTATGTGCAGTGTATACCTCCCTTGAAATGGGTCAGATAAGCTGAGCAGTGTCAAACACAGGGTTGATTTGGCATATGGCAATAGCAGAATTAGTAGTTTTCTGAGTAATTTAACTCTCTTCACATTTTTTCTGCTTCCTTCATCTGCACCTTTATCACATTAAAGTGTATCAAAATGCTAGCTGCTCATTAGAGAATGAATGCACCTCTGGCAGTCCATAAACTAAGGCCAGAGCTTCAGAAGTGCTGAGAGCCTGGCAGTTCCAGCTGATAGCAACAGGAGTTGCAGGTGCTCTGCACAGCTGAAAATTCAGGGCTGTTTTTTTACCAGAGATCTGTCTTAAGCATGGCTGTATGTGTACTTAGGGAAAGGTATTAAAAATGGCAAATCACACATGCATGGGCAAATGAACAATAATGTTTTCATTATGTTTGCATATGTACACTTGAGATAAATATTTTAGAATGTCAAAGTGAAAATAAAATCCTTCGTATCATTTGCAGCTACTTGCAATATATTGAACATCAGAATAGATCTGCCATTCTACCGAGGGATAGCCCATGTAAACCTGCAGCGCATGTCCTGGGGCGGATCCTTGCAGTGGGAAGAGCCTCATTACATGCTCAGGCACTGGTTGAGAGAGTCCTCCTTGAAGGGTGAGGTTCATAGAGACAAGAGAGACACACGGAGCTGAGGTTTCAGCACTTGCAAGGGATGTCAAAGGGAAGTGTGTTTTGAATGTAGAAAGTTATAAAATGCTGTGGATGGTGCTCTGAGCATCAGGTATTAGTAAAATTACTGGTGATGTTTTTGGCAATGTTTTCCTACTTTATTCTCCTTTCAGAAAATGAGGAAGTAGTACCACATGAAATAATAATACTGCCTCATTTCATAGATTTTGGCCTTGGTTTTGCTTTTTAAGAAAAATGCATTTATATTATATTGAGGAACTCTAGAGAGATGCCCACGTAGCACTAAACAATTCTGTATTTGGGGCCATATGTTCTGTGAAGCAAATAGAGAAAAAACTGCATAAGTATACATTTGCTGAATGAGGAGGGATCTGCAGAAAAATAATGCATGCAGTCATCTCATTAAAAGCAGCATCATAGACTGTGTAGAGCTCTCTTCTGAACTTTGACTAGTTTGCTAATTTAGCATCAGTTTTATGTAGCTGTGTAAAGGTGTAACTATATTAACCATCAGGGGATCATCACAGAACTTAGTGGAATTGTACTTTGCAGGAAGACTGTTAACTGCATGGATATCGAAGGTTGTGGTATTATAGACATTGTGGATTAGTATAACAACAGCTTTTTCTTTGCCTGCTGAATTATATGTTCAGTATTTTCATAAGAGCTAGGCTCACTCAAGATTTAAAAACAACCCCTCCCACAAAAAACCTAAACAGACTTATCACTGACTAAATGCATTAGTCCATGCATTTTTTTATGAACGAAGAAAAACTCTTACTTAAGAAAGACCTTGGCTGTGTTTACAAATACTAAACAACAAAATTAATAATTTTTTTGTATATTACAGTGCTATTACCTTGGCTGCATAAAGGTTATGCACTGCATTTTTTTTAATGCTATAAAAGAAAGGCTGATATTAAAGTCAAAATCTCTATCAAACAAACCCCAATTCCATCTGCTGGAGGGGAAAAAAAAGGCACAAAGAAAGCAAAAAAAAGAAGAAGAGCTAGTTTTCATAAAGATTTTGTGTTTTCTTTTGCACATAGCATAACCTTTAATTATTATGACCTTTTTGGAAAAGGTCCTTGACTTAAGATAGATCCTACTGTGGTTTTTGTTTGGGTTTGTTTTTGGTCTTTTTTAGTTCTTCTCTGAGATGTACAATTTTAGAGTCAAAGAGAGGCCTTGAGTTATTGCCCAACTGACAAGTGTTCTGTCCCTTTAAGAGTCTAAGCTTGATTGTGGTGAGGAGTCTGCATTCTTCAGAGTAACAGTAGTTTAAGTCCAATTTTTAAAAAGATGACTGAAAAAAACCCCCCAGACTTCCTTCTACAGCAGCTTTCTAGATAACTGAGATGGAATCTCTTCCCCATCTTGTCTGCAGCAGTGTCCAGAGAAATTCTCAATTTCCTAAATATTTTTTATAAGTGCTAGGGCTAGATGCCAGTAGGAGGTGACTTTTATTAAAAATAAATTAGAGTGGAACAATAGGTTAAAAGTTCTAAAGAAAGAAAAATAAACAGATGCAAAAATGGGAAAAGGAGAAGAAATAACAAATGAATAATAAAATATTCAGTGCTTTTCAATTAACTGTGCAGACAATTAGTATACTAGTGGATTATATCACAGAAATAATGTATATTAATTTTTTGCAGCCATTATCTTGTATGTGATTTACTCCCCTCTGATCATTAACAATGCTATTAAAAGGTGGATGTAGATGAAAATTCTGGGTAATGTGCAGGAAAATAATACGGCTGAGGGTCAAGAATGAAGCTGAAAACCAACAGATTTTAGGGGACGGAGGTGGTGACTGGAAGGGAACAGAAACCTGAAAGGAAATGAAATGAGGAGGAAAGAATAGAGCAAAAACTGTGGTCTGACTCTTTCCAGTTCCTTACGGTAGCTGAAGTGCTTTTCTGATAAGATGCCTCATCTCTTCCCCAAAATGCTGCAGTTTAATCTTAATCCTGAACAAACCTTCATCTCATGAAAGGCACAGCCTTTTGGAATCACACAGCTTTTCTTCACAATGGAAATCTGTGTGTACATCATGAAGAAGATAAATATGTGTATGAAGAAGTGTCCCCAGGGTCTTTTCTGAAGCAATGAAGCATCCTTGTTTCGGGTTACAATGGCAGCTTGAGGGCAGCATTTCCATCCAGAAGAAAATGGCTGTGACTCTTCATAAATAGAGCCCTTCTTGGAAAATGAGATAAAATGCATAACCAGGAATGTGTTAACGAAAGAGAGAAGAGAAACATCAGCAAAATGAAAATGAACGGCTGACACATAGTTGGGGAAAGGTTACCAGTGGGAATTTCTTTGTCTGAATGGATGTTTTGTTGTATAAATAGATGTGTTTTTGTCATTATATGAGTTGCTAGTATTAATTAAATTTGTAATCAAATTTCCCTGGTGCTTTTCACACCTGAAAATGACAGTCCTTCACACAGCTGTCAGAACTCACTGAGTCAGAGTTTTCTCTAAATGTTCATATCTTATGTTTAGGTACCAGCTAATTAGACTGTGCACTTAAAGTGAGATTGTGCTTTCTATATTTTTTTTCTCTGTGATTTTGAGTAGAAATGTTAGGCTGCTGCAACAGAGCAGTAGCAATGCTTTGTGACTGACAAAGCATTTCATATTACAAGGTCCACAATAGGTTTTGCATGCCCAGCACCTTTTTATAAACACAGGCTCTGGGCAAATGTCAGCTGGTGGGAGAAAGAGCTGCTGGCCAGCCTAGCAAAGGGATGCTATGGCATTGTCTCTGTGAAACATGACTGAAAGTTGTGGCCTGCAGCATGGCTGTGTGATGAACTCTCCAGCGTTTGCTTCTTGCCTCCCCCTCAGCTCCTTGATTGATACTGATAGCAGCAGAAGAAATGTGCACGCTTACATCCATTTTATAAAATGTATTGGCCCAGACCTAACCACTGGGCACGCCAGGGGCTGTGTTGTCTGCCACTTTGTCCCTCAGGTACCCAGGGACATTCATGGACTTTCAAGTACGCCTTTACAAGAAGGGAAGGAAATAGGATGCTACTTTTAACAGTAATTAGAAGCCAAGGATAAATTGTGAACATGAGTTGCAGCTGCTCTTTGCAAGAGCTCCTCATATTGACTCAGCTTCCGGTTCTGGACCTTCTATTGTTTCACATCCTGAATTCTGAGTAAAAATCCAGAAGGACTTTACCCAAGCCAACAAGTATTCACCAGAGGAAGAATACACTTTTGAGTCTACTGTACGGGAGAGATGGAATTGAAGAGTGAAGAATGATAACTGTAGGTGCACAAGGACGTATTTTCTCACTTTATGATTGAGGTTTTGTTTGGTTGGGTTTGAAATGTGCAGATTTCATCTCATTACTTGTTCCACATATCAGGGTCATGCGTCCCTTCACACATACCTAGAGGAATGAAGACCTTCAATGGTCGATTTTCTCACATTTCCATTGGCTCGGGTATGTGTTTTCAGTAATTTCTTTGAAAAGTGTTAGGTGACTTATTCCTCTGCTTTCTGAGTTACAATGTGCTTATCTCTTCAGAGGAAAAAAAAATACCACCTATTTATTGATCATTCTAACAACAAACAAAATTATGATGAAATTATGATACATTATTTCTGTACTATTTCACAGGAATGAATATATTTAGATCACATAACCTCACATACTGAAGGGGAACCTTTATTGCATCTTTCACCTTCACAGAGGCAAATCATTATTTGAACATCAGCACCACGATATTCATCATCCATTAGTTGCTTTCAAGAATGCTGCAAAAAAGGCAGTCACTTCCTTAAGGTCTTTGTATAGGGGCAGTATAGAGAGCTGCAGATTTAACTGGGTTGTCTGGCCCTGAGCATGCTCAGATAAGTCACACCACCAAAGGAAGTAGCCACTAATGGGATTAAAAGGTCTCCAGAGAAGGACTTTTTGATTGAAAGAATGAGAGAAATATTAATAAATATGGGCCTTGTAATTTAGAGTTTTCTATATTTTGACTGTATTTCTTTATATGTTAAAGGTACATTAATCCACACATGCTCAACTGCTTTCATAATGAAACAGGGTAAAAGGATGAGAAAATAATTAACAAATGCCATACGAAAGTCAATCTACCTCTCCTTTAGCTTGAAATTCAATATCTGCTCTCAAAGAGCCTTAATTTCTGTCTTCTTATTGTTCCATGCTATAATCACGATCTTTATGTAAAAAATTTAGTGAAGGGACAGCTTTTAATAAATTCTGCATTCTCATGAATGTGATTCATTGTTTTAATGCCTCCTGCCACAAGGCTTCTGCTGATTCCTTATTGCCAACCCATCTGAGTTCTCTTTCTGTACCATAGCATCTCCCTTATCTCTCACTTGGCCCTCTTCCTTTAGCTGTCCATCTTCTCCTCGGTGTGCTGATGGGAAACCCAAACTGATAAACCTGAGCCCCTTCGGGCCATTGAACAGCACTGTTTTTATCATGAGATGATGAAACTGTCTGGCGTTAATTTATCTAGTTAATGTTGGATTCATAGATATTTGTGAGTTCTACACTTTAATTATGCACTCCATAAAAAAATTAAAAGTAATTTCTTTTTTTCATTTAAGAGCTACTTGGTGATTATTCCTTAAGAATTTAGGGAATTTTCTGTAATCTGTTCTTCATTGAATGTAGATTCTGTATAGGATCAAAACCAGTCTGAAACAAGGCAATTATGAGTTTAGCCATTAATAGGCTTGTTTCTCTGTCAAAGTTGACGAAACTGTAGCCTTTCTTTTATTAGCTGAGATGGTGGTAACACACAGCATTATTGCAAGCCAAAAGACCCCTTTTGGAAATGAATAACCTTCAGAAAGATTGTCTGTTTCTCATGTATCAGCCTCATTTCTGCTGCCATTGAAGTCAAAAGCAATTTTCCATATGTGATACTTTAGTTTTATTCTACTAAAAGCAATACACTATTTGAAAAATCTTCATTAAAGAACAAGTACAGTACTATTTACTACATGCATAGTGTCCCAACTTGTCTTTCTCCTTCATTCTGCTTTTCATATGCTGTCATACCCTAACATCTGATCTTCTATGCACTATGAACACGAGTACCTCTGCTAAAATCTATTAGAATCTTTCCTTATCTTCTTAGATAGCAGATCTACAGATTCATGTATATATATTTGCACACCTTATTATTTGCATAGAGAAATGGGGTAAAGGCAGTTTTTTGAATGTTAAGAAGTTGCTTTAGCAGTTTATCCAGAACACTTGTTGTGTTGGCTCCTTTTCTGCACTATAGTAGATACATAGATACTGAGTTAATAGTGGCAGCTTTATGTCAGCTTTCATAATCTGAATTATGTCTCGTAAGTGACATAAAATCTCACTAATGTATTCTGAATAGGCCATAGGTAAAAATATTTTCTGTTTATATAAAAGTCCAGAAACTGGTCCAAAGAGATTGAAATGAAGGCCTGATTATAGTGAAATAGCAACTTGACAAAAATTCAAAGTGTATATAAACAACCAAATTAAAGAAGTCCAAAAGCCTTGCTGCAATAATCAGAAGATGTGAATGGTTAGAACTAAGTTTTGGGCCTTTTAGTGGTAGCATCAATATTAAAGAATGAAATTTGCTTGAAAATAATCTTTTAACAGCATGTGACAGCTCTGGGCTGAGGGGGAGCTCTGAGCTGATCTTAGAGCTCCAGCGTTACTGAGGCTGCTGGATTGTCATTATGTAATTGCATACAGCTGATTTCCTTGCAGTAATCCCCGCTTTTGTTGAATAACTCAGAATATACGGTACAACTCCTTCTTTCCTTCCTTCCCCATACCATATATTAAACTTGCATTTTGCAAGTTTTTGTGTTTATTTTTCCCAAATGCTTGCAATTCTCTCTTTGCCTAAAAATTCCACTGAATAAAGTTAGTTTCAGTTTTGCTTGCCTTTCCCCCCACCCCCCACACCACCCCACCCAAAAAATCTGAGGCATACACTTAAAGCACCCTTTTTCATTTGTAAACTGGATGGGAGCCTTACCATAAGCACGTCCTCAGTATTTTTCTTAGTATTATTGTTGACATTTGTTGGTCTTTTGCTTGTTTTAATTTGTATTTAAATATGTTGCACAGTAGCAAGCCACCCATTTCTTGTTCTCCGATGTATCTGGAGTCACATTCAGTTAAAGTTCACCGGTGTTTGTCCTTGCAATTTTGGCTTGGCCAGAGGGGAGAGTTATCCATAGAATTTAAATGTGAACTTCACTGGTGTTTAAAGCTCAGTGGCATTTGGAGCTAGAAGTTTGATTCTGGTCCACTGCTATTCTTAATTTTACTTTGTTTATTACTGCTACTGTAACAAATGTATTTCTGATTCCATGATTTGTGTTGTCCCTGGTACAATCAACCTTACTCTTAACTTCTTCGTATACCAGGAATGGCCTGAAGGAAGTATCCCTTATCATTTCAATTGTTGTATTAGTTTTATAGGCAGTAGAGTGAAACTTTACCCAGATCCACAAACTGAGTTCATTTAGAGTTGGTCAAAGAGTTATACCCTCTGCTTAGATGCCATACTTAGATTAACTTTCTAAGGTGATATTTCTCTTTTATATATTTGTGTTTTTAAAAGAGAATAATCCCTGTAAGGCATTTTAACATCTATCATACCTGCAGTGAAGGTTGTTACAGGCATATGTCTCATCAGGTATATATACCACAAAGCATGGAGTGTCTTCACAGGGAGACTATGCTAAAGATAAGGTGATTAAATGGAGAACACTGGGCAAAAGGTGTAAGGACATGGGAATAAAAGGGAAAAGCGTTCTCTGTAGGCCAGTAGCACTGCCACTAAAGAAAACACATACTGTAATATTTCAGTATGTTTTATTTTAAAGATGAGCTTTAATATTATTTAGATGTAACATAAATCCAGGCACAGCAATGGTTAGATTCAAGAAACCACAATATGTCAGTCTTCATAACAAAAAAAAGAGTCATTAGTTTATAAAGAATTGATATTTTTTGTCTGCTTTCTAGGTTTTGTTAGTTTGAAGGTGATTTCTGAATAGACTAAAGTACTTTTTCTTATTTGTGGAGCAGCCTGTTCTCTTCTGGTATTATATTCCAGGAAAGATTCACTGGGTGCATTCCTTAAACATGACTGCGCATAAAGCATGTGGAGATCAAGGAAAAATAAATTGCTTTACACTAATAAGTTAGATCTACAGCTTTACTATTGTTAGGCATAAATCTTCCTGCATATAGGTCTAAACAACTTCTTGTGATAGAACAAATGGTTCTGGAGAGATAGTTATGAACACGAAGCCAGGAGATATGGATTTATGTTCTGTTAATTTCAGTAGGAAATGCAGACCACTGTTTTCCACGTATAAAAATACCTGAAATATATTCTGTTTGGTGAATTGCAGTTACATACAGCAAACATCACACTGGCAAGGGTTTTCTGCCTCTATACATTTTCATACTGAGGTTCTCTGTTTGGATTTCTCTGGAGTTACAGGTTAAGTTCCATGATTCCATTATATTTAGGCTCTTAAATGGTGTTTATCATTGTAGTTCTGGGCTCAGCAGCTCATCAAGGAACGTGACTAATATCTGTCACGTGTTGGTCATTCTCTCCCCAGAGAAGAAGCAGTGGAATGTCTTGGTTTGATAGAGATTTAAGTATTTCTTTTTAAATTCACAAGTTGGTATGGGTTTATTTTAGGGACAGCAAAATCTTGCGCTGAGAATGGAATGGCATGAGCTTTGCAGCAGTCTTTATTCTTTGTGGGAGTTTGCTTCATGCCTTTGGATGAGCTAAGAGAGATCTGTGTTCTATTGGCAAACAATCTTTTTTCTTGAGACTTCCACTGTTTTAGTAATAGTTAACAGCCTTTCACCTAGAGGTTGAGTTTTTCTTGTGCTTTCTGGGTCCAGACTGTTGAGGAAGTGAGTACGTGGTAAAGTACAATGTGCGGTCATGCTGAAGGTGGCCTCGGGCTTGCAGATAGTCATATACATGTACAAACACCAACAGGCTCACACTTGGAATGTAGTGCTTCATTCCTGGCCAGCCTAACGTTCACACAGAAGGGGCAATTTTAATGGCCAGAAGAGGAAAGAATGTTATATGTAAATACACAAAATATTTTGGTTTTTCATCATAAGTACAGGTCCTGTATGGTGTAGTGTGAAGTTTTGCAGCATGATGGGAAATAACGTTGAAAAGTGCATGATTGTACTCACTGTGGTAATTACATCTATAAAATTGCAATCCAGCCTAGTAAATTACTGTAGGATTACTCATAAGTAGTGATAAGTTGTCACAGCAAGTGTTTGGTGAGTTAGTATTTGCAGATCAGGTCCATAATTAGAGGAAGATCCAGAAAGTATGCTTATAGAGAGGCAGTTTTGGAAAGATTTCAAGTCAGAAGGAAAGAATTTCTGGCACATGCATGATTTTGAGATCAGGTCTGTAATGACTACAGTAAAAGAGTACTGTTTTTATTTATTTTAACTATGTAAAGTATTTTTAGAAAATTTAAATTTTACAAAATATTTCTTTGTGGGTATCATAAACAAATGAGTGGAATGTGCTGTCCTTGTGCTAATTAAAGATTCTCCAATCTAAATTGTCTCCATCATCTATATAAGAACATTTATGTACTGGTTGTTTGAGGATAACAGAATCTGTGGCACATAAAATAGCACACTTGCAAACCTTGAACTCTTTCCATCCAAAATGATTCTTGCTGTGTTAGATAACCATTTAATAGCTATCCAAAACAGAGAAAAAAACCCTAGGAATATGTCAAGAACAGACTATATATCTACCTGTATGTATGTATCTTCGATGTTATGACATAATGTAAATGGGATTTTAAACAAAAGACATTTGTTGTGGAGTGCTGCAAATGGAGCAGTAGTAGTAGTAGTACAGTTCATCCACTACATAAATTAAAACCTGCTAATATTTACAAAAGTGGTATTTTCTAAGGAATTTCAAAATGCAAAAATATCTGGACTAAGAATGAAATGGAAGTTTCTCCTACTATTATGAATAAAAGCCCCTGATTCTGCAAGCACTTGCAGGAGTAAGGGACTGGGAACATACCAGCAGCTCACTGGTTCTTTCTATGGCTGGTTTTGTTCAAAAGTTTCCATGAATGCCCAAACCTCTGATCCCAGAAATACCCATTAACTATGTTTTGCTAATGGGGCTACTTACATGAGTAAGACAAGTATTTGAATAACTTTTAAGGAATCCTTGCCTAGGTATTAATGGATAATATGAGCTATTAACTAATTAATGTGCACTTGTGAATGGTGAAATGTTCCCATAGATGCTTAAGACAGTCTCGTAAATTTGCTAACACTAATCATGCAGTAATGCTACTAGTGTACTTAGTTGTCTTCAGGTTTGGGCCGTGGTCTTCAATATACTGCTAATTTAATAAAATTTCATCTTAGGCTTGTGACAGTTTAATGTTTAAACCAATCAATGCTTTTAAAGTAGTCTTAAAAGTGCCTATTTCATTGTGCTCTCTGGGAGAAAGAAAGCACAATGGAAGGAAAACGCATCTATAGAAGCAGCTGAGTAAGATCTTTCATAAATATTCAAGTGTGCAGTTTTCAGCTGCTGGTTTGATTGCTAAAGGGCTAAGGTGAAATCTGTGAAGTGTTTACTGGTGAAAAGATTACAGACCCAGAGTTGTCTTACAGATCCTTTATACCATACTACAGACTCACCCTAACGTGACACTTCACGGGAAATCAGTGCTCAGCATGACTGTGTGCCTTATGCTATTTTGCTGGGCTGCTTTTTATATCTCTGAAATAAATAGAAAGATTGGGACAAACCCAGAAGTATTGCCTAACTGGGCCTGAATAAGGAGGGCCTGAGAACAAGAGGTACATGGAGACAGAATTAAAGGTCACAACCTTTGAGGCAGGTTGACTCACTGAGGAGATTTACACCCCTCTTGGTTTGCTGGGCACAGTTACATGGTGTTATACGTACTTACTGTTTTCTTGACCAATCCTGTTCTGTCTTGTATTTATACTGGAAGGTTTATGAGCTGCTTGCAAATATTCAAGGAGGTCTCATGCATCTATTTATTCTTTCTGTTCCCAAATTCCTATTTGATTTATTTTCTGACACTCTTTTAATTAACCCCTGGGATCTATGGAAGGTCTACTGCCAATTTCAACAGGATTATAGCTCTCTGTACTCCCCCTCTTTCTGCCTGGTAGAGTGGCGTTGATGAGCTGCATATTAGTTTTCTGCAGTGACATTTCCAACTTCCCCCATAATATTAGAGATGTGAAAGAGGACCTTAAAAATCAAGCCTGAAGCTGTTTTGATCTTCAGAAAATGAGTAGACATTCAAGGAGGCTACTGTTTCTTCCCATCAGCCTTTTCTATTATTTATTTCCCCATAAGAATTCCTTGGCCCACTGGAGCCATGGGGAAAAGTATTTTAGAGTTCCCAGAGATATTCTTTTCTTCTGTGTGTAGAGGATATGATATACATGTGGAAGGTGACTGCATGCAGTGTTGAAGGGGAATCGCTCTGATGAAGAAAGACTCTCATGATTGGGATTAACATGGGATTAACATAAATGCTGAATTACTTGACTTTAAATATTGCTGTGGTGGGTTGACCCTGGCTAGACACCAGGTGCCCACCAGAGCTGCTCTATCAGTCCCCTCCTCAGCTGGACAGGGGAGAGAAATGATAGTGAAAGGCTCGTGGGTTGAGATAAGAGCAGGAAGAGATCACTCAGTAGTTACCACCATGGGCAAAACAGACTGGACTTGGGGAAATTAGTTTCATTATTACCAATCAAATCAGAGTACAATAATGTGAAATAACCCCAAAACTTAAAAACATTTCCCTCCCACCTCTCCCTTCTACCTGGGCTTGACTTTATCTCTGTTTTTCTCTACTTCCTCCCCTGCGGTGGTGCGTGGGGACGGGGAATGGGGGTTGTGGTCGATTTATCACACATCTCTGCCACTTCTTCCTCCACAGGGGAGGACTCCTCTCACTCTTCCTCTGCTCCAGCATGGGGTCCTTCCCACAGGAGACAGTGCTTCCCATACTGCAGTTCTTGAACTGCTGCAGCACTGGTTCCTTCTGAGGCTGCTCTCTGCCTTGGAGCATCCTCCTGCTCTGGCATAGGGCCCTCCATGAGCTGCTTGTGGGTCTCTGCTCCCACATGAACCGCCACGGGCTGCAGGGGCACAGCTGCCTCACTGTGGTCTGCACCATGGGCTGCAGGGGAATCTCTGCTCTGGCACGTGGAGCACCTCCTGCCCCTCCTGCACTGACCTTGGTGTCTGCAGAGCTGTTCCTCTCACATATTCTCACTCCTCTCTCTCTGCTTCTGTTGTTCTGTGCAAGTTTTTTTACTCCCCTTTCAAATACATGGTCCTAGAGGCTCTACCATCATTGCTGTTGGGCTTGGCCTTGGCCAGCGATGGGTCTGCCTTGGAGCTGGCTGGTGTTGGCTCTGTCAGATATGGGGGAAGCTTCTATCATCTGCTCACAGAAGCTGTAGCCCACTCATTACCTAAATTCTGTCACACAAACCCAATACAATTATGTTTTGAATGTGCTGCAGTGTACCAATTCTGCAATAAATTTGTATAAGAAAGTGTAAGACAACAGTTTAACAAAAGATTTGAACCTGGAACGGCTCATTGTCACCAAAATGTTGGCCTAGACCCCTGCCTGAAGATCCAGGTCACAATCCTGCTCCTGTAGACAAAGCCTTTTTTGGAGACATTTTGGAACATTTTGTCAGATGATGGAGAATTATCCACAGCTGGGGTCTCAACAGGGTAAAGAAGGAATTTATTTAGGAGTTACTTACATAAAAATAATAAGTACAGTGTTATGTAATAGACCACATTATATTATGCCATATATTTCTAAATGTCTTAACATGTTATGGGCTTTGCCATTGTTACGGATTTCTTTCACAGCTAAAAACAAGACTGAAGTTAATGAGGATATTTAGTGCAGACAGAAATGACAAAGTTTGCGTTGACTTACACAATCATAAATGCAAAATGACCCCCTATCATTAAAGGAGTTGTGCTAGATTTACGGTCGCATACACAAGATAAGAAACTGGCCCAGGGTAGGAACTTAAGCAATAAAATGCATTCATTTATAGGGTGAAAATGTACAGCAGTAAGAGATATGAAGACGTTGCGGGGACTCTGTCTGTCAGGACCACCAGTTGCCTGAGTCAGCCTGCTGTCTAGGCTGGCTTTCACAGCACCTGCTTCTTTAAAGAAGTTTCACATCGCGAGCACAAGTAACACCTCTCAGAAGTTTTCCAAGGATAGGAAAAAATAAAGAGTATGGTGGCCCAAGCTGTTCTCTATATTGCTTAAACCACTGGCTTCCATGGTGCGTATAATCTGTATGATCTATAGAAAAAATCCACACCTTTTTGGTGTACTGGTGACAAGAGTTCTTTTTGCTTAGAGTTAGTTTAAAATAAAGCTAATGACAATCTTCCTTGTTATTCTTTTTTCATGGAAACGTTGTGCTCTTTCATCCTGTATAAACTTTTTCAGAGACAATTTAAAACTTTAGAAAAAGTGCTAGCACAGTGATGGTACAAAGAGTTGTTGTACTGGTCCTAGCCTGTGCCTGTAATCTTGAAGTCTCATGTGTATGGGAAAATTTTAAGCTTCTGGAAAAAGGAAAAGATTTTTCCATGGAGATCAGAGACAGATTCTTATTCGAATATCTTGCAAAATATCCACTTAATCCTTCCTCCTATGGATTTAATTTTAAATTACTGTCTTTCTACAGAGATAAATGAATGTCCTGGTAAGAACAGTAATACAGTAGTCTGACTGGCACTCCACTATTGTTCCGGTAGGTACAACCATCCGGAGCAGACACTTCCAGGATTGATAGCAAACTTCAGTCGTTCAATACGGCTGGAAATACCAGTCCATCTTTAGTGAAGGGCACTATTAATAGCCAGGTAAAAGCATTTGTGTATTAGAAGATTCCAGTTATGGTCATATTGTGTCAGGAAGATGTCAGATTCTATCTCTTGCTACTAATGATTGCTAATACAGTACTTACAGGATAATAGATGAAGAGGGATGGATTACAAAGATATAAATCAATCAAAGTTTTTGTGATACATTTATATGGTTTTGCAGCTTGTTAAATCATCAAAACCCTCAGATTGATTTTTACTTAAACAATCAATCCTCTCTATGTTTTTTAACATGCAGTCAAGAGTTAAATTTTTTCTAACTATAAATATTGAGAAAAGTATTATGACAGTAGCAGGAAGATTTATTACATTCTGATGGCAGAGCTGAGAGGATGTATATACTATACCACTGAAGTGTCAAGATGCAAAGGTTGATTAGTCAGAAAGATTTTGTTTTACACAGAGGAAACTCATCTATATGTTCATCAGCTGATATGCAGCAGGAATTCATCTGCACAATTCCTTACACTTGCAGATGGTCTGATATCAGCCTGCACATAGGATAATGTTCACGTTTCTATTGAGAACGCTTAAAACACTATCTGTGATGAAGCTATGGCAGTACACAGGTAACTGTCACATCTAAGGCTGTACAGCTACTCAGTATTCATCATGGCTTCTGATAAGCAGTAAATGACCCTAAAAGATCCAGGCTTTCTGTTCACACATTTACCCAAATGGTGAGATTCCAAAATAGGAAGTCTTTTAAGGAAAGATAGCAATTAAGTGGCTGGGTATAATCAGCTACTAGCTTTTAGGTTAACAGGCAATTTTCTATTTGAATACCATCCAATAGGTATATAAACATTTGAGAGTTGAACTTCTGACAAAGTTTTGCAATTGACTCATCTGTAGATCAGGAACAAGACTAAATCTGACAGACGTATTTTGTGCAATTAATATAGCTTCCAAAAAGAATGTGGGTTTATTAGGTCTTTATCACTTTACTGTGAAAACTGGTCTGTGCAATATTTAGAAAGCATAGCACTGTACACAAGAAGTTATGCCAGTCCACTGAACTTTGGTTGAGGAAGAAGATTCTGAAAAGTTGGAGGCTGCAGATCAGTAGTGGAGAGATTCTTTGATAGCTCATGCAAGCATCACATGAAGCTCTAGAAGGCATTTCCATCACTGGCACCACCTAAGACATACAGACCTGAAGACACTCCCTTATGGGGAATGCCCTGAGTGCAGCTGTGTGCAGGTGGTGAGTGCAGCAGCCATCTGAGCTGAGATCCACATCAGGTGTGCTGCATTCTGCAGCTTTGCAAAGTATGGCCCTTGCAAAGGTGCCCTCAATATCCCAGCTAAATCTCTTT
Organism: Eulacestoma nigropectus; assembly: GCA_013397775.1. Lineage (NCBI taxonomy): Eukaryota > Metazoa > Chordata > Aves > Passeriformes > Eulacestoma > Eulacestoma nigropectus. Next base: position 361,803 of record VZTE01005527.1, read on the forward strand.
GGCTTTAGCTAACCTGGGTTACTGCTCAAGTAGAGCACACAGGTAGCATATATATGTCCAGTTTGTAAATGCGAAGCTGACTATTATTCACAGTTGTCTGCATATATATTTTATCTTCAACCATTTTTATTAGGAAAAAAAGCTTGTATTAAGTGACCAAAACACTTATTAGAAGGATTAAAAACAGGCTAATGACAGATATCAAACTATATTTGTGTAAAGGGAGAGATTAATTTGGTAGATTTATTTCCAGTGGAGCTCTCCAGGGATCTAGACTTGTTTTGATACCAATATTTTTGTCAAAAAGCCCCTAGACAATGATGAAAAGCATTAGTTCCTAAAGTCTGTAGGTGAGAAAAAAAAAAAATGTTCAGAATGTAAGCATTAATTCTGTCTTAGAAAAATATAGTACCTTATGAATATTATTTCAATATGAGCTGTTGATGATGTAGCTAAAGCAGGCGAAGGCTTCCTTGGCTGTATCAGAAGAAAAGTACCTGGAGAAGTAAAGAAGTTCAAACAATATTGGCAAGATCACTTAAAAGATTGTTTTGTTTTCTGGGGACCGTGCTTCAAGAATTAGATGTGGAAGTAAGAGAGTTTAAATGCAAGCCATGAAAATTATACAGGTGCTGGAAAACAAGCCTTATTCTTCCAAGAAAAAAGCAAGAAGTTCTACTTACACAGCTTCTTAGAGATAAGGTCAAGAATCACACGGATACCCTCCCATGGAAAAAAATGTGTTAATTGGGCTTTTCTCTCCTGCTGACAAAGCATAACAAGATTGAATGGCTGGAAGCTGTGAGAGTAATTAGAAGCAGGAACTGCTTGCCAGGTGAGCTGGAGGACTCCTCATTGCTTAGATTTTTAAGGAAGGGAGATTAGAGATTCTTAAAAAAGAAGGTAACCCAGCTTCAGTAAGAAATTGTACTACCTGTGTGTTTATAGGGACAGGAACGTAAGGATGGCAGTGGAAGTTTTGGAAAGGATTGCTGAGGATTTCCAGTCATCTTTTCTCTCCTTGGAGTTCCTTTTTTCTTTTAGGGCTGTAGCGAGGGTTGAAATGCTTGCATTGCTCTCTCTGAAATGCTTGTGCATTGCTCTGTGACACAGCCAGCTCTGCATTAAGACAATGGTTATAAAGAGTTCTCAAGCTTCAGAGCTTTAGCCTGTCAGGAATAAATTTCCCCAGACATCCAATTAAGTATATAGATCCAAGGATTTTGTTTGTTTTCAGCTTCCTCTGAAGGAGTAGAGGCTGACCATAATGAGACATGGGACGCCAGCTAATGTGAGCTGATGTTCTGTTATACAGAGAATCCTCTTGGATGTGGCTGACTTGTCTTGCTCACCTCCTTGTGTTTGACTGATGTGTGCCAGGGAATACACTGGGAGCCCACACAGGGAAGGCCCTCAGCAGGGGAGGCTAGAGTTCATTTGCTGAGACCACTTGGGCATATCTCACTGCATCAGTTTCCCTCCTCTGCTGCAATTTTGCCTCGTGGATTCTTGTTTGTGCTCGTCTACCTTCTGCTTCAGCAAGTACTTTAATACCACCATGGAGTCAAGTATTTTGGCTGGATGGGCTATCTGAATGAAACTTAATGGCTTCAGATTAACAAATGACCAGCTGTAAGCATCTATTAATTCTCTCTGTCTTTGAATTATAAAATTTTGAAATATAAAATTTAATTACTTTTATGTAGGGCTCTTTGATTAACAGATTTATAGTTCCATTTTCTCCTTAGGTTTTCTTTGAAGACACTCCTACAATTCTAGGGATTTGTATTGTCCTGCAAAATAACTCTGAAAAATCCGGCATCCTTCTCCTGGAAATTGTCAGCACTGTTTTTACTTGTTGAAAAGTGTCAATAAGGACAGATGTCAAAGCTTGTGCTAGTCAGGATGAACTGCAGATTGTGCTCGAGCAAACTGGGAGGAAGGGGTGTTGGTACACACACACTAGGGCAATAATACCCTGTGCCAAGGAAAAATTCCTTTGGTCATTGTATGTCAGCAGTATGAGAAGTACAAAGGGGTCCAGAGTAGCTTCACCACATTCTCTAGTTTTACTGGGGTGTGGGTTTGCAGCATGAAGAGTGAATGAAGACTGTACTGCTTAATCAGAGCTTCATGGCAGCACTGGTTCCTAACATATATCTGATATATGCTAGTATGCTCCATTTGCTTTATTGCTTTGTAGAGACGTTTACATTTTAACCAGTATTAATGATGAACCTGGAACTGTGATGCATCAAGTTCCTTTAACAAATGCAACAAATGACATAGCCACATTCAGCTTAGCCCAGAAAAACGAAGGTGCTTTAGAGCAGGCGAAGTGTAATTCTGGTGACTGCTGAACCATTCAGTCTGCCAGGGCGTAGGTCCAGCAACATTCAAACACAGGTGATGTCTAAAGTTCCTGTGCCCTTTGTTTGCCCTTAACTTTGCAGCATGAACAAGGCTGCACGGTAACTCACGGTAACCCTCAGTGACAGATTTTTTAAACCAGTGCTTTTTTTTAATCACAAAGATCAAGAAAAAGAGTGAGTGTTGTGTGCAATAAAGTTTCCATGTTTTTTAGAAAGGTAAAGACAGTGACAGAAACACTGAGAAATTTGGGCATGTTTACTAAGCTATTACCCTCAGATATGAATTTGGCAGCTGTTATAAACGGGTCCCCTGTTTCTCTATAACACAGTGATCTGATTTCATACTAAGCCCACAGTTTAGGGACAAACAGTTCATTCTGCCCAAACTTCTGAAACTCATCTTCAGATGCTTTTGGTGAATATTTACTGTAATATATTCTGTTTGCATTACAGTTTGTAGGCTGAATATAGTCTTATCTTTCTCACTATATGTGTGTGAACAACACTGTGCAGAACAGTACTATCTGTTATTCTTTCAGTTTTGTTATTTGCAGTTACACTTTTCTCAACTAAAGTGTGCTAACCATTTATTATAAACATATACATGTGATTGCATTTAACGGCTACATGACAAGAATTTAAAAATAGTGCAATTTTTAAAATTACACACAAAATCAGATATAGTTAAAATCTTATTTGAATACATTATGAGTAGTTAATAAATTACTGAAAGTGCAAATTGGCTTTGCAGAGGGTTTGCAAGGAAGGAAAGAGCTACACTTGTCATGTTTCCTACAAAGTAATGTGACCAAAGGTAGTGCTAAAATACTTCCAAGAAAAATCTCCTATTTAGTTGTAACCCCAAAACCTCAGGTCCAGACTTAGCTGTACTGAGGAAACTCCTAGAAATTAATGTGAAATGAAACTACTCATTGGATGGTCTTTCTTGCTTGTTGAGCCATTAAATGAACTCTTTAAATGCATTTCTGGTTTTGATTTTTGTTTTGGTAGGAGTCTTAAAAACCAAAGACATAAAAAGAATAATGGGCTGCTTAGGATAAAGCATTTTATCACTGACATTTTTCTGAGATTAGAGAAGGCTTTTCAAATAAAAAAATAAAGTCTTGAAACAGAGAAAATAAATACTGTTTGAATTATTTTCATTGTTCTCTGTATCACTGCAATAAACTTCAGCTATAATGCAGATGTTTCATTCTGTACACCTACTCCATAATAAAACAGTAGGACTTGTGGTCAGCAAACAAAGCAAACAAGACAGGCTTTCCTGAAATGCTTCTGCTTTGCCACTGCTTACTTGTATTTATTGGCAAAATATTTTGCTACTTCCTGTGTAATGAAGTTGATTTTTTTTAAAATTTGATATACAGAGGAAAAAAAAGAATCACATAGAAAGGGATCAACTAAAAATAGCACAAACCGATCATTCAGCTGAATGATGTTTTGGGTTAACTCAATATTCTATTTTTCATCCATTTTTGGCTTAATACTCATAAAGGTTTTCTTTTGCTTTTACCTGGACTTTCTGTTCTCATGTTTTTAGCTCCGGACTCCCACTAAGGACTATAATGTTTTCCAGCTCTTGTACTTTTGTCGAGGCCATAAGTTTCAGCCAGATCTTTCTGTATTTTGTCCCAGGCATTTGTCCCACTTTCCTTTGACAGAAGAATAGAGACCACATTTGTGGTATTCCTAAATTAATTATACTTTTCCAGGCTTAAAATACTGTGACAGATCAACAAAACAGTAGCAGAAAACTAATTCCTTCAAAAAATATGAAAAAAGGAAGTTGTGTAAGATGGTGTAATTAATCTTGCAATAAAAATAATTGTTTACAGTTAAAATTAATGTAACATGCATTCCTCAGCAGATAATAAATTATGGGTTTTCTCATTAGCATTTGAATTGATTTCCTCTAATTTCTGAGGAACACATGAGCATGTGACTAGATTAAGTTTAATTGGACTACAGCTGGCACTGATTGTGTGTGGATAGGGTGGGGGTTTTGACTGATTTGGCATTTTCCTGCATTGTGTTTCATTGTCTGTTTTTTCCTGTTCAGCCTTTTCTTCACAGGTTATAAGGCACTGTAAGAAATATTAGAAAATTAAAAGGGGAAAGAACCTTCTGTGAACACAGAAAAAATACAGGTAAAGTACATATAGAGTCTGTGGTGTCAGCCAGTGTGGCTAAGAGTGAGGCAAACGTCGTGCCTCAGAGCCAGAGTGCTCTGCAGTGGAACAGGCACATGATGCAGACATTGTCAGAGAAGTGTTTGTGTGAGGCTCTGCTGAGCAGCCTCTGCAGCTTCCTCACGAGCTGAATGTCACTGCTATCACAGGAGAAAGTTGTTCCAGTTCTGTGTTTTCTTCAGAGCTCAGTTTAGTGTTTGAGCAGGGAGGAGCTGGGGCAGGAGTACACATTCTCTCTTCTAACTCTCGTTGCACAGGCAGTAAGCTGTGCCAGACAATGAGATTTTAAATTTTGCTGCTAGCATTACTGCAGCAAACTGCAGTTCCTCTGTCAGCCTAGCGAGCCCAGATTTCTTCCTCCAACAGTGGCCACTAATACCTGCCTATGGAAGGGCATGAGATTAGGTCAAGCATATAGTGATAATCCCCTCTTTGATCTTCCAGTTTTCATTGATGTACAGCTCTAGGATTTTATGAAGCAGAGGTGATATCTTTATGTTTAATAGCCCTGGATGGATTTTTCTCACATGAAAATATCTAACAAATTTTAAAATTCATGTTGAATCTTCAGCTTTCCCAGCATCCTGTGTCTTATTTTGCTAGTAAAACTGTGCATTCTTAGAACTGTTTTAATTTGATACTGTCTAGTTCTTGTATTCCAAAAGACCTTTCAACTACTTCATGCAGGTTCTGATTTTTATACTTAGGTTCATGTCTTCTCAGAGACAGGACTTTAAGCCATAGAATCCTGCTCTATTTCTGTGAAGTCACTCCTCATCCCAGTTGTCTCTGCTGGCCTTTTCCTTCTATTTTTAAAATTCTGCTACAAATTTTTGAGCTAGAGAAGCCAAAACAGTTAGTGAGTACCCAAGAGTAGCTCATTCTGGCTTCATACAGTGACAATGATGTCTGCTTTTTCCTCTGTTCCTTTCTGAAGACTGTAGATTCATAGGGAGTACCCTGCTATCCAGTGTGACTGAGGATGGCAGAAACAGCTAAATATAGAAAGATACAGAGGAGGCTACCTGTTGAAAAGAACGTCATGCAAGTAGCGGGTAGTTCAGAAACTATTCTTGTCTTCTACAATGATAGTTCACATACTGAAAAAAGTTTAAGGAATCTGTAAATGGCAAAATAAATTCAGTGGAGGAAGTACTGAACTTGGGGCATATGTTGAGGTTATTAATGAGTAAGAAAAGGCCACAAGGTATAATGGAAAGGCAGATGCTAATAGTGAGCAATTTAATAAGAAATGCAGATAGAGCACCAGACTCACACTGTAATTCAATTTAGGTCAGCATTTGAGGAAACATATGAAGAATGAATTTGGATCATGCTGTATAATCTTGGTTTTGATTCTCTCAGTCATCTTTTGTCTTCCAGGTGCTTTCCATCACAGCTGGAGATGAAAAACAAGGTTTACTGTTGGTTCATGCTGTACTTGAAACAAGTAACACATGTGAGGGGAAGTACAGAGAATGTTTTACAAGTCAAATTTAAATAAAAATATTTTAACGAATAGATGCCTCATATAGTTTTCCAGAACTGATTTTTAAATGTGCTCTGAGAAGGCAAACAAAGATATATTAAGAATGAGTGGTGGACTAAGAGACTTCATATTCATGGTGTTATCTTTAGATGTTTCTTCCTAAGTAAGGAAATTCATCGATAAATCAAACCTGATTAGAATGGGGAGAAAACAGAAGAAGACGAGGTGCAGGTAAACTTATCCAAAAATATAAAGAAAAGAACAAAAAAAGAGTGAAGGATATCTAGGTTTTGCTTGCATTTGGATTGAGGAGTTGCCTACTGCATAAGATGCCGCATTTACTCAGCTCTTTCTGTTACATATACATTGGAAACGTAGACCTTGCAAATTATTAAGTATTTGCTTCTATCTAGTAGATATTTTTGGCAGAAAAGAGAACATATACAGAATTGTCTGTTCTGCCTACTTCATCCCTTTTTTCTGGGAGGTTGATATTAGCTTTTGAAATTTGATCTTAAAAATGCCCAAGACATTTGCCTGATACATGTATAAAATAATAATAAAAAATATGTAATTTTTCCTTTATTGGGATAAATATACTTTGCAGCATTTATTCCCCCATGTGAGAGTTTGGCCAGTAATTATACACTTGATTTTGCATCATGGCTTCTTAAACCTCTGTGAACACTGAGGAATGTAGTTTTATATTTCATCTGAGAAATTACAATGCTAGCAGTGCATTGTATGTTAGCACCATGCTGAGACATTGGCTTACCACTAATTTGGAAAAAAAAAAACACCCCCTCTTCAGAGCTGACACTGTCTCTTCCAGATGGGCTTTTCATGGATTATTTTCTGCCAAATACTGTTCAGACATTTTCTAGGTATTAGAAGTCTGTGATTTTTGGGAAGGTTAGGTCCCTAGATATCCTGGCTACAGACCAATTTCAGACTGTTTCTTGGGACCAGAGCTGTTAAAGTAATATCTTGTAATCAGGAAAGAAGAATCTCAATATCAAACTACATTTTTCAGATAGATCTAGATATAATTCTCTATTTAGTTATATGTAGTAGTGTATTTATGTTTATTATTATTATGTCATAGACCTGGTACTTACAGTCTTCAGATTTTCCAGACAGAAAAACTCCAGCTTGCATGTTTGAAAGTATTTTTTTGATATTGTGGATGTGGGGCTTGTTATGTGTGCTAAGGGAGATGGGATTACCAGGCTCGTGATCAGCTGGCAGAGGGATGCCCTTTTCAGAAGCAAGTTAAGATTCAAAACAGGGAGGTTAGCAGCAGTGATGTTTTTGAAGGGACTTCCAGGAAAGCCAGCTGCTGGTGCTGTGCCTGAGGTAAAAATAATATGGTTGTAGTTGAGAAAAAAGGAGCAAGAGCAATTAATTGCAAATCTAATCAGACCTGTTCTGCCTTGTGCTTTTCTTTTTTTGTACTTCTTTTGTCCCATCTCCAGCTGTGATTGAAAACAAAATTAGGCAAAACCAATCCTTACTGTAAAGTACAAAGGTCCATCTTATATTTCAGCATTAATTTGGAGAGATGTAATGAATTGTCCACTTTCTCAATGTTGCTTTAAAAAACATTGCAGGTTTCTAGGGAACCTTCTGCAATCAAGGGCTGTTGTCGCCCCAAAGCCTCACAAAATTTTTCCTCTGTTCTCAGTTTATATGCCTGTGTCCTTTGGAATTTGAAGATATTAGGTGGTCTCGACTAGACTCTTGCCTCAGCGACATGCTCTGATCCAAGTGTACAGTACAATTTGATTGCAGCAAAACGTGCTGTGTACCATCTCTAATAGGCTGGGCTGTCAGTACAGGATTTCAGCCTGCTGAGAACTTTCAATCTTCCGTGCTTAGTGTGCATTAAATCTCTCATTATCTACAAAATGCCTTCCCTCCCCTACTTACTTTGGGCTGCAGGAGAGCTATAGTCCATAACCTTTGTTTTCAGTTTTATCATAAATTGAAATACACGCACACTTAAATTTTCCTAATAAATAAAGTGCTATGTTGTTCTAAAGCTGCCTTTTCACCTCATTACAGCTCAGCAGAGTGGAGAGTGATGTCATGGTTGACCCAGCACCAGCATGCCCATAAATGATACAGTATGTTCCCCCCTTTACTTCCTGGCTAAAGCACTGAGAAGGAGCTTAATATGAAATTCATGCTGTGATGACAGATTTAAAAGTTGCTACAGACTGTAACAGACAGCAACTGCATTTTGCAGACATACATGACACATACCACTCTCTTGTATTCCTAAGTGATGACATTTTCAGTTTAAAGACTTATGCTTCTATTGCGCATTATGGCTGTCTGTCTACGAAATCAGACGGGAGGAGGGAAGGAAAGGACAGGACAGAGAAAACACTGAACTGGATATAAAGTTCTGCTTGGAGAATATGTCAAATATTAATCAGTGGCTGGAGGGGCGGCACACACCAGTTTTCAAGCAGGCTGCACTGCTGCTCTGTGCCTTTTGGGGGATTACGGCAGTTTGGAGGCAGACAAAGCAGTTGTGCTTTATCTGGGGAAATGGGCCCCTCACACTTTTAACAAGGAGACTCTGAAAACCCAAGCGGTGCTAAATTGTAAATTTGCAAGCAGGAAACTAACACGCCAAACGTGAGACACCCTTCTTTGGCTGGGCTTCCCAAGCAATTAAATAAATAGCCATCATGTTGTGTCTCCAGGGCAATAAAACATGCCACTGCGGAGAATTTACAGGAATGGGCCAGGGAGGGTGTTGCCTGACAGAGAGCTGTGACGTTCTGCATTTGCACCTATGTCTGCTAGAGAAGTTTCCCATGAAAGTAAAGCTTGATTGTAAATACAAACACTGGTTTATAACCTTGGCATCTCCCTTCACCCTCTGGTGGCTGTCCTTTTCTGCATCTACTCAGCATCACAGCATACATGACAGGTAAATAGTCACTCAAATTGATATAAAGCAAAGTTATGCAAATATGTAAGAATGGATTACTAGCATTGCACTAGATCAGAAAACAAAATGACACTGGCCTCTTATCAGAAGACATTTCATACTGTTACTGCAGTTTATGCCAAATAGGCAACCTCCTCCACTGGAAAACATATCCATTAATTTCCTTTAGGATTCTTAGATGCCTGACAAGGATTTCAGAAGAGCTGAAGAAATAGAATACCCTTGAGAATTCTTCCATGTGGTCTTCGGAGACACATGTGTGCAGAAACAGAATTTTATGATATTTTTAGATGCTGAGCACCCTTAAGTGAAAGTTGAAGGGAATCAGTCCCATGCAGAATTATGTCTCTAGCATGGCAGGAGTACCCAGTCACAAGAGACATGATCAATAAAGCTTATAGTTTATGCACCTCAATATTGAGTTTCCACATTTTGATTTAAGGAGTTTCCTGTAACATAACCCATGGGGGCTAAATTTTCCTGCTCTGTGTGAATGAAATGTTGCCATTTGTTCAATATTCAGGTTATTTATCATTTGGAGTCCTACCCGTATTACTGAAGCCAAATCTCCTCACAGAAAGAGGCAATTCTTAAAAGGATACAAAGCTTTGCTTCAATAAGGTATCAACTAATGAAGAGCAAAGTGGTTTTAATTAAATTAAAGCAGAATCAAAACTTGAACACAGCTGAATCCCCAAGGTTTTGTCTCTCAAGCAAACTTTTTTGAATTTAAAAGGAGTTTTGAAATTTTTGACGATATTAAAATCATGAAGTCCTGCAAATTTCATCAAAAGATTGGGTCCGTGAGATTTCCAGCTTTGGTCCTCAGCTGAGCTCACTTGCAGAAAGATTGCAACAGCATGTCTGCATATGAAGATTCAGTTCTTCAGCAGAGAACCTGATGTATGACTGGTATTTCAAGTATATGACCTATTTTGCAGTATGTCCTGCAATCTGCAATTTATGTGTCTGAGTAAACCTGTGAAAACACCTAAATGCCCGACCCTCTGATTTTCAAGAGATGTCACATTATTTTTCCCAGCCAGTCTTAGCAGAAATGTTTGGAACAGTTTTGACACAGATAGTAAGGTATGTGGTTTTCTTTCTTCTGTTACAGGTGCCAGAGCAGTGGGAGCATCATTTTCATTTTTCATTCATTCCAGTTTCCCACATGCCTATCAATTTATCTTTGTCACTTGCAGAGTCTCACTTAGCTGAGTAGCTCTCATTTGTCCCCTGACCTTTGACCGTTACTGCTTATGTTGAGTATAAGGATGAGGGGAAACCTCTATCAGAAGGGTCTCTTTTTTTTCTCCACCAGTCCCTCAAGGAATTGGGCCTATTCACTGCAGAAAATGTGAGGATGTTTTGTAAGTTTCTAGATTTATTTGCATTCCAGAAGATGTTTTTAACAAAAACTGCAAAGAATATAAAAAAGTATTATTTGGGGAAAAGTAATTGTATTTTATGGAAGGTCAGGTAAGGGCCAACTAGTACAGAAGTCACACAGATTTCTTCACAGCAGAAAAGTGCATTGACAGTGAATGTCGGATTTTTGCAAATTATAGGCTTAGACCAGAAATTATTAGATTGCCATCAGTTTCCTAATTTTTTTCTTTTACAGCATATGGAGGATGGTTACTAATTTTTCAATATTAAGGTATTTTATAATGAAACATAGCTGATGCTGTAATATGGAAGGAATTAGAGACTGTTTAAAACTAGTGGCTTGTTCTCCAGACCTGAAGAATGGATCAGGAACATGTGAAAAGGGAAATCTCCAGGGATGAAATATTGACCAAGGTAGCAGGTCCTCAACAAATGAAAGCATAACAAAATGAAATGTTATTAATCACTACTTCTGGTGTTGGGGGTTTTTGTTTGTTTTTTTTTTTTTAAGCAATATCATTATTTGCCAAGTGTAATATTCAAGTATAGTTCTGTAAAAAGTATTTTTAATATTAAATTTAAATAATTTAAAATATTAGTGGTTTT
>VZTE01005527.1:372871-450332 GCA_013397775.1 Eulacestoma nigropectus
TATCCTTTTTCTGATTATTGCTAAAAAATTAATTCATGGTACTTTACTATTTCCAAAGTATTCCCTGGAGATTTGAAACTGAAAATGTCATGGGTATATTTTGCCAAATCTTCATTTGTGTGAATCATCCCACCAGATCTTGCTGACAAAATGGGCTGACCTAAGTAAATGCCATTTTACTTTTTATGTTTTGAAAGAGATCCCTGTGCAGGTGGTGACAGTAAATTAGTAAAACTTAAAACTGGAAGGAAAAAACCTATTCTTAAATAAAATTTATAGCTGTTAAACTTGGAGCACAAGAACCCTGCCTCTGACCAGTGGCATGAGATTTCATGAACCTGTATTTAATTGTATAAAATGTGCTTAGCAAGTTATATGTGTATCAGAAATATAAGATTAACTCTGTGTGCTTAAACCTTTTTTTCCTGGGATATGAACATTGCCCTGCCTTGCAGATATGGCCATCTGCATCCCAAAGAATTAACAGTCTCCTTGGACTGTAGCAACCATGAAAGTGGTATTATCTAGCTCTAGTTGCCATCTGAGTCAGTTGGGAGTTCTGGACATGCCAGGTGAAAGATGTTAGAATCAGAAAATGGCCTGACAGGAGGAAGACTTAAACTTCTTTAGGACACAGAAATCCTTGAAAAAGGACCAAATCCAATTAGGCTATAAGTATAGATTTGAGTGGTGAAAGAAAATGTATATTCCTAATTTAGATCCTTTTCCCTGAATGGAGAGTTGGGGAGAGGTCTGTAGTATGAAAACCTACTTGCATCTGACATTTTAACAGCTGGGATGTGTAGGATGGCAGCCACAGAGCCAGAACATCCTTGCAGTGACCAGCCCATGGTACTCAGATGGTAACAGGCTGCTGCACCATAATCTGCCAGTTTCTACAAGACTGGTGTGGAAGAAGTCATCTCATGACTTTCATTAGTCAGGCAAGCTTGCTGGCCTGCTGCAACATTATTGGGAAAGGACCTGACACCCGAGCATCCTCAGGCAGTTTGTGATTAGAAATGCCCCATAAATATGTGACAAAACATTGTTGATATGTGTTTGAATGTAGATGTGCTTCTGGATTTACACATGGGAAAATATACGCTGAATGCATTGTGTTATATTTTAGGCAGGTATGCTGCAAGTTAAATTACAGTGACAAGGAGACTGACTCCAGATCTGATTAGCATAGAACTGAAGATATACACGAAATCATCCTATTTTCTTTATTAAAGAGTTGACTGGAAACAAGTCTGGAATTATTTAAACTGGTACCCTTCATTGTGATCAGTAGAAAAATAAGTTCAGAATTTGTGTGCATAAAATACTAGTTGTTCTTTTTAACTTTCTAATAGTAAATGGGTCTACAAACCTTATCCTTAGAAACACAAGTTATCTTCTTGGAGTCAGTGATCACTTGTGTGAGGAAGACTGGAGTACTTGAACTAATATTCAACAGTGGTAAAGGAAAAAGGCCTTTCTTCTTCTTTGCCCATATTTAAGAAGCAATTTTTATTTCATACAGGAGACAGGTCTGTCCAACTGCATCAGAGCAACATCTCTATATAATTGAAAGCCTGTTAGAGTTCAAAGTGCATTGTTTCCCTTTGTTGCCCTCCATGATCTTTGCATCACACTGAAATGTTGTCTCTGATCGTTACTGAGTTGATACAGATCAGAAAGTATGGCAAATTGACAGGACAAATGATGGAATCGGACCTGCTGATCTACTTTAGTCCACAAGAGGCACACCAGATATGTATATGGGAATAGAGAGACATCAGCTACCTTGAGATATATGAGTGATGGAGATATGTCTAACTTCCAGTCTGCTTCCAATCTATTTGACAAGTGAAGCTGTGGGGCAAAATTAATGATCACAAGGTGTGCTTTCCTCTGGAACTCTGGCTAATATGTCCTAACTGGTAGGCACAGTACCAGTTGCAGTGAAGCATGGCAGCCCATGCTGGGCATCAGGAATTCACGCTCCAGGCAGCAACTCAAAATTAACTGTTTGATGTGCTGTGTGTGTTCTTACACCTTCATTTGTTGTTAGCTCTGGTTTTGAAGTCTAGGAGGTGACATGAGTCTCACATCGACAGCATGGGAAAAATACATATAGATTTGGGAGTTGAAAAAATACATGAATAATGTGAAAGGGAGGAACACATCAAAGAATAAATATCCATGCTAAAAGCAACTCTTGCTGTATCAATGTGTGTGTAACAATGACAGACATGATTCTCATTCTGTTTAAAAAAATGCTTTTACATTATTCTCCTCAAATCTTTATTCAAATTTTTTTTTTGTAATGGCTACCAAAAAAAATTTATAACAACATGGGGACAAATCCAGTCTCGTTGCTTGCTTGTATTTCTCCATCGGTCTGTCATTTTCAGTCATCTTGTCTTGGAAAGTGAACTCTTTAAGTAAAGACCCATGTGTTTTATAGCACCTGTCACCGTGTGTTCAAGTTCATGGTCACGTTAATGTTAATATATAATAAATAAATTTAAAATCTGTTAATAGACAATATTCAAGTGGATGCTCAAACCAGCGAATAGTAGTCATGCCAGAAAGATCACTAAAAGGAGATGCATAAGAGATTAGTCTGACAACCTCATTGTCCTTTAGGCAGATCATGTACACATGACAGCTGTTGGGATTATTTTCATGCCAAAGATGAGCACATTGTATAACTAATACAAGTTTGTAATGTGATATTGTAGAAAACCACATTAACAGTATTTTGGATGGCAGATGCAAAGACTTTCAAGCAGATGTGGTGATGGGAATTGCCAGAAAAGGTTAAAACCCAAACACTACTGATGTCTGGTAGTAACTCATTTCACCAATCATGCAATTGGAAGAATAGACAAAGTAATTCAAGATAAAGGATGGCAGGAGATGACCATAAATGACAATGCAAAATGATTTTTTGTGGTAGATGGTGTTTGCCTGGGAGAGGTGGGGAAAAGAAAAGGCTAAGCACTTAAAACCAGTAATTGTATCTCTTGAAACAGCAGATACCTCTTTATCTAATACATGTCATACAGAGCCACTAACCTTTGATGACTACATCTCGATTTAAATTTTTCTAAAGTTATTGCAAAATGTTGTATGGCTTATTTCTGTTACTTAGAGCTGATCACCCTAATCCGAAAGTATTTATAAGCCTTTTGCCAGCCAGGTTGTGAATCTCACTTGACAAGACGCAGTGTCACTTCTTGGAGCTGCTCTCCAGTAGGCTGAAAGATTTAACATCTGGACAAGGCTCTGGTGGAACTTTCTATGATTTCAGCTGATAACATAAATGTATCTGTACTTATGTAAAATGCTTTCTGTAAGCAGATTTTTCCCTTCCCTTCCCTTCCCTTCCCGAAACTTCCCTTCCCGAAACTTCCCTTCCCGAAACTTCCCTTCCCGAAACTTCCCTTCCCGAAACTTCCCTTCCCGAAACTTCCCTTCCCGAAACTTCCCTTCCCGAAACTTCCCTTCCCGAAACTTCCCTTCCCGAAACTTCCCTTCCCGAAACTTCCCTTCCCGAAACTTCCCTTCCCGAAACTTCCCTTCCCGAAACTTCCCTTCCCGAAACTTCCCTTCCCGAAACTTCCCTTCCCGAAACTTCCCTTCCCGAAACTTCCCTTCCCGAAACTTCCCTTCCCGAAACTTCCCTTCCCGAAACTTCCCTTCCCGAAACTTCCCTTCCCGAAACTTCCCTTCCCGAAACTTCCCTTCCCGAAACTTCCCTTCCCGAAACTTCCCTTCCCGAAACTTCCCTTCCCGAAACTTCCCTTCCCGAAACTTCCCTTCCCGAAACTTCCCTTCCCGAAACTTCCCTTCCCGAAACTTCCCTTCCCGAAACTTCCCTTCCCGAAACTTCCCTTCCCGAAACTTCCCTTCCCGAAACTTCCCTTCCCGAAACTTCCCTTCCCGAAACTTCCCTTCCCGAAACTTCCCTTCCCGAAACTTCCCTTCCCGAAACTTCCCTTCCCGAAACTTCCCTTCCCGAAACTTCCCTTCCCGAAACTTCCCTTCCCGAAACTTCCCTTCCCGAAACTTCCCTTCCCGAAACTTCCCTTCCCGAAACTTCCCTTCCCGAAACTTCCCTTCCCGAAACTTCCCTTCCCGAAACTTCCCTTCCCGAAACTTCCCTTCCCGAAACTTCCCTTCCCGAAACTTCCCTTCCCGAAACTTCCCTTCCCGAAACTTCCCTTCCCGAAACTTCCCTTCCCGAAACTTCCCTTCCCTGAAACTTCCCTGAACTTCCCTGAACTTCCCTTCCCTGAACTTCCCTTCCTTTTTTCTTCTCCCTCTGCTAATGGGTCAAGTTTTGAGTAGACATTTGCATTAGCCAAAATTTAGAGATTCAGATCTGAAGTATCTTACAGCCAAAATAAGTTATTAAAGACCCCAACTGACGTTTTCTGTCTGTTCACTACAATAATTAGTCAAATACTATATTCAAGTTCCCGTAAATGAGGAAATCTGGATTTAGGCTGGGTATTAACTCTGTGACTTGAGAGGACAATGCTGGTGCTGTTGTCCTCTTGTACTCTTTAACATCTGTTGTATTTCAGCTGACTGGTGTGTAAAGTACTCCGGGTACATATGTAGGAGTAAGAGTCATCTGTGAACTAATCTGTGAACTGGACAAAAGCTGTTGGGTTTTTAGGGGAAACGGAACATATTAATCCCTATCTTCCACGGCCTAAACCTTAGTCCCCGAATAATCTTTCAAGCTGTTTTCAAGATGAATTATGCTTTGGCATTCTCAAGAGTAGTGTCATTGAAAATAATCTTCTCCCAAAGCTCATACTGTGCTGTTTGTGATTCTGATAGAACATTTATGTATTTACATAATAAATCTATTTGAAATAATTTTTAAATTTGTCAAAAACCAGTACAATTAATTTTCATCTTCTGTTTGAAGTCTTAAAATTAAAACTGTGATTAGCCTTTTATCACCTAAATATATTGACTGATAGTCATGCTTGCTAAAAATGGAATTTATGGCTTTGAATGCTGGTCTAATTCGACAATCATACACTAGTATTTTAATTCCATTTCTTAGTGTTGCTTGTCATGTCTCTCCCTTTTAGGGCTCCATTTGCTCCATCTTCACAGATGTTAGAAACAGACAAAACCAGTAAGTATATTCAGACTTCTCTCACCTTATTTCGTAGGCTTTTGACGATGTGTTTGACTGTTTTCTTAGATCACTGGGGAGACATCTGTGATTTGCCAAAAGTCTTGGTACATTTGAGTTATCTGTGCCCCGGGGCAGAAAGAAAAAGGTTTTGGATTTAACCATAAGTCTTGTAAGGAGATGCTTTCAATGCTTTTAGTTAAGACATGTTTTAAAAATGTTTAAATGGGTGACTTCATGCTTCATTTTATGGCATTCCTGGAATACTGTTACAAATACAATAAATGTTCATTTAATCATGAATACTATGCTAGTTGTCATTCGTGAGAGAGTGCAATAAAGTCCTCACAAGTTCTAAATGGCCTATTTTATATAGAATACAATATCCTTGAGCTATAGCAGTGATGTTCATGTTAAACTCAAGGATTTAAGTTTTAAATTGTCTTTCTCTTATTTCGCCATGCACATGACTTCCCGTAGAAGTTAATCTCTAAATGCACTGAGTATTCTTATTTTATAACATATTTTATAGGGATGATAATTGCTCTTGTGCTGCTCTTTGGTCCAATTCTATTAAGTTTGTTCTAGAAATCTGTCATCTATAAAAGCTAACAAGAATATCTGCATCTAAGTTTTGCTGTGGTGGTACTGCCTAAATGTAAGAAGGGAAGCAGATATGATCCATTGTTTCTGCATACTCTTTGTGATATTTATAATTTGAAATAAGATATTTAAATGTGTTCATCAAAATATGACTCCTCATCATAGTCTTCTGAGCTAAGCCTGTAATATACATGATTATGGTAGTTTAAAAATGAAACATAATGTGGGACAAAAACATGATAGATGCATATCATCTTACTCTTTATGACTCTAGTAAATGTCATACCTTAGGCTGAAAAAGTTCTGAGTTTCACATGCAAAAATCTATTTTGAAATGAGTCAGTCAACAGGCTTTTCCTTACTCATTACCATTTAGCCTAAAGATCTTAGGAATCTGGTTTTGTTTCATTATCAATTTATTTCTGAGAAAATCATTGTCCTTACGTAGTACTGAAATCATAATTTCCCTTCAGTTTGTAACTGGGAAAAAAGTAAATTATCTACCAATTCTATGAAATTAGTTCTGTGCCTGGATCTTCCATTCTCAGTGTGATGCTTTAACCTGGAAATTATTATAACAGATACTCCTCAAAGAGTCTCAGAGAGGAGCAAAAAAAGATTGTTTATATTGAAATCCAGCAATCAGCTAGATAGTTTAGTTGTCTTTATTTGAGAACAGTAAATCTTTTTAGCAAGTGGAATAAACCAGTAAGAATAACTAGGAAGGCATTTAGGGAATTACACAAAGGGTGTGTGGTTTAGACCTTTTCTGGAACGCAGGCTGCAGTTTAGCTGTCGAGTCACTATCATTCTCCTCAAAGGTGAAATGATTTAGAGGCCTAAAGAAACTTAATTTTTCTTGATCACCATGTGCAACCTGGAATTTTAATGGCAGGCATAATTAATTCTTCTGATGTTAATCATCAGGGCTGGGCTCCACAATTATCAGCCTAGTGCAGCTGGGGCATGGTGCAGACATGAAAAATTAGGAAAATGAATCAGTAATAGGGTGGCAGATTTAATCTGCATCATGAAAACAAAGTTAAAAAGAGGGAGATCGAGAGAATTTCAGCTGAAGCTTTTGTGCCAATGAGCACTGACAGAACTGAAAAATGTTGCCGATGTCCAAAGTGATTGGTAATTACCAAGCCATTGAATTTTTTATTGTCAATTTATCATTGCGCCAGAGGTTAAATTTAACATCTTCTTCTAAAGCCATCACTCTAGGAGGAAGGCAAGCTTTGCATCACGTGGACCAGGAGTCAGTGAAAGGTTAATCAGGTATTCCTTTAGTTTGTGTGTGCTTCCAAATCAGTCTTTCTTTTTGTGTCCTTTATGCTGCATACATACCGTGGGGTATTTTCTAATTTATATCACCTGTACATTTCAGAAAAATTATTAGATTGCATTCCTTAGCACAGCATCATCTGCCTTGCTGCGTATTTATAATGTTGTATTTTCATACTTCCCCAGGCATATTTTACACACATTTCAATATGTATATGGAAATGTTATATATACAAAGAACTGTATGATACAAGGCAAGCATTTCCCAAACAAGGAAAATTATAATCTTTGTGTCTGAAAGTACTGCAGGAAATAAAAAAATCCAATATAATTTTTTTTCCTATTTATTTATTTATTTATTTATCAACTATGTTATTTGGTTTGCACTTGATTTTTGCTTTGTTCTGAAGCCATGTTGTTTGAGAATGATCCAGTTTAAGATCAGGGAATGTTTGGAATGCTAAAAACTGCTTTTGGGCTGGAGGGCTGTGAGGGGAAGTCTGTTTACACTTTGCATCTTGTAGGATTCTGAGTACAGTTTTGGCACTTAGCAAGTAAGAAATATTCTCAATTCATAAAGGAAGCTCATGTTTTTCCTTTGAATCTTCCCCCCTCAAGAATATTTAGTAAATGGTAGGGTCTTTTTTGGTGCAAAAGCCATAACAAACTGAGAAAAAGACAGCATTGAAACATCCTTTTAGTAGAAATATGTGACAGAAATATACATTCGTGTGTTGGGGACTAAATTGAGCCCTGCAGTAAGTGAAAATCTGTTCAGTGAAATAGTAGGATTTCTGCTTCTCTGTTTATAGGTTCAGATCTGCCCTGAAAATTCCAGATACATGTTCTTATACTCCTCGCTATGTAGCTGTCTTTTAATACAATGTTAAATACAACTTCTGTACCTGAATTCCTACCTAAATTCTGCTCAGTAATCTCAATTCTATTTTCTCTATTTTTTTTGCATTGAGTGTTTATTATAGATTCCAGACTGTGCTCTGATTAAAGGAATTGTATGCATTTTCTATAAATTAAAAATGGAAATGGCCTTTAGGGGAGACTCAGTAGAGGAATCAATGCATGCATTAATTACTGCAATTCATTACCCAAATAAACACAAGACTCAGCCTTTTGCTGGATACAAATTTAGGGACATACGATGTTTACAAGAGACAAAGGCTTGTGATCCTGCTCATGTTAATCTACAGATCAAAGTATGTGAGCCCATTCCTAGTGGAGGCTCCTTTGGGGATACCATAGCTGGGATCAATCCCCCCATGCAGGCAGTGAATTATTGCTGCTGAATACAAAAGCTGCTCACATGACATCACTACTCCCTAACAACAGGGATACTTGCTCCAGATAGTGCTTTAAAAGAGCATTTTTTCTTGATACCTCAATTTTCTATAATTAAACTCAAATAATAAAGCAATAGCTCTACAATGACCACTGATTCACTCCATTAACAAAGATATTCTGCAGTTCATAGCAATACTCAGTCATTTGGAAGAAAAACATGAAAATATACTCTTTAGCTTCCCAGAGGCTTTCTAGAATATAAACAGAGGGTTAGAAGATATATAACAATTAAAATTATACAGAAAAAAATCAGTTATTTATTCAAAAGCTTTCCTATTCTTCTGAATTAGTATCCTTTCTTTTCCTTAAGAAGAGATTAGAAGAATACTGGAATAATGCAATTTCTCTAATGGCATCTGGATGCATTTCTTCATCATATTTTATAGATGGAGAATAAATTACAATCTCAAGGCTTGTGTTCAAACCAGGACACAGAGCGTGATTTGAATCTCAGTGCATTTTGCCTGCCATTGTGGGTGCAAGTTCACCCCCAGTCTCAGCAGCTCACAGCAAAACACCAGCCTTTTCCTTCTTTCCTGTTGGAACACTCAGCTATTTTAATGGGATTCTGACCAAAACTGCAACTAATTAAGAATCAATTCAGGACCATTAGTAAGTGGGACTAAGGTAGCCAGCATTGCATATTACAAAAGAGTTCACTTTAATGAGAGGAGTTCTTGGACAGGGGAAGAAAAACCCCACAAGCAGATTAAAGATAGTGTAGGGACCTTCTCCAGTTAAACTAAACAACTAATGCTACACAGAAAGATGCTGAACTTGTAGTCTTCTCTAATTGATCTACTTACTGTTCCTTAGGAAACTCAAAACAATAATGAATGCAGGTATTAAGTGTGCATTCGTCATTCAATATCTATTTATAAACATTAGCAATTGTTACATTTCACAGGCTTTCTTCATCAGAGAAACATGTGTTATCTTTTTTTCAGACATATAAACCTTAGAACTGTCAAACCATTTTTTCTTCTTTGGGCTTTGTACTTCTGCGACATCTGTTTATCTGCACCGCATTGCCTGCAGATGGGATTTTTAAAATTTGTTAGAGGGGTTAGGATGCCATATTTTTGACAGCTGTAGTTTTACTTCACCACATAGCAAAACTTTACTAAAAATGCAGTGCTTTGAGGGAATGATTTCGCTGTCATTATTTCATTAGTTGTATCAATTTTCCCCCCTTATCTCTTGCTATTGTGAGTTATATTAATGAACTGGTAGCATGTAAATGTAATCATTTTAGGAGAAATAGAAAAAGCAATATATGGCTGATTGATTTGAATTATTAGAGGGAATGCTTGCAACTATATTGATATAATCTGATATTAAAGAATTAAAATCACTATTCAGTAAATTGAAAGCACAAACCTGAATATATTATATGGTAAGTCCTAAACCTCACACTGACCTCAGCTCATGAGAAACTGCTTGGGCAAGGTTTCTGGTTTGAGACAAAATGAACAGAGAGACAAATCTGTGAGATTAAATCTATATGTTTAAGAAAATGTATGAAGAGCTGTATATATTCCCAGCAAAGGAACATGAATGGAGACCTACTGCAACACCTTTGTAGTTGATACATATTTTAGATATTTTAATAAACTTAAAAATTTACACAGGAATTTCTAGGAGCCTTCATTATTTTAAAATAAATGTGGCCACAGCAGAGAGAATGTGATAGAACATCTTTCCAGTATGCTTGTTTGAAAGATGAGCATCTTGGCTATTTAAATTTTTGTATTCTATTTTATTTTTTAATTTGTGTTGCTAAACAAGCAAAATGCACTTAGTGCAACATTCTTTTGCATTAATATAAATAAAAACCATCAAAAAGAGGCAAATAAATTTTGGAGTATTTATCTTTATAGGAAGAGTGAGCCCTAGTCAGGAGCAGAAGGGTCTCCCTGTCACTGCCATTTACATTGGTCCTTGTTCTGGATGCACATACTCTTAATACAGAGACTGTGCACCTTGGAAGTCCTGGTTTTATAAACTATATCTTCATAACCAAGCTCCTTTAGCTTCTATCAGAAGGAAGACAGGATTTGTGTTTGTAATGACAGGTAACAGTGTGAACAACAGGGGAAAATAATTTGGAGAGAGAGAAAAAGGGCTGCTTTAAGGCAGCTGGAAATAGATCAGGATTGTCTGTTAAAAGTGCTTTTTTAAAAATTTTTTTTATTTTGAATCTGACTTGGATATTGCATTATTAGTAACCTCAGATATATGTTGACATTTAACAGGGAAAATGACTGACAGATCAGCATCTGTGAACTCTTTTGTTTTTAATAAAAGAAGCGAATGAGTAATTTCAGCTCTTTCTGTTCTGTGGGTTGTGTGCTAAGATCTGAGAAGGATAAAAATGCAGAGTCCTCCCACACTCTGGTCAAAGCTTTTGGCTTTTACAAAATAAATGGAATAGAACAAAGTGTCACTTGAAAGTATATAAGGATGTTTGGAATGGGGACAGGCCAGGAGAGACGTGACCAGTATTTCCATGCCAGTGGAGGTCCACAGACCCAGGCGTCAACCTTCAGTCAAGTAAGCCTCAGAACAACTCCCAGATACTATAAAAACTATTTAAGAGTACATGTGCAGCCACTCCACATCTCATGGGAAGAGAATTCTAGTGACTTGACCCGTGCCAAAAGACAGAAGCAATATCCTCCCTTTTTTCTTCAGTTCTAAGAGTTGATCTGAATATTTTTCAGTTTCTATTTTACCATCAATTAGAAAAGTAAAACCTATTCACTCGAGCTGAAAGAGGTGGAGCACTTTTATCACTTCCGTCATCTGGTCTTTATTTTTGCACATATATAAGCTGTGAGGATCTCCTTATGCTCACTTATGGTCAGCCTGTTTAGCATAACCATATAACTGCAGAGCTATCAGTACTGTCAAGTTCAAGCCTCCTTCCGAGTTTGTATGTGGTGTACTTTAGATTTTAGTTAAATGTATGGTCTTTATACAGCTTCAGTTTCTGACATCTTCCTGACTATTCAATTCCCTCTGTGAAAGCAATGAACCTCAAATCATGGTGTGTGGGGGGTGTATTGTGTTTGGATTTGGGGTTTTTTGGTTTTGTGTGGTTTTTTAGATGTAGGCAATTATCGTATAGTACTATCTCACATTTGGTAAAAAGGCTGATATGCTACTGAAGATCCTACATCAGGTAAGTAATGTGTCTTGTTGACCAGTATTTCTGATACTATAGAAACTGAATGAGTTTGAACTGCTATTATTTTTTATTTTTACTTCTTGGCATGCATTTACTGTACGCTTTCCCATGCAGTGTGCCAGTAACTTTTTGCATGACTGCCAGCAATATGGAGACTTCAAGAGTGTACAATTACCTTTGCCTCCCTTTCAGAAATTCATGAAACACATTTCACATCCTTGCAGGGAAGATCTTTCTATCTCTAATCAGGGATTGGAGGATGCAAAATAGAGTGGGAAGCACAGTTCTTTTCCTTCCTCTTCTCAGATATGTAGCATTCCTTTATTGGTTCTCCTCCAGGATGCATTCCCAGAGGAGAACTCCTCTGTCTCTGTTGCAGGAAGGGCAAATTGCTCCCTCGGGGATGAGGTAGCCGAGGGTGGTCAGAATAGAATCCAGGCAATGACTTCTCTGACAGTACACACACTGAAAAAGTACACACAGTGTGCCTCAGGCAGGGAGTGGGTGCCTGGACCTGAACTTAAATGAGGCTCCTGAACCTGTGGAAAGGGGTCTTGTGAAGGCCCTAGATAGGCGAGTAAGATCTGTTAATGCACTGAAAGCTGAGACAGAACTTTACAGTTTACAGTTCTGTCTGCATTTGCTCTGTTTTATCCAACAATAGAAATCTTTCTTCCTGTATCACCCAAATTTAACTTATAGTGTGTCTCTGGACTTCCCTATTTATCCTCTACTTCTCCACTCTGCCTTTCTTCACTGGTCTAAGACTTTTAATGCAAAGAGACAGCAAGAACAGTAAAACCTTGTTATAATGTCACTTGAGGTTTGGATAGAAAACAACATTGATTTTAAAAATTCCATGACCTCGTAGCAATTTTGCTGTTGGCACTGTGCTGCATACCATGGCTATGTAGAACTTCATAGCCCCAGCAAAGACGTTTCGAGTTCTCAAACCAAGGAGTGGTTTCTCAAGAAAGACCAGAGCATTTCTTGTGTTTGCTGAAGGAATGATGTTTACAACACACTGCTGAACCCATGTGACTCTCTCCAACAGAAGGCAGGGGTCCACGTGCACTCAGTCAATGTTATTTTAATAAATCATAGCCATAGAGGGGGACAAAGAAGGGAGGACAGACAAGAAATAGGTATGTTAACATTCATTTGAAATTATTGTTGTTGATAAAGCATCCTACTGGCTTTCCTACTTTGTTGGATAGCAAAGCAAGGCCACAGAGCACTGAGAAAGAGAAAAGCAGTGATATAAGAATCATGGACATTATAGGCAAAGAACAATATTATTAGGAATTGAACTGAACAATGGCAAGGACTGCATATTAGCCCATGTTTTGCTAGTGCTGACTCTGGGTGTTCAAAACAAAGCTTTGCAGTCTTTTATACAGATACCTCTAATAAAGTGGTTTTTTCAATACAATATATAAGTAGATTAACTTATGAGATAATCATACAGCTTGACTTTAAAATACCCATGGTTTTAACTCTACAATGCTATAAAAAAGAAAAATATTTGAATTGAAAAAAACCCAAATGAAAACCTAAAATTTTGTCATGTCCTCCCATGGCCCCAGCTCAGAACTAGCTTCCTGAGGAAATACAGTCAAGGACAGCCCAACTTAATTCTATAACTTCTGTTCCAGTGGCACAGCAAACCTGGCTTTTTGAAGTTACTGTCTTCTTAGAAAAGAAAACTGCATCCTTTAGATTTTTTTTTTATTAATGCTAGTTAATTAACTAGTATTGTACCATCTCACTAACTGTCTTTTTCTCCACTTAGGGAAAGTCTGCTTTATTTACAGCTGTTGAAACAGCTCAGCTCCCACTTCTACAAAAAATAATCAAGAATTGCATGAGGTACAGTGGGCTAGGAGATACGATAATGTACATCCTAAATGAGTTTCTCTAGTTCTCTTGGGAAAAAACTTCCAAGGTTAGATGTACTTGAGTAAACTTCAGAGATGAGGATTAGTTGAGCAATCGCAAAGCCTTTGGACTTCTGTCATGATTTGAGGGGTTTGGAAGTGTGGACAGTATGTACAAGACCAAACTATGAAGTTTTCCATTGGGAATCACCTGTCAAGAATCCTTGCAAGCCATTAACTTCAGATAGAATGGAATAAGACATATATAGGTGAAATAGTAATGGCAGGTGCAGACCTGACCTTACAAGAGGTAGAGGGTTGTTAAGACAAACTGTGCCATGTAGTGGTGTATCCATCTGATCACTGGTAGTAGGAAGAGTGTGAGGGAAACTGGCAAGGCATTATAATGCAAAAGCATTATAACTAGTTACTCATTAGGAACTGTGAATATCTATAAACATTATCTGTTTTGTGTTCATAACTTGGTCCTGGCACCAGCCACACAGAAGTAATTAATTCACCGTTAGAAGCTTGTCTTGTCAAACTAATTTGCTAGGTTGGAATATGGCAAATATAAAGTATTTAAATGACCGTAATTTTGATCCCAACATAAAAACTTTGTAAATGAAGGTCCTTTTATTTTGATCAAACTGCATGGTCACTGCACCTATTCTGAGAAAATGAAGCTCTATGGGATGTGTGCAGAAATCTGTAAAAACCAGAAGGCACAACTAGAATGAAAACTGAATGCAGTGGCTATCTAAACTACACATGCCTTTTAGTGAGAATGAGGTCTGTTTGTATGACTGATGGTTTATGTTTTTTAACCTCCTCCAGGTAAAACATTTGCTGCAGAAGTTCTGCAAAAGCTTTAGGACTGGCCTTAGAAAGGAATTTGCTTTTTGAATAATTTCTTTCCTTCTCTCTGAGGGAACTAAAAAGGGTCCAAAGAGCAGTAGTGTATAAAGCTGGGCCGAATATTATATCTTACCAGTGATACACAAGTGTTAGTCAAATGGAGAGATGACAGTGAAATAAGGAAACAATTAAACTTCAATAAAACAAAATAAGGAATAACATTCCAGTCAGATCTAATCACATTATGTATAGCATAACTTTCAATTGAAAGTCCATAAAACCCAACCACACCTCAGCCAGTTTGTCTGGCATCCATCCTGTATAATAAGCCGGAGGTTCCTCATGGCACAACTCCAAGTTAGTTTGAAACCATGTCTGCAGTGGGAATGGCACTGAGCCATGTTTCCAAAGAAATAGAATAATTTTTCTGGTGGGAAAGGTCAGGCAGTACAGAGCCATGAGGGATGAGATTCCTTTTTTCAGCTTTTTCTTCATTCTTAATCCTTCAGATATATATTTCTTTTAATAGTAAAATTCATTCAAAACCAGAAAAACTAACATTACAGCAATGTTAAAGATCTATTTAAAATGACAGGTAGCAGGAAATCCAGAACCCAGGCAACTTGCAAAGAATTTTTAGTTTGCTGGTTACCTTTCCTCTGTCCTGTAAGTCTCCTCCCAGACAAGTTTTTTAAACTCTTACCTAACACTGAGAAAAAGAAGCGAATGTAATGGATTCTCATTCCCATGTTCTGTATTTGATATGTGCAAATATATGTGTGGATATAGTAGTTAATTTGCATTTATCTTCAATTTTAAATAATAATCTTATTCATAATGCATAAATGGATTCCATATGCTATCAGACAAATGATTTCTAATTTTCTTTATGGAAGCACATATGGGAACTGTGTTCACCCAGGGTCAAATCCTGGCTCCATTGAAGTCAATGGCAAATTTCCCACTAATTTTGCAAGGGCCAAGATTTCACCCTTGATGTTCAGCCACCCTAATAATACAAAGAGCCAATGTTGTTCTCTCTTCTCATATGTCAGATAAGTTTGAACAAGAACTGAGTTATCACTGAATTAATGTAATCCATCCCTCTGCATTTTCTAGCTTGCATCAAATTCTTTGCTTGGGGTGAGTGGGATAGAGATTTACAGTTATAGTAGCCACATAGTTGTCTGTAAATGCTATCAGTGCCAGCTATTTCAGAGACTTTGCAGAGACAAGCAGAGTAGGTCACTGGGAAATGACATAGGAACAAGCATTCACTGGAGAGGAGGGGCAATAGAGAGCTTTCCTGTGGTCGGAAGCATTTCTCAGGGAACTGGGTCTGTGGCATCTTCTGACAGTTTATGGGTGATTGCATGCTGATTGCGTCTGGTCTAACAGAAAAAGATTTTTTGCCCCATTGCTCGTTCCCTGTGGCCCTGGCTGGAATTTATCAGATGTGTAGAAAGTGGATTACAAGCAGTTGAATTCTTCTTGCAATCTGAATTTTTTCCCTAGGGGCCCTAATACTCTTCTCTATAATGCGACAGGAAATGCCCCCCTTGTGGCTAAAATGGTGCCCACTGTGGGATGGAGGCGTGTCTAGTCATTTGTCATCAGTGCAAATGCTTGGATGCGTGGCTAACATTGTGCAAACAGTCCACGCTGCTTGAGAGAAAATATCTCTTGTGGCTCATGTGGAGCAGAGATAGAATTCTTGTACTTTGGTTGCACTCGGTGAGAACCAGAAGAAAGTTCCAATTCCTCTTAATTTCTGTGTTGGATTTACAGCATTACAACATTCCATCTGGCACCTAGATACGGGATGCACATTGAGAGGAACTTCTGCGAAAATGACTGGATCACTCTATTTTATCTTGAGTTAGATGAAACTTTGTATCGTCTATTCCAGAAGTGAGTGGCTGATTTCCAGGACTGACCTAGATTCAAATTCAAGCATCTCTAAAATTCACACAGTTAAGCTTCTGAAATCTTTTTGCTTATTAAGTGTTTTAAATATGTATGAGCAAACCCTCCACTTTCTTGTCAGAACCAGGCTGGACATCAGTAGGAATTTTGTCATGGAAAGGGCTGTCAGACACTGGAGCGAGCTGCCCAGGGAGGTGGTGGAGTCACAATCCCTGGAAGTGTTCAAGAAATGACTGGACATGGCACTTAGTGCTGTAGTTGACAAGGTGGTATTTGGTCAAAGGTTGGACTCAGTGATCTTAGTGGTCTTTTCCAACCTTAATTTTTATGATTCTATGATGTAACTGGCTCACAGAACAAACGGAAATATTTTACTTAGCATATACGCATTTTAAAATGTTCATCAGTTAAAAATAAACATCAGTTTGAAATGAAAAAACCAAAAATTTCCAGTTGGAAAAAGTAAAGACATTTTTGAGTTTCTGGTCTTTTTGCTCCCTTTTTTGGCCATAAATATTCGTCTGGCTCAACTAAGATTCTTGAAGCATTGTGGTTAAATTGTACTTTTGACAAATCAATTTATTATTTGAATTTATGAAAACACGTTACTCAGCCTAATTAGTTGTTAAGATCCATTGTTCTGGAGTAATTTCACTGGAAAAAATTGCTCATTAAGCAAATCAGCCAAGTTCTTGCCTGGTGCAAGTATCAGCATCATCTACCAGTGTTCCTGGCAAGATCTCTGGGGTCATCACCACTGCATCACTGTCTGCTAAAGCAGACATGTTCCCTGTGTAAGAACTATGAGACTAGGCATCATTTGAGAAGCTGGAATAAAGAGCTGGAACAATAAATTATATTAACAACTTGAATTTTAGCTAATTTATCTCTGCAAGGTATTCCGTTTTATTTTGTCTGCATTTTTATTTTCAGCTCTAGGACATGACAAGTTGTGAATTATGATCTATTCATTCATACCCAGTTTCAACACAACTGGGTGTGAATTAATACTCCATAATTCATATAGTGGAGTGTCTTATTACAATTATAAAATTTTATTAGAAAATGTTTTTTAATATTTATATTGTTAATTAAATGATGATGAGTCTCATAAATTCTGAACAATGAATTAGGTTGTATTAGGCACTATTCAGATTTCATCTGTTAGCCAATCAAGGTACACAGACTTCTTTATTATTTAATATGCTGTCTAATATTGTTGGGCTATGAGATTTTTCTTCAGAATGTGGAATTTCTTATTCAAATGGACTTATCAGAAAATTTTCATTACTAATTTCTATACATAAGGGTCAGTATGGAAATACTGTTTCCCTTTACAGATGTTAATTCACTGAATATAGCAAAGAACATTTAATTCTTTTATGAAATGCAAGTAAACCTCAGGTCACATAAACCTTGGGCAATTAAGCAGTGTTGGCTTTGAGGGCAGCCGCAGTCTTTCCTGTCTGCTAACTCTCCTAAAGCACTTTAATCTTTTGTATTCTGAATCTAGCTCTGCATTTCATCTCCTCATTGTGAAAGTTTCATTCCAGGTTTGTTTGTGAAAGCACTTAAACATGTGCTTGAAGTCAAACATATGCTTCAATGTGTCCTAAATTAAATTGAGATCTGCAGTACTCTCAGGTATATAGAAATTGAAGATGAGGTGCATAGTGGAAATTGCAATTCAAGATAGATGTGGATTACATGACATTACTAGGATAAAGATATCCCGGATCCCAGTTCTGACCATTACCCCTGAAATCAGAACCATGCCATCTACATAAATGATGTAGAATAATGCAGCAGGAAGAGTTAGTTGAAAAAGGTGGCTTGTTCAGTAAAAAAAATCTTTGCTTATAAAATATTGTTTGATATAAACAATAAGAAATAATTTAAATGCGTTCTGTATCTTTGCAAACCTTTTTTTAGATTCTCACATATTTTTCTTACTGGTTTCTTCTGAGAATTTCCATTTGAATTTGATTGCACAATGGATGAATTTAATGCCCATAGAAGCTAAATTACTTTGAGTTAGGTGAAGTGAAGACCTGCAGAGATACACCAATAATTCACCTCCACCCCAGCCTTTGACATCCTTTTGATTACAGATGGTGTAAGGGTTTAATCCCAGGCAGAGATTTGCTGTGCAAGGATTCAGGGCTGAATTGTTTAAAGCAGGGATAATGTGTGACAGCATTCTCCCCCCTCAGATGTTGCTGTTGCGAGAGTGCAGCCACAGTTGCCTCCTGCTGCTTTATTAATAATGGAACACTCACAGAAATTCCATGCAAAATTGATTTTTGAACAATATGTAAGAATCTAATATGAAGTCTTAAAATGTCGTTGAAAAATTTGTTTGTAATTTACTTTGTCGCTGAGAACTTACTGCCCCACTACAAACAATTTTACTGTATTTCTCCCCATTAAACAACAATTTTTTTCCATATTTGTTCAGCCTTCTTGCTGTGACATGCCGCTGTGAGCTGATAGATAGATATTTAAAACCATACGTGGGCTCTGTTTCTTTTGTTGCTTACTCAAATAACAAGTGGATACATCATTTTCATCACAGTGCAGGTGAATGGTGTTAATGGTTCATTATCTAACACAGAATGTTCACTGATGAATTGCAAATGTACTGTTTGGAGAAGAGTGAATATGCTTCTGTGGCTGTAAAAATGGTTCTTTTTTTAAGCTCTGAAAAAAAAGACTGTCAAGTACAGAGCAAAGATTCCTAGGGTTGAGGCCCAGGACAGGGGAGTGGGAGAGCTTCATTTTCATTGTTTTGGTTCCAGAGCTTTCTTTGGGACTTGAAGTATTTTGCTTGATTTAACCTTCCATTCACTGACCAAAACTTTGTCAATATAATCGGAAGTGCAACTTGCATGCAACTCTTAACGTTGCCACTGATTAATAATAAGCATGTACAAATAAACTCTAGAAACTTTTAACAGTTTTAAAAGGGTGAAGATATTTTTCTCTACTCATTTCTTTATCTCAAAAATTGATCTGAAAATATGTTCACCGTTTGCAGAGATTCCACAAGTATTCTGCAAGTGTGTGGCATTGTTATTTTCAGTGTGGACAATCAAAGCTTTTTAGATGACAGAATCCCAAGGGAATGGCCTCATTGCTTAGTACAGTGTTTCTGGTACTAAAGGACTGAGGAACAGCATTGCTTGAGCTTGTTTGAAGAGCTGTTCACTCCTCGCAGCTGGACTGTGGCTTTTGATTTCATTTTATCTGACAAACCTGTCAGGATTATGAAATTCCAGAACCATTCCACGTTAAAAGATCAAAAACACGGTTCTGTCAATTAAATCTACAGGTTTTGTAGACGTATCAAAGAAATTTTGACAACCCTGTCAAACATTTGTTACTATCTGTATGACTTGGGAGATGAAGTTGAAGAATTCTATGAATGGAGTTATTTCTTATTTTCTGAAGTGTTTCCAACAGAAGGAAACTTTACTAGTAAAATCCAGGTTAAAAGATACAATGCACTGAACTGGATCTCAGAAGACGTGAATTCCATTTGAATGCCTCCCACAGTCTTTTTTAACCTGGGAAAGTCACCCTCCTATGCCCGCTTCTTACCTGTATGTTTGGGATAGTAATTATTTGCCTTAGCTGCCTAACTAGGCCGTGAGCCTTAGAAATCCAGGCTGTAGAAAGTAGCCAGTAGAATCCTTATTTCAGTAGACAATTTTAGCATCTTCTGTATGTAAAAATATGTAACAAAAGTGCAAATCTCTTGTGGAAATCATAGGTCCTTTTCTGTCTTTCGTGAACAGTCTTGTAAGAAATATATGGAAGATACAAGGAGAAAATATGGTGATACTCTGGAGTTCCACTACAAAACCTTGAAAACACAACGTAGAATTGAGACTTACTGGGAGTTTTTTACCTTTCTTCCCTGTCCATGAAACCAGTAGCTTTTTTGAGAAAAGGAGTACTAAAAAGTGCTTAGAAGGGAGGGCTATATGAATCTGCCTTGTGTGCATACCGTTTGTTTCAAGAATAGGAACAAAAGTCTGAACCTTGGCAGGAAAAATATGGACTATGGCTTGCCTTATGCATGTCTTGGCTTCCTGCACTAAAGGAAATCATTTGGTAAAATTAAGCAGACCTATTTTGTTTCCTACAATATTTGATGAGCAAGAAAAACTCTAACGTTTGGCTAATCTTTCAAAAACTATATTGTGCTTTCACTGTTTAGGTAAATTTTTAAGTTAGCATTAACACGAAAATCTACAGATTTTATCTCTTTATCCTTTGTCTGAGATCAGATTTATCTGAGTAACCAACATTAAAAATGTGTAAATTTGTGGCAAACACAATGAATCTTGAATATATTAAAGAAACAAACAGATGAACCATCTGGAAACAAGACGTAGATCTGAAATAACTATGCCAGTGGCACAATCCAAGCATAATCCCTGGAATAATTTACACAGAGTACAACTGTATCAAGAGCCAGAATCTATTCTTTTAGAAGGCTGGGTTTAATAATGACTGCACATTATCATTCCAATTGCTGGGTAAATATTGACAAAGGAGTGACACATGCTGTAGAAATGTATCTATATCCTACATTCCCTCTAGGGAAACATTCCCTCTAGGGAAACTTCTGAATTCTGAATTTTCCCTACTAGTTTTTTTCCATTTGCACTTTCTATGCCTCTGTCATCTAAAATGATTGCAGTAGGTGTAGCTCTGCAACTACAGGAATCAGCTTGTTAGCTTTGAAATTATTTTTGATAACTTGTACATACACATTATAGTCCATAATATGTAAAACAGGACAATTTGGCAAGTGGAGAAAATTCGGACATCGCCATTAAGTAGACCTTAATCTTGCCATATACCATTAAGGATTCAGATGTAATTCATCAGCTTTTCTCCTTCTGCTATCACCTGAAAAATATCACAAGCTCATGTAATCCTAGCGCAAACTACTCACAATGGAAATCGGTAGATTTTTCTATCATATGGTTAATTTATGTGATTCAGCAGGGTTTGTTTTCCTGTAGCACTGGAATGTTTTGGCAGCCTGCAATTTCATTGGTAGTGATCATGGAACAACAAAAATTAGGTCTTGTATTCTTTACACCTTTACATTGCTGGCAAAGGTGAGACACCTCAACAAACAATGCATCTTGAGGAATGTTTGCAGGGTATTTTAATGGTGAATATATTGCAAACCTGGATAGGAACTAGGTTGCAGTATATCTTAAGCGACGGATTTAAACCCATACGTAATGTATCTTGTAGGTTAGCATTAATTTGACTTGCTGAGTGGATGGAATTTATGGGTATAGTGCATTGCACTAGGCAAATAAAAACATCCTCAGTAATAAAGGTGAAGGCAGGCTCCATACTGGCAAGCCAAGCACTGCCTTCAAAGCTTTAGCTGTGCAATATCCGTCTTACTTCTGTGGCACAGAGATGCAACAAATTGCAAGTGACCCATCAGGAAATACCATTCTGCAATTTGAATTCAAGCTTAGATTTTTAATTTTTTTTTTTTTTTTAATGTCCACTCAGCATTTGTCTCTTCAATAAAATTTCCGCTTCCCCCATCTTTTTCTCCTTTCCACTTTTTTATTGTTCTTAGCATCTTAGCTTTCTATTCCCTCAGGTATTTCAAATTACCTTATTTCAGAAGGTTTGATCACCTTCCTCCTCACTTTTGTTCTTGTCTGATTGGTTCTATAACACGTAACAATAAGCAACATTAAAATATTTGTGCTGGTACTTACTAGTACCTCATGCAAACACAATCACAGCAAGTATAGACTTTATTCTGGAAAACTTACAGCTTTAATTAAACTTGCAATTTTAATTAGATTTCCAGAACAAACCTTGGAAATTAACATGAAGAAAAGGAAGAGATTTTCCACATTAGCAGGTAGCAGGGTTATATTAGAACCTGTCTATATCTTTGACTTATTACAGTACTTTGTTATTCTACTGGTACTTCTTTTGCTTCTACTCTTTCCATAAAGAAATCAGCCTTACTTTTCCTTTCCGGAAAAGATGATGTTTTTATTGTGAAATCTCTTCTACAAAGGCAGGGGCTTGACTTACTGAAATGAGGCTCTATTACTCTTGAAGCTGAGCCTCTAGTAAAGATCTAGTTGGGACTGTACTCAAATTATGATGTGTTTGTCCAAAATGTATACCTACTTTGTAGTTTCATCCTTTCTCCTCAATGGGAGTTTGAGAACAGTTAAATAATCAGAATAAAATATTTATTTCAGTTTGGGCAAATGGATTGGATGGTGGTTTAAACAGGTAGATGAGATTTCCCTCCATTTGTGAGGAAGCTGTATGTGTGTATTTAAAGATTAAAGATGTGTTGAGTATTTTTATTCCACTCACTCACCCCCACTTTTTTTTTTTTCACTTTCAGGATTACTTTTTAGAGGCTGGCAAGTGTTTGCTCTTTCTAAAATCTGTGGAAATTATGATCTCTCTGTGTGCCTTTGCCTGTGAGGTCAGCCAAAGGATTTTGCCATTGCTGAGATATATGTTTTTTAAGCTCTAAATATTTGACATCTTAACAAATTCAAAAAAATTCTATCTTGCAGGAATGACCCAGAGCTTTGTGAATCAAAACAGGGTCTTCCCTCACTAATAATGGAAAACCTTCGGCGTTTGGCAGCTGAGTTTTGTTTGTTTGGCATTTTGACCCTGAGCACTCTTAAGCCTAAACAGTTACATCTACTCAAGTGAACTAAACGAACATACACAAGCAACTGAAGTTCCACAAATGCTTAAGAGCTTGCTGGCTGACTTTTCGAAAGATACGCTCTAGTTCAGCTGCAAATTACTTGGCTAGACACTGAAATTGCTGGGTGAAATTCTATGGTCTGTGTTTTGCAGCACATCAGACTAGACAATCACATTGGTCCCTTCTGACCTTGAAATACGTGATTGGGTGTTAACCTGTGTTAGCAAAGTCAGGGTGAGGAACATAGGAATTGGGGCTTTAGCATATGAGAGCTTGTTTGGGTTTGAATTTGAGTTTTTGCAAATACCCTAATCAAAAGAAACAAGTCTGGAAACCCTAGAAAACTACTTAACAGTACTTAATCACTTAACCAGTTCAGCGCTAAGGAAAAAAATATTGGTTAAAGAGGGGGACTTTCCTAACTGCCTTTCTGAGTTTTGCTCCAAGTCTTCATTATGTCCTTTAGGGGCTCCTGATGTTTATGAACCTGCACGGTTTTAGCTGAGCATTTACTTCTGAGAGGTTTATTCAACCCAACACAATATGTTTGAAATCAAACATGAGAAATACCACTGGGATTTTCCATCCTTAATTTGTTGCTGTTTCTAGTTATGGATGGAGAAATGGAGCTTTTTTTGTTCCATTAAAACAATTCCATAATAATGTTACTTCAAATGAAAGAGTTTTTTCCTCATGAAAAGGCTTATTCTGTAGTGCTTAGTGGCCATGCTTCAACAAGATTCCCTCCTTTTTCCTGAGATGCAATGGCAAAATGTATTTTTTTAATTTTGATTTTTGATACATGAGCATTTTAAAGCACAATGCTTAAAAATAAATGCCTGGTACAACAGTTTCTTTTGCTCCCTTTTATTGTGGTAAGCATTTAATTGGAAGAGAATTGACATCTGTTGAGTTCCCAGTAGAAACTGGGGATATAACTATATATCAAGTCTGTTATTGACAACTATTCATGTAAGATCCATTTCATATTCCTCGATAGCTGTGTGTGTAAGCTCCTTGTTATGCTGCTTGTTTTCTGTAAGCTGAAGTTTAGAGATATGTTTCAAATGCAACTTCTGCCTTTATTGCCTGCTCTGATTTATTAGTTTCGAGAATGTTGACTTTCTGATACCTCATCAAGCAAAGGTATAAGAGGGCCATTTTTGCATCCTTATTTTTTTCTCAGGCTTTTAACTGTGTTCGTCTAAACCACTCAAAAGTTAGAAGAACAGCACTGGTGTTGCACAGACTGAAGAGGTGAAAGTCCATCTCTCTTAGTAGTGGTTTGAAATGCAGAGTAAAAAGTTGTCTTTCTTGTAAAACAGGAGAGGACCGACTGCTCTTCTTGCGTGGCTCTTCAGGTGGAAAATGTATCCTTCCTCTGTGTCCTTCCAACTGTAGCTGTTGGGAGTTCTTAGGGTTTCTCTCTCATATGAATTTAGAATTAATTTTCAATTCCAGTGTATAACTATTTCTTTATAGTTAGTGAACAGGACTGAATACTGAAAATAGAAAAATGCTACAATGTGTTTAACAGTTTAATTCACCCAGAAGTGGTAGCTCTTGGAGCATCTCTGCTGCTAGTTGCTGTTGCTGATATTGGTGGCTATTGTGTGATGTCAGCCCACAGTGAAATTCGGAAACAGTCTAAAAAGCAGTTGTGACAGCTTATATCTTCCAGCTGAAGGATTGGCTCACTTAAAGGCCGGGCTTGATGCAGCTTGTATTTCTGCAACATGAAAGACTTAATGATTTTTCAAATTTTACAATTTTTGTCAAGTAGGTTTTGATGAAAAGAAAGTACTGCTGATTGTACAGTGATATACAGAAAGATAAAATGATGAGGTGTTATATTTTTACCTGCAGACTGTGGTGAGAAATAATAGGTAGGTGAGTTCATGGTCTTCATGTTGTTTCACTGTAGCTCATCCCAATACAGGAATGCTATGTCTTAGGCTACCAGGGAGCTCTCTAAATCAAGATGATATAGTCAAGAACATAAACAATGTACTTACTGATCAGAACCACATAGAACTGCTTTAAAAGTCTGTCCCTGTATGCACTGAAGTCAATTTATTCCTTGATAATTTCAAGGCCTGATTCAACATACCAAAGACTGTGCCTAAGTGGAACAATAATCTAACAGCTCAGCCTAAATATAGTTGTTAGCTCCAGTAGGAAACAGCTGGCATTAACCCTAAAATAGTATTAGAATTTGTGAAATTTGTTTTCTTGATTTTTTTACCCTATCTCATTTTTCTATTTCAAGTGTGAAGCCATCATTTTAGCCCTTTAACACCGTGTAGTGAATGGTACAACTCATACACTTCAAATTTGCTGTACAAAATGGTGTATAAAGTGTAACCCCATTGAAGTCCACAAAAATGGTGATGGAAACTGTGCTGGGATGGTGCTTCTGCCTAGTACACTTTTTTTGGTCACTGTACTTGAACACTGTGTCAGTGTTTAGTTGCCATAAAAAAAAAAAATTCCAAACTATAGGAGAGCTACCTGTTTTACAAATAAGTACAAGGTTTTCATTCACACCAGTTTTTTTAAAAAACAGTGGGGCAGTCTTTGCATTCTGCTTTCTGCAATATGTTCAGGAGCAAGCCATTTCTGCATTTTACTAACCACATTTTTCCAAGACACTTCCATACAAACAGCAACCTGAATGGCTTCTG
Organism: Eulacestoma nigropectus; assembly: GCA_013397775.1. Taxonomy (NCBI): domain Eukaryota; kingdom Metazoa; phylum Chordata; class Aves; order Passeriformes; genus Eulacestoma; species Eulacestoma nigropectus. Next base: position 398,547 of record VZTE01005527.1, read on the forward strand.
CAGCTGCAAGAGAAAGTTCCCATTACCCTTGATCAATACTAGACATGAAAGGCACTTATGACTTCTTTTTCTTCTCTTTGATAAGCAAAAAGAGAGGATTCCTTAAAAGCTTTTAGGTTGTTACTATTGGTCCTCCAATAACAAGGTAGCTACACGTGTTCCTTGCCTTTCGGTTTGCTGGTTCCAGTACAACATCTGCCTGCTCTGTATTGTGTATCAGCCAACCAGTGTCATCCAGGCCTCAATCTTGGCTAGACACTGAAATAGACAGGAAAAAACACGGCCTGAACCTAATGAATAAAAGATGGGGGAGCTGCCAGAGTATCCCGGTGACATCACAGATGGATCTTTTTGACCCTCTTTGGGGAGACAATGACAAAGAAGTTAAATGAGAATAGTGACAAACTGAGAATCTTACTATCCTCAGAAATGATTGTTCATTTTCTCTTCATTCCCTCTAGCTTTTTTGTTTAGGTCTTGCTGAGCTTGGAAGTTTCTTCCTCTCTTTTTTGGAAGCAAGTACAGGAATTTTCTCAATTCCTGGTGAATTTGTCTGCTTATCATCTCTGATAGTTAAATCCTATTTTCCCACTGATGCACTCAAAGAAGAATGTAATTAACTACATTATCTCTGTGTAGGAGTTACATAAATCTACTTTGGAGAAGAAGACCCAATGAGGGGATAATTTCCTCCTTTGGTATGTCTGACTCCTATTGATTTGAATGAAAATGTATGTGCATCTGAAGCACAATTTACATAGAAGAGGACCTGAACTAAAATTTCTGGGTTGACCTACTAAATTAGGTGGAAGAGCAGGAGACAAACTTTGCTTCCCATAAATACCTCATTTTGCAAATAGCTGGGAAGTACAGGAAAGTATTTTTTGAAGTGCATCATGTTAAGAGATAGGCTAATTCTGTGAATACTCATGAATTCATACAGTTAGACAAATTGAATGCAGTAAATTGTTTATTGTTGTAAACAACACAAAGAGTTTTCTTTCATTTCCCTATTTCAAGCATAAAGGAAAATTACTGTAGGAGAAAAAGGAGTGACAAATCATAGGCTGATGTGTGTGATGTTTTTAAAATTAGAAGAGGCAAGCAATCTCTTCAGTCTGCAACCTTCACAATCAATGAAGAAGAAACATTCTTAGAGTAACATCATTCTCTCGACATTCTCAGCATTTTTACTCATTACAAATTCTTAGTTAGCCCTGAGATTGGCCATTTTTGCCAAAAGACCTCCACACTGTATCTGTTTTCATAAAGGAAAGCAGGTGACATGAAAACTTTCCTTATCCCCTCTGACATGTGAGAGTGCCCAGATGCAGGGATTGTGTTTGAGAGGTGTAAATGCCTCTTTAGTGCCATTTCTGGAACACACACATTTTACAGAGGCCTTTTCATTTCACTGCTGACAGAACTGGGAGAGAGGTCCCTGTGCAGAACAGTGTGTGCCTTCCTGCTCTCTGCTGGGAATGGCCCTGTGCTGTTTGTCTGCTCTCCTGCAAGAATCACCTTATCTGCTGGGCCAATGAGACCATTAATGGAAACCCTGTACTATGCCATCAGAGCTCCACTTCTTGATCAATAGTTATTTACTTCTGAGAGGTCAGAGCGTGGCTAATATAGCTGAATAATTTTATTGATAGATAACATAACAATGAAAAATAAAGTTTAAAATAGAAGATGAATGAATTCAGCACTTTCTTTGGGGATGAATATAATTATTTGAAGATTTTAATAGCTGGTGGAGTGATGAAAGGGCAGACAACAAAAGCTTTGAATAATTGTTCCAGGACTATAATCAGACTTCCATTATTGACCTCTGCTAATATTCTACTGTAACTGTCTGCTAAATTGGTTCCTTGGGGCTTGAAATATACAGTGATGTTATGAGTTCCTATTGTAAATTGCCACACAGAAAAGTAGCAAGTCTCTGAAATAGTGCTGGTCCTAGTTTGATCAATACTCAATTCTAAGCAGTGCAAGAGGCAACTGTTGCCATAGAAACATTGATGTCACCGAGGTTGAACAGAGGCTCTTACAACAAATCATTTCCTTTGAGCAGTTGTAATTGACTATATGTACAGTTTGCTGTCACCTGAGACTATTTACATCAAGCCAGTAACAGAGCTGCATTAGTTATTCTGGGAGTAAGAGGGTTAGCTCTTCTTTTTGTGACCTTACAAATACCTAGGAGGATATTGCCATGGCAACCAGAGATATAACAGGATGAACATTAAGGTAGCTACAAAATGCAGTGGCATTCTTTTGGAATATGAGGGGTAGTTTTAATAAACTTTCTCTAGCCATTGCATAATGTAAACCTTATATTAGATATGTCTCTGTCACAACTTTTGACTTCTAGAAATGTTATCTTTGGTATAGGTAAAATCAAGAATCTTTGAAGCTGACTACTGAACTTTAGTGCTGCCCATCTTGCACTGAGACGTTACAGAAACACAGTTTTACAGGACAGGCCATGAGTTTAGGATGGAGGGCATCTTTCTGCTTTCAGATATAATGGTGCATGTTGATCTGCAGGTAGTGTTTGTTTCAGAATTTGTCTGAATGACTAAGGTCCATTTGCTCAGTTAGCTAGGTATTACTTACATGTATTTTTTAAACACAAAGTCAGCCAGGTGCTTAAGTACCTTTGAGTTCAAGTGTCACAGTCTTTTACTTCAATGGAGATTTTAAAATAGGTACTGTATAAGCTCCTTTAATACTTCCCCCATTGCATTTGCTTTTTTCTCTGAATGATTCCTCTGGAGCCAGTGGAAAATCACCATGCCCTGCACTGATGTGTCACTCCATGGAAAGGTGAGGTTGGGTTTTAAAGCCCCTTCAGTGTCCAACAGCATCCAAGCACTCTAAAGAAAAAACTCATACCTAATTTAGAAGCTTTAAATGCAAATCTATTACATTGCCATTAGAGTACATATTGTAGTACTTTAAAAAGGATTGGTATCTGATGTGATATCGTAATTACACAAACCTGCTCCATTCTGTAGTGTAAATGTAAATGTAGTCACCTGTCAGTCACATAGACCAACATTCTCTGATATATCGATAATAAAAAATACTGTGCATCTACAAGCTGCCAAATTTCAGATATAAATAGCTAGCCCCCATATGTCTAAAATTGCATGTATATACACTGTTTTCATTCTTTACACTGCCAAATTAATGTAATTGTTTATTCTCATGGTATGATATATAGACCTAATGGCCTATGTTGTAACTATTGAGGAAATAGATTGTTATGTGGGTTTTTAAAATACAATGAAAATGAAATCTCATACCTATCACTTCTTTCACAAAATGCCATGTGCATGTGTGAGCTCCTGCTTATGATAATGCATAGTTGACTCGTGGAAATTCATGGGCATAAGAGATTGAGTCCTCCAAGACCTTTCTAAAAAAACAGCAGCAACAATGCAGCACGCCAAAGTTGTTTTTAAAAGTAACATTTCTATAAATAGGATATATAAAAAAGAAGGATTTTTTCATATTCTAGGACATTATCTATCTGATGAGAAGGAAGAAACTCTCCTTCATCTACCCAGTGAGCATTTCATGCTTGCTTGGATCTTTTTCTGGAATTTCTATTTGTGCTTCCTGTTATGGACAAAATCCAGGGGAATTTCACCATTGGTACAGCAATTCGTGTACTGGAATGGTTCAGAAAGATATTAGACCATAAGTATTGTCTGTGTGTGCAGGTAAAAGTATTGTGACACTTTCTGCTATTTAGAAATACACTTCGTGGGAATGTATTTTTGAAATGCAACATGAAATCACAGCTGTGTAATATGCAGTATATAAAAGTAGCTGAAAATAAAGTATGTGCTGACATTTTGATTTAGATACAATAAAATTAATCTACAGGGAAGACCTGAGAATGCTGCATTCTTTTCTTCCTTCAGTTTCAAGCACAGGTTTCTTCCCCTACCTACCCATCCTTTTTTTTAAGGAAGGCTGTGTAACTTCCCTGGGATAAAGAGAAAAATCTTTAATGTTGTATCATTTTTGTGCTCTTGTCACATAGATGACTTAAAAAGAACATTCCCCTGTTGATCCATTTAAATAATCCTCTACTAGAACCCAAATACAAACATGTTTTTAGTATCCAGAGACTGTACAGATGAAGGTCTGGTGGTGACTGTTCTCATTTTGGTTTTGGGTGGCTATGTCAGCTGTTACTTGTTTCTGATCTAGTTCACATTTTGGGTTAAGCACACCATTTTGTGATTTTGGTTTGCTTCCACTGTGGAAGTTGCTGTTAGCGTGCAAATGACCTGCTGCTTGCTTAGATGAGACTGCCCTTCCTGAAGTGCTGATGACTGGTTTTGAATAATTTTGAGGAAAAAACTTCATAAAAATGATAGATGAGATTGAGATGGCATTTGAGATGTCAGTATTAGACATTGTAATACTATGGAAATCTTTGAATTCTGAAAAACATGGTCAAAATGTGAACTATAAACACTGTGACAGAAGCATCAAACACAAAAGAGTTGAGAAAACTGCTTATGTAACAGCCACTATTTTGGTAACTGAAAAGCTGCCGGTCCTTTGTGTAGTCAGAGCAACATTATCAGTGCAGACAAGTTAAAAATATGTGGTGCTGAGAGGTAAGGAGAGCGGTGGGCACAGAAAAGCAGCAGTAACACAAGTACAAAAGGGCTGAGATTCTGCTGTCATTACAGATATCCCTTCATGATTCACTGACAGAGAAATGCAGACACAGCACCGATAGCCTCTCCAATAAAGTGCAGGGTTTGGGACAGGAAGAGGTATTTTGTGCTTTAGATGTGCTAATGCAGACCAGGACTGTGAGCTGTGAGTGCAGTATAGCCAAGGGATGGCTCTTGGAGCTTGATGAGCTCTACAAATGTGTGTGTGAAATCCTCACAGAAAGTCTCAGGTTGCCAGTAGTCTTTGGCGAGCATTGTATATAAACTTTCCATGACCCACAGAGACAGCTATGCTCAGAGACAACACTGAAGAGGTTGAAACTGAGGGAAGGATTCTCAGGAGATGGAGGCCTAGAGAAGGAGAGCTAAATTGTCAAAACTGAATCTTACAGTCTGTGTAATGAATTCCCACAGGCTGATTAAAATGAACCCAACCCAAAATTTGATCAGCACTGTGACCTCTGTTTTGGAACAGGAATGTGACAGATCAGTTTTGCTCCTCTCCTTATCGTGTTCCTTTTCGCAGTGGATACGGTTCATTGCAATGGCTGTGTCTAACTGGCTGCTCTGCTAACTATTGCAAATGTAATACACTTGACCAAGGGTTTTGTCTTTAAGAAGCTTTGGAAATGCAAAGGTCTCATGGAAAGAAATGAAATTGTTTTCCAAATGTGAATGCAATAGAAAATCAGTAAGGAATTCTTTCTTGGCTCTGGATATCTTTTATGGCCTGTAATTCTGAAAATTGCTATTCTCTCTGCTTTTCCATCCTTTCCCTCCCCTTGAGTAACTTCTCTGAATTCAGCATCAATTACTCTTGATCAACAATGCTATTAAGTCAAGTAAGAATCAGCCCCATTGTCTTAAGTGGAATTTTCCTTTCCTTGTCCTTCCCGCTGTTACATTTTAATTTTGATTTGTTTGTCAGAAATACAGCCAGTCAGGCCTCTGGCATTACTATATTTATGCTCTTAGTTACAACACTAACTGCTACACACTATGTCTTAGTAAGAAAAAAAAGACTGATTAGAGAGAACAGTTTCTTCTGTTAAGGATCTCGTAAATGTGTTCATATCCTGGAGAGACAATCAGTTTAAACTTCTTTACTAGTGTTGGTCAAGTGTATGCAGATTTCTTAATTGCCATGAATTTTTTTTTTTACAGTAAGTTTTTTCTATCCTGGCAACAGCTGCCCCCCCCGACCTCTCCCCCCAAAAATTGGTTTTGAGAAATCTGGAAAAGATCTAAATTGCACGTTAAATATCTACTGAATATATTGGTTACCCTCTGGAGGGCTAGACATGACTAATTATATACAACATGTCATTAGCTATGGCTGTGTGTTTTATGCAAGATACTCCTCTTTGAATGGCTTCAGGCATGGAAATAGGTTTGATCTCTAAACTGTGCAGCTGTGGTAGCAGTAATCCTCAGTGTATCTCCAGAGCTGTGGCTGGCATGGTTTATCTGGCTTATGTGGGGCAGGTGTGTATACCAGTAACAAGCAGAATTTGGTTGGTATAACCTGGGATCGACATTCAGCACACACAGTGACATAGTTTCCTATGGTGGTAAAACCCTCTTGTGAGGGGTTCATCTACCCTTCCATCTAGGAGATTGGGGGTTAGAATTTCTAGTGTCATGATTTATCCAGTGATTCCTGTGATTTAATGCTAGTTCCTCAGAGAATCCACTATCTCTGATGTGAGCAGACACTTTTACCAACTTGCAGTTATCACTTGCCTGCCATGACAGACTGGGAGTGGTACTGCCTGAACTCATGGGAGTGTTGCAGAGATCTGTCCCACCCTTTAATTACAGTATTTCCAGCAGATTCCAAGAGGATTTCCAATTCCCTTTCTCTATGCCAGGGACTTTATTTGGCTGAGTTCCCTTTGAAGTTCTAGCTACTTCCTCCTCAGTATGAGTAGGGCTTGGCTGAGAAGTCTCCTCCACATTCTGGTAACTACTTCCTCTTTCCACGCTCTTTAGTCAGATGTAAGATGGCTAAATGCCCTTTTCTGACACTTCAGCTAAGACATAATGGGACTGGAAAAATGAAAGGCTTTCCCATAGCACAGTACCCCAAACTTAAGAGAAAACAAGGAGATGAGTGAGTGTAAAATATTGACAGTTCTTTGTATGGGTTACAAGTAGAAATCTCTTGATGAATTAAACAGTTGCCTTTTTGGGATGAGAAAAAAAACCAACTCTTGCAGAATTAGAAGTCTTCTTTCTCCACGCTTCCTTAACATTTAATTTTCCAGTGATAAAGGTTTGGTATTAACAGTTGTCATAGATGTATATTAAGAAGGGCAGATCTGCAGTGGTACGCAAGGCTGCCATCCAGCTGGCTGTCACTGGTGGATGGGTGTCCATAGCTAATGCCTGGAGAATGACTGTGCCTGGGGAACTGAGAGACGATGCTGTTCTCTCTGAGAAAGCTCTGCCAGTACAATAGTCTGGTTTAATACTGTCTTAAGATGTCTTATTGCATGCTAAAATGCCCACAGACTTTTCCATGATTGATTCTTTCATTGCCGTGACCCTGATAGTCAGGGTCTAGTTTTCTTTCCAGTTTTCTGCAAAAGATCTATGTTTTTCTGCCCTGGCCATACAATGGACAGTGGAGGAAGACAAATCTTTTGTGGCCTGGATGTTGCTGAGAAAAGGTTCTGTAGGCGTTCTTGGGGCTGTGCCATTTGCCTGGGCTGTGCCTTTCAAAAGTAGAGACGCCGTGTGTGTCTGTGTCTAGGATGCCAAGCCCTGACTCTTCTAGGTGCCCTCGCACATTTTTATAAGGGAAGTAATGAGTCTCATCTGTTCCTGCTGTTCTGAGACCAAAAGGATGGGGACAAGCAGAGAAGAGGTGATGTCCTGCGTCTCACAGCCTCAGTCAGGCATTCTGGTCCACTCTGGTTCTCATCCCTGCCTGCTGGGCGTAGCTCAGCATTTATGTCCTAGTGCCTCCCCTCAGTCTGTACTGCTTCCTGAGCCCTTGGTCACACTGTCTGAGCAGAGGCAGAGAGCATGGGCATTCAGTCAGGGTCTTTTACAGAAAGAAGTTGTGACAGCTATGATGAATTAATAAGAAGTTGTGAAGAAGCAAGAATCAGGTGGGGACATGAGGAGGCAATGATGGGAATAGTTTCAGACTGCCTTGCAGGCCTGGGGCTGCCTGGCTGTCTAGGACTATGTGAAAAGCTGGGTTTTAGCTGTACACAGCACAACATCCTAGTTTTGGAGCTAAATTGGCCAGTTGGCATCTACATAGACATTGGCTGTCTAATGCAATGAGGTATGTCCTACACCAAACTTAGAAATTCATTGGCAAAATACCCCAGTGGAGCCAGTGATTTTTTTTCTTAATTTTTAAAGCACCTTATCGCCATTTGCTTTAGCTCTTTAAAAAGGCATTATAGGGGTCCATTTTCCCACCCCTGGCAATGCTATTCATCTTTCATGGTATTTTTTGTTTTCAAAGGATTTCCTTGACATTCTACTTTTGCGTAACTTTCAGTCAATCTTCTTTGGTGATGACAAGTATAAGTACTTTTTATATAAAGAGTACTAAGCATTTTTATCAGCACCATCCTTTTAATGAGTTAACTTTCTTCTCCAACAATCCCATATAAACTGCTGTCTGGCAATGGATGATAAATTAATCTTCATTTTCAAACTCCTTCTATACACTTAATTTGTAATTTTTTTTATTTAAGTGTGCAAATCTCCGACTACGTTATCCTTTTACCATGGCTATATAACAGTCTTATGTCTATACTTGTGAACCTGACCATTCCCAAAATAGGAAATGCTGACCTCAAAACAGTATGAGTTATGGATTTCTTTTCAAGGCAATACATGATTGACTTTACCCAGGGTGTAGTAAGAAAATATGACAGAAACCATAATGAAAAAAATTCATCCCATTTGTCCTTCATGCAGACAAGCGTGGAAATCATATAGTAATATATATTGCATATGCCTTGATCTCAATTTAAGATTATTAGTGGGTAATAATATTAAAGTTCATCATGATTAACATAATTAACAAGCATGCAGAAAACAATAAAGATTTTTCTGTGTTACTGGAAATGCTTTTAGATGCCATTATGGTCTCCACCATTGTGTATCTCATTTTTAAGACTGTTCTTTCCTTTATCTGGAAGCTTCCTTCCCTTGCAGAAAGTGGAGATGGACTGGACAGATCATCTGACATAATATACCTCTGGGCCGGAATACTTATGCAGAGGAAGGAACTTGTTCACTTAAGAAAGTGATGGGGTATGCTGCCTCTTTCCTGGACATGCTTATGCTGTTATTAAATAACATAAATAATAATAATAAATTATTAATAGCAAATTATATTTAGCACTTACATATGCAATTTATTACCAAAAGGTGGACTTATGCCTTATTTGATAACTGCAGTAGGCCATTTTCTCATCATTTAAGTTTTATTTTTTTAAGAATCTGACTGGCCTATTCCTGTAATTTAAAAATTACCTCCAAATCCCAAAACAGGGGAGTTAGGAGAGGTTCCATAATTGTCAGTTAGTCTGATAATGTCTAGGATGGCACCATGGATGCTATAGGGAAAAAAAGGAAAATGCTGCTGCCACTGGGAGAAAAGAACTTCAGAGAGTAGACATGTGAAGGTCTGTGTTAGAAGGCAGAGTTGGTCTAGGTTAAATTCAGCTTTCTGTCTTTGGTTTACTATAGAGATGTTTTGAGTTTAGGGGATTGAGTATGAACTGTCTCGAAAGGGATTGACTTTAGTTAGGAGAATGATGGTCTTGCATTAGTGGTGGAAAGAGCAAAGTAAGCCTGTTGTAAGGACAGTAGTGAAAAGTAGTAGAAGAAATGTAGCAAGATTGAGGAAGCTCTGTAGATGTGTTGAAGCACTTGCACAGCTGTTTCTGTTTGTTGGTGTCTCCAGAGAACACAATGGCCTTTTTTTTTTTGAGTACATTTGCTTGCTTCCATCTTCATCCCTTCCACCAGTTCTGCAACTCTGATGCAACTCTGACAAACCTCCTGTTTAATCAGTCCTGGGAAAACTGGACAGCCATGCATTCCAAGCATTAAAATATTGCACTGTCAATCTGTTTTGGTGTTATGGGTGGCTTTAGATCAGCCACAACAGTAGTTTAATTTTGGACACTTAGTAAAAAGTTATGTGTTAGGAAGTATGCTTGGACCTGCATCACAGGCTTGGTAGTAAATGATGTTCATTAGATGCAGGTGTATTTGTATGAAGTGAACGCTGTTCTTTCTGAGACTAGAATGGGAGATGCTACTCTGCAGTAGGGAGCCTGACTGATGTGGAGTAAAGCTTAACTCATACCTAATTAAAAAGCAGACTTCCTCTTTCTGAGATTCAGAGGCATTAATTAAAGAAAGAAATTTATTACAATCCGCTCCATTATCTCCAGTCACCTTTACACAGATAAAGACTGAATTATCTCTCTTTCTAAAAGAGTATGCACACAGAACTATAGCACTTTGGCAGAGGCTTTCTACATTATGTAGACGAGCAAAACAGGATTTAAGAGAGACAATCCACTTGCTAGATCTGCTTTGTAAATAATTTTTCTTCTCTGTCTACTCCCTCTTTCTGAGAAGTGAGTGTGAACCCATGAGTTAACACCTTTTTTGGAAAAAAAGTATTGGCTCCTGGTCAAACATCATGGCAGGGACTTTCAGAGCAGATGCCATACTTGTGCAACTGGCACTGGCACCAGGCTCAGGTTGAATGCTGTCCAACACATTGTGTGCATGGCACAGGTGTTGGAGGCTGATGCCTTTGAACTCTGCTGTGTCATTCCAGTCTGCCTTGCATCACTATAGCCTGTTAGAGGGATTACTTTGTTCTCCAGATGGGAAGGGGGCTACTGATTCCAGATGTGGGGGCTAATTTCATGGGTTTGTATGAATTGACAGTAGCTCCACACCAGAAACAAGTGTCATTCCTGGGAAAGAAAGTAACTGTACTGAACATCTCCCAGATTGCCACACAGCAATTCAGTGTGGAAAAAGAGCAAGAGGAAACTGCAAAGCCTTACAATAAGAACAGTATCTAGAAGAAAGACACTTGCTACTGATAGAATTCTTAAAAAATTTTTCAAGTGTAAAAGCTTGTCAAACATCAGAAAATTTCTTGCTCTTATCACAGAGAGAGACTGCTGGCAAAGGGAACAGCCTGGGTCCCTTCCAACTCAGAATATTTTGTGATTCTGTGTATGTGACATGGTATTGTCTCTAGGGATAAGTCTACCTCCCTCATCTTTGCAGAGATGTCCAGAAATGCCCTCCCTGGTTTGTGACTCATATACACTTGTAGGTGTGCTGGGGGCAAAGGAAACAGGCTTCTCTCAGATGGGCTTCATGTTCTTGAATTCATTCCTTAAGACGGTCATATGCCATGTTCCTTCTCAGCAGCAGCTCACAGCTATCAGCCTCCCTACCCCAGACTTTGGCTTCACTGTTTTAGGCTTCCTTCTGCTATTTAACTCTCATCTGGTGCCAATCCTAGTTACACCTGTGTCTGCCAGGACACCTGGGTATAGAAGATCTTAGAAATCATGGCTGTGGAACAGGTTATTGAAAGCATGAACCCATGTGTTAGTGGCTAAATTAAAAAAAGGTCATTACCTCATCCCTGGGCCAGATGGCAACTCTGAAGATAACTCCTGCTGGTACAACACAAGCAGCTTCTAGTAGCCTCTCTCTTAATACGGCTGTCCATGTTGTGTCAGCTGTAACACCTTTGAAACAGCACTGGAGACTGCAGGTAGTGTTCCACAGAGCATGAGGACACTAGAACAATTAGGCCACCAAATTTTTGGAGATAGGTGCTGAGGCATCATGTGGAGTGTGTGAGTGGGTGTCTTGCAGCATGGGTCGAGAGTTTGCAAACTCTTCACACAGTTGCCCCTCATTCCTGCAAAAGACAAGCAGTATTTATTGCCTAATGAAAAGGGACTTCAGGGTGATTCTTTCTGTACCAGTATTTGCTGTGATGAGTAGCAGATGGAACATAGTCATATGAAGGTGCTCTCTCTATAGGAGAGCACTCAAGTTATCAGTGTTACGGGGAGCTTGCTTTATTAGCTTGTTCATCTAATGAATTTTCAGCTTTCAGGGCTCCTCCATACATATAATTCTCACTGAAGGGCAAGGAGAGTAGTTTTTAAAATCACAGGAGAAGTAAATAATTCTGAACAGTGTTGAACCCTGCTGCCTAGCCTTATGCTTTATAGATAATTGTTCATTGATCTGTCTGGTGAGAAGGAACTTCTGCATCTCATATCAACATCCTGTTGCTTCTGGGAGATGGGATTATTTCCCTGTCTCTCTTTTGCTCCTAAACTGTACATTTTTTAGATTTCTGGTTTTGAAAGAGTGCCAAATAACATGCTAAATAGGTCAAAGTCTGTAGGAGAGGAGGAACGTGTATGGAAACTTAAAACAGACTCAGTGCCAAGGTAAAGAGCTTTTGGGAAAAAAAAAAAAAAGCCTCTTGCGGTTTCTTTTGAGTTCCAGTGTGTTTAGGATGGGTGACTGATGGCATAATTAATGAGTGGGCAGGATTACTGTGCTAATGTGTTGGCATTTTGTGCAAGTGTGCGGTGATATATTGGAGAGGAAGTGTAAAGTACCTGAAACCAGACAATTGTATTAACCTTAGGCAAGTTTCTTTTCCAGTCAGAGTTTTCCTCCTGTTCTAAAAGACAATGTTGTCTTCTTGCTTTGTGCTCAGTAGGGCACTATTTTTACCATCCTTTATAACCGAGAGGGTAAGTAGGATGCCCAAGAGCTCTATCTAATCATTTAGCTAATGATCCTGCTCTGTAATATCTGTTCAGGTGTTTAATTCAGTTTAGATTACTGCTCTGATAGTCCTTTCTGGCTGTTGGTTTTGATAGGACTCATTTCTACGTGCTGCATCCCCTGAAAAAGGAAGGTCATAGTTCAGCTCTGAATTTACTAATAGTGTCTTATTTTAGATTGTGCCTCAGTGTTAGACATTCAAACCAAATATTAATCTTTCATTTATATTAATGTGCCTGTAATTGTGACATGTCTGTTTTGTGGGTCAAAATACTTAAACCCCCAGAGTTCATAGCATGACAGGGTAGCCAGTATCAGTAGGGATGGAGTAAGTGCTATTGCTCCATGCAGTAATCGCTCCCAATCTGTGTAACCAAGCAGGAAAAAAGCCCACAAACCATCCCACCCTGAAGTGCTTAAAAGCATGGCTCTATAATATGCTGGAGAGTTTACAGGGTACAGCTGTTAGAAGAGCCAGATTGACCTGTGGGCAGGTGCAGGGACTACACTTCATTGTTACTGTTCCAAAACCAAGGGACAGAAGCTCATGCCCTTGATGCTTTGATGCTGTCTTCTTGTGTACTTGAACATGTGGGGCCAGACTCTTAGCTAGAAATTTAGAGTGCTTTCTCTGATGTGCAGCGCTTGATATGTCTTGGTGCTTCAGACTGCAAGGTTTAAAATATCTTCTGCCACATCACCACCTATATTTTTCTCCAGTATCTAAACACATTAGTTAGGTGCTTATTAACAACCAGTTTTTGAAACAGAGTAGGATATTCTGAGGAAGAGTATTGTGATGTGCTCATTTATTATGTTCTTTTGAAAATTTTAATGAAGACAAAACTAAACCAAAATAGCTAGACAAGCATGAATGGAAGACTCCCCAGGTCCCCATTTCACCTCTTATTGAAAAGTCATTAAAGTTGTGACTAGTCAGCAAATCCAAAATCTAGCACCTGTTTGCCAGATAAAAGCCAGCTGCGCTGTATGTATATTCTTTCAGCCACCTGCAATTTGCATACCATGTGCAGTACCATTGTTCAGCTTGCTTTGCTTAAGGTGTATTGAGATATTATGTTTTTATCAAAGATGAAAGATTGATGCATAAGAGTGAAACCTGTAGTAGGGCTTTGTGATATCAGTATCTTGAAGTAATGAGGTTATATGGGGGTTGAATTTTTGACGTTTTATTTCTTTGTTTTTTCATTTCAGTGACCTAACTTACTTTCTTTGATCTAAAAATGTATTTCACCTTAGCTTATTTCTTCATTGGCTTTGATTAGGACATGACCTACTGAAGCGAAATTAATTCTTCTTGTTTTTCTTTCAAAATATTTTTAAAAAGACAAGTTCCCTGGGCAAGCTAGTCTTTTTAATGCACGCAGGACATTCCTGTGATATGGAGTTCATTTTGAAATTGTTTCTCTTCCTTTTAAACAGAACTGATATGTAAAACTACTTTCCCTTTTTCTAAAAATTATTGTCCTCTGAAGTGTCTGGAATTCTGAAACTGAAGTCACAGAAAATCTTACTTGTCTGCTTTCAATCTACTGGCATTTTCTGCCATCCTGCATTTTGTTCATAAACACTGGTTAAGGTCCTATAAAGTTTTTCACAGCCTATGAGGTAAGATCAGGTTTCCCTTTGTGACAGTCTGAAATGGCATGAGAAGATAGACAGGGAATCTACATCCTAGGCCATTAACAGACAGCAGGAAAGGAATGGAGTTCAATCTCAATTTCATACTGAGTAGCATAATACTTGACATTCCTCAATATATCTAATATTATATTCTGAATAAGTTTTCATTAAACTGTAGAAAGTACTAATTATAAAGGGTGCGTTGTGACATTAGCAGGATTTTAGGGCTTGATAGACTTGAATTCAGGTTTTGGTTCTGCTGTAGATTTACTATATTTTCTTGGGCAAGTTGCTTGTTTTCAGTGTGGCTATTTCTCATATTGTAAAAAAGTAGAAAAGTCAATACTTGTTTGCTCATACCCACCATGATCAAAATGATGATACTCTATTACTTACCTGATATGTATGATACAGCCATAATCTGTTATCTAGGGTTTGAGGTTAACTGTCAAAATGTAGAAAATTAGCAGAAACTGATATTGGATATTCCATGTTTCCAAGCTCCTTCAATTTCATACAAGTTCTGTGGAAATTCATGTTATGCCAAGAGATGAGGAGATAGCTGATGAAATTTTAAGTGATTCAGAGAAATTACACCACAGGTGCAGTAATTGTGGTTCTTAGAAACTTCATATTGTCCTGGCTTTTCCTCTTTCTTTCCTGGTGCTAAATTATGTTGGACGGCCATAAATCCTTTCCTGATATCTACTTTGCATATAAGGAATTTCTAAGTAATTCCTGCAGAGCTGTTTGTCAAGAAGGGAAGAAGCAGGTGATCTGCATACCAGTACATTGGTTCGTGTCACAACTCGGGCATTAAATATGGGCTTGGTGTTTTAGCACCATGGAACAAATTCCATTTATTAACAAGTGATGGGCAATTGCTAGAGCTATGTCTCAGTGACTTTCTGTAGTAGCATAAATTTACGTAAATTTGACAATGTCAGCTTAGACAAAAATAAACTACGTTTAAACACTGTTTCCTAAAACTCATCCTATTTTAATTGACAGCAAATTCTTCTGAAACCTGTGTTTGATGCAGCAATCTTAGTCAATATCTGTTGTCATTTAATTTTCACAGGAAAGTCTCTGAGAAAGCTTTCCTTATTGGAAAGCCAGTTTCTGCTGCATACAGCTTATTCTTGATCTCCTTGTACAAGCATAGAATAGTAACTTCTGTGATGACACTGGTGCTTTCTTAGAAAAGATATTTGAGCTAAACAGAAGGGCAAAACAAGGTCACTGGCATTATGTATCTACAGTGAGCTTTAAGAAATGAGTCAGACTTACAGATGGAATGACAGTTTGCCTTGTCATGAGAATACACATCTTCAAAAGGTTCCTGCTTTGGAAAAATAAAGTAAAAACCATAAGGAACCACTTAAGGAGGCTGCATAAATAATTTGCCATTTGTGAGCAATATATGCAAAACGATAGGACTGCAAGGACTGTATTTGATGGAAAAGCTTCTAACCATTTAAACTGCCATCCTGGTGTTTATTACCTGAATCACCTCCGGGAGTCTGATAAACACCTGTGATCTGCTGGTAATTCAGGAAAGGAAGCAGCACTCTGCATGACCTGCTTTTTTTCTCCCAAGCAGTCACGGTGTAATAAACACTGTACAGTGTTTCTGAACATGCAAAGAATATATTTAGACAAGTTAAGGCTACTATTGGTTTAATGCTTAACAAAGCTAGCAGCAGAAAGTGGTTTAGTACCTCTATATGGTGTGCATAGAAGTGGCAGGAGAGAGCAAAAGACAATAGGAGATAGTGGGACTTGGCAATTCAGTCGTTTTGTTTGAAAATGAGAGTAAATGGTAAACACCTTAAAGAGAAATAGAGAAAAAGCAGGTGTTTTTTTCAACCTATACATTTTAAAAGTTACTACATGACCAGTAAAGTAATAATTTCCCGAAAAACAATATTTAAACATATCCATCATCATTTAGATCTTGGACACATACTTAAATATTATTGATTATTTGCAATTGTGTGCATCCATGTGTAGGTATATTAAACAAAAAAGTAATAGTATCATGTCACTGATTGGGATAAAGTACAAATATGGAACTGGAGTCCCTAATTACTAGTTGTTTGGGGTTTTTTTTTTTTTAATTAAGAAAACCACAAGCAAATTATAGACATCCAGTTTATAGCATTGCAATCTTACAGGCTTGCTCTCATGAATATGGTAATTTTTTATTTTATGCCCTCTTGAGATGTCTTGTTAAAAACACTTTATTGGTGATCCTAAAATTCAGTAAATTTGAAGCCCTTGGCACCCTGAAGATAGTTAAAGTTCTTCAAAAAATGTCTGCAATAAATATTTGGCAAATATAAAGAATATGCACATTTTTCCCAAGTGGGTGATATATTTTTTTCCCAGTTCTTATAGTCAAGTGATGACACTGCAGTTCAGAATATAAGTGTATATTGATATTTTTCTCCCATAAACTGCATGTGTTGCTTAGAGTGCTTCTCCCACAGAGTTATTTTTGTGCAGACACCTGGAAGTGGTTACACGCTTGTTCCAGCTTGCAGACTAGTTTTGGACAGTCAGGTGTATGTATGAGCAAGTGGTCTTTATTTGGCACAATTAAAATTCTAACATTCTCTTCTCTTGACATGCAATTACTAGGGCTCTGCTGTTTCCACTAATTGCTCTTGCTGGGGACATTGGTGAGAAGCCAATGATTTTGATGGGTAGTGGATTATCATTTTTACTCTGCTACCTGAGAAAAAAATCATTTGCAAAATCCCATGTGTAATTAGCAAGACTCATGATTAATTGTCCTGCAAAATTAGCTTCACTGTTGCTTTTATTTTACTGCTTCAAATATTAATTAATGTTAACTCCTTTCCTTCAGTCCTAGCTTTTGAATATTCAACATGGCTTTGAAAAATTAGTCAGGGCTTCCACTTGCATTAACATGCTGGAGCTTTGATTTCTGAATAAGTATTCTGATTTAAAAGATCACACGTGGGTCATAAATAATTTTTATAGGAGGACAAACAAAGCATCAAAGCATCATGGGAAGGCATTCATGCACTAACTGAAAGTAAATTGTTTCAGTAATGATTCATTCCCCCAGTGCTTTTAGGGAAACATCAGCAAATATGCAAAACACTGCATTGTGTGGGGCAAAACAATTATTTAATGCAGCAATCAATATATATTTTCAAAGTAGCAGAGTGATAGGGGTAAAAATATTGGTGGAGCTTGAGCAGTTGCGGTATCTCTTCCATTTCTAGGAATTACAGGTTCTCACGTTTTGATGGTCTAAGGTAGAAAATGACAATTATCTGGATGTCAATGCCATCTGCCATAGTGCTCTCAAAACTCTTATGTATTTCCTGGTTTTTTATGACAGGGTCAGAAAGCACAGAAAGGACCTAGTGATGACTGTTCTTGGGTCACTGGGATGCTGATGAGTTGAATTCACAGGACAGCTCGTTAAAACCAGCAGCAAGATGTCCTGATGCCCCAAAGAGCCTCGGCTTCTGGTTTAGCTGTGTTTTCATCGTGCCAGAATAACTCACAGAACACAGAAGAGCGCTTTTTTCCAAGAACTGCTGGTTCCTCCCAGTATAGCTGTAGCACCACATGTAAAGCACACCTGCACACAAGTACAGGCTGAATTTTGCCTCTGCATCAGTCCTTGCTTTATTTCTTCTCTGTGTTTTGAGCATGCAGATATGTGATATACTTCCCCACTTTCCTTACTAAACGTCTGTTCTCCACATACTGTCCTACCTTCCCCACCCCTAGTCCTGCCCACTCTCTCGGGTTTTTCCTATTGGTTCCGGTACCCCAACTCCGCCTATGTACTGCCCCCATGCCCTGAGACCATTCTCTCCGCCCCCCTCATCCCCATAGAAAAGTAACCTGCTGCCACGTGATTTGCTCTCTGCATGGGGAACCGGTGTGGCCCCATGTGAGATTAAAGTTCTCATGTCCCCCATGTGGAAGCCTCTTCTCTGCCTCCTTTACCACTGCTGTGTTGCAGAGCTGACAGCTTGCCGGAGCGAGGACGCGGGGCCGCCTAAAGGCTGCGGGAAGCGGCTGGCCGCTCTCCCTGCCGCGGCCTCACTGCGCTCTCAGGGAAGGTTGCAGTGCGCCATAACAACGCAATAACAACAAACTGCAACACAGATAGATGAGTTTCTCCACACTTTATCAGAAAAGCCCTTGCCCTCCTAGATACTCTTCTCATTACGCAATAATCTCATTGTAATCTTGTCATAAAACTCCAAGTTGACCACAGGAGAGAGCAGCAGGGGTAGAGGTGACAGCATGGTGTATCGGGCAACATACTTGGCTTCGTTATCAAACATAACAGGTGAAGCAAATTTGAGAAATTCTGTCTCACTTGCTCTTTTCATTAAAGTGAGCTGTGCTTCTGACAGCACATGGTTGAGTTTACTTGCTTTTTTCAATCAAGTGAAGGAATTCTTTTGACTGTTTTTCTAATATTGACTTAGGAGATCAATGACAGAAAAATAGTGTTACATTTATAACTGAAATTAATTTAAAAATCAGACTTGAGTCTGACTTTTGTTTGGTCACATTGTCCACAAATAGTGATTCCAGAATTCTTTACAAGCTCATTAAAGAGCTTTTTTCATTCTTCACATCTTTTTTTTCCAAATCTCAGCTTTAGTGACTGGCTTCAGTGTAGAAGCCTTTTGGCCCTGTTAATAGGCTCAGCCACATCCTTCTCTCCTCTGCGGTAAAAAGGCCATTGTACCTGCTTATTAATTCAGAATTTCTGTAGCACCTCAGAATGTTTTCATACATGAGAGAAAAATATGAAATAAATTCCAATCTGGATTCAAATGTCAGAGAGAGGTTTTACATTTTCCTTGGAACTTTGGGGATCTTTGAGTAAATAAAAGGATCTGTGATCCTTCTGCTGTTCATCTGTAATTGCTTAGTCAGACTAAGGTGCAACCATGAAGCCAAAACTGATTCACATGCTGTTCTAATTTCAGGAGGAACATTCATGTATAGTAGTGGTTGCAGAGAAGGAAGCAGGAACACTTTGCAGATGTGCGTGTATGGGTTGCTTGCTAGAAAAATTCTAATTTTGTCTCTGTCATCTGCTCTTAGAAGCCTTTTCTACACGGAAAAGAACTGTCATCTATTCTGATAAGAACACATAATTTTTCCTGTGCAATCATAGCTCTAGAGACAATTTTTTCCGAAGTAATAAATAGCTTTTTTGCTCTTAGAAATGACACTTTGAAAAGTGACTTACTGTGTTAAATGCCCTCATACCATAGTATTGTTCTGCAGCACTCTACCAGAGAGTAACAGGGGGATTTGGATCACAGGTAGGGTCTGGGGGAAGGAGTCTCATTTGGGAATTTAAATAGGAAATATTTCAGATTTGGTCCTTTCCAAAAATGAAGGCTTTGGTCTACTAAATCGATAGAAATTAATGAAGCAAAAAAGAGAAGCTGAGGTACAGAAAAGATGAAGGTTGAGACCTTTCCATTTCCACAACTGTTATATTTGCTGGTCAGGTATCCCAAGGGCAAGTCTCCAGGGGCAGCAGGTTTTCTTGCAAAATGGAAACAGAAGAAAAAAAAGAGGTCATTTTATCTTAAAAATTATAATGCAGCAAGTAGCAGTATGCTAGCACAATCTTCCGTCTGTGAAAGATTCATAAATCTCCTGCATCAACAGACTGCCATGTTGAAGTTTCTAGATTATACATGATGCTGCACCCTTCATTTTCCAGTGATGCCCAGAGAATTTGCACATGTAATTCTACAGGAGCAAGGGGCTTCAAGTTTAGAGTCACAGGCACACTGGTCATTATCTGAGTTTCTTAATTAGTAGACAAATGTTTGGAGAGATTGAATACTGATTTTGCAAGGATCTGTTTAAGTACAGCTGCTTAGGGAAATCTAAGGATTTGCAGAATCTGGGTGTAAAAGAAAAGGAAGGTTACAAAGGTCAAGCCCTCAATTTTCTTTTACCTTTTATTGAGTTTTTTTAAATCCATATTTGCATGCAACATCCATTTCACGGAGTGGAGATTTGCATTGATGATTATTCTGTTATTTGAAGGCCAAAATCCATCCTTAGTTACATTTTATTTCATTATTTGGCATGAGAATGTAGCTTTAATAGCTGTCGATTTGGCTGTGCTGTATAAAAACACATTTTTAAGAAGGACAAGGGTAACTCTACGTTTATGGAGCATGGGCAGAGCTCCAGCCAGCACAAGGCTGTCCCTGCCTGCTGCATTACCTACGTCCTAAGCAGCCTTTGAGGAGGCTTGATTTCTCTTTTCCACTTATCTTTTCTTCTCAGTATTTTAGTTAGAAAAAACCCAAGCCAACCTATAGGCAGAGAATCCTGGCCTTGTCTTTCTCTTCTAAACAGCTGTCTCTTTAGCTTTTTCAACTGATTGGCACTCCTTCAGATGCTAGCAAGAAATACAAACGTTTTAAGATTGTCAACAAAAAAATAAATTACCATTTGACATGTGGGGAAGAACAGATGGGACTGAAAGATTGTTCTTTACCTCTTAGGAATTAAATACAGCTTCTTCCTTAAAATTGGCCTCTACCAGGAGGCTAAAATACTCTGAAGGTTAGCTACAGCTTTATCTGCTGCTGTGATGATATTTACTGGATGATGAATATATTATTTAAAATTTAAATTGATTATATGGAGGGGTAATGTTGTTACCATATTTACTGCTTTAGTGTAGTCCAATCATTAGTGTGGAAAGAGTGGTAAGAAAATAACTTAAAGGTGACACTGTCTGAAATGCAGGAAATGAACAGTGCTTTATAAATAATATATTTCTCCTATTATGTTAATTTTTCAAAATAAGCTTAGAGTTAAGTGTAATGTTCGATCAGTAGGTGCATCTATACTGGCGTATTATTAGTCTGTTTAGTCACATCTAGGAATATGTTCTTCATATTTGTGGTTGCCAAAGTAAATAGAAATCAATGAAAGTAGCAAAAGTGCTGAAGTCATTTCAATAAGTGAAGCACTCATTAATTTAAATTTCACACTTGACATTGTTACAGACTAATCATAGAAAATAAGGCATTGACTTCTAAATATGTTCCAAGCCACGGAGGAATCCTGCAACTTTGTTTTCAAAGTGGCATTGACATTAGAGGGAAAGACCTCTGACTGCAGCAGTTTAGGCAGATGGTAATGATATGGTAAACTTTCTCAAAAGCCTGAAGTCCATTCATATGGATGACATAAGCTTGAGGAGTTAGCAAACAAACAATATTGAGGCACTGGGACTGAACATGTTCTAAAACATCAAAAAGCTCTTCCTGCCGTTTTCAAACATCTAAAAATATGTGTGAAGCCTGTTCACAATTTAATAGGAGATATACAGAGAGCTGGGGGTGGTTATACAGGAAATTAGAAAAGCCTCATCTCATCAGAGTGAAATAAATATGCCATCATATAAGAAAAGTAATTGGAGGGGTGTGTCAGTTATGTTGATGTCAAGCAGGTGTTCATAAATTAGAATAAACATTTATAATTGATACTAGTGCTAAGAAAGCATTTTAAATTACACTGAAGAGAGTTACCTAACTTGCCTCTTTCTCTCCTTTTTAAAAAAGAGGTTTGGGAAATGCCATTTTCCTCAGCTGTCTTATCCAACATAGACTGATCCTCTACTCACCTGCTTTTCTGTGAAGTATCCAAATCACATTGCATAATGCAGCATGCAGTGCAAATAACTTAGAAGGAAGACTACATTGCAGTTGCAGTAAATAGCTTTGCTCTTAGGTAGTGGGAGGCAGGTAGGTGACACTGAATTGGTGTTTTCTGTTTGCTGGTGCAAGGATGGTGTCTCATTTCTCTTTGTTGTCTAACCAGTTCCTTAGTCATGGAGAACTCCCACTCATGGAGAATGAATGTACTTCATTCTTCCCGCCTTGAGAACATCCTCTGTTGCTTACTGTATTCAGGAGAATCCAGAATTCCTTAGCTCCCCTGACATAGATGGCACACAGATGCCTTCCTCTCAACCCTTTTTGAAGAGTCAGCTTTGCTTGGACTTGCACCTAGTGCAAGACTCTGTCAGTTTTAAGTCCACTGTAAATAAGATGCTACTGATTGTTGTGAAAAACTTTTCTGATCTGGTGTATGAATCATGACTGAGAGTGTAAATATTAATCTTGTGGTGTGTACACAATATATTTAAGAGCAACAGTACTTTTCTGCTGTTAAAATCTCTTGCATATGACAGGAAGAAATCAGTAGTAGTGGTAAGAACAGCCTTAGTATGAGATTATGCTGTGCATCTAAATGCACTGCTAGGATTTCTGAAGTCTAGTATTTATTCAAATCTTTAATAATGGATATAGTATTTCCTGATCAAAAAGCAGAGGACTTTATAAAAATGTACATGGTATTTAATTGCCCACAGCTCTATGCGGCCTAGTTTTTCACCAGATTCCAGTGTAAATTGGATAAACTATAATAATATCAATATGCATTGGAGACCAAACCTAGATGAAAATTTTGCCTTTAATCTAGTTTTATGTTTCTGCTTAACACTGCTATTGGTTTTTGGATTGATTATTTAGGCGGGGTTTTATTCCAGTAACAAAAAGAAATTTTAGCTTTGGGTTTACCTCCTTTGTGAACTTAAATTTGTGTATAAAACTGTTGGACCCACTGAGCCAGTGATTGTTTATCTTTGCTTAGTACAGCTTGAAGTTACTATGTAGTAACTTTACATTTTACAAACCTGTCCAGTTCCAGTCTGATATGAAATAGCAGCAAAACAGATTCCTCTTGGAAGGGTTCAGACAACATTTATAATACAGGATTACATTCCTAAAACAAGTTATTACTGTGAACTCTCCTAACAAATGAAACAGTTGGAAAGGTGATATACTAAAGGGCTTAAATCAGTGCAAGGTGGTGGTTTGCCTTCCTTTTTGACTGATGTGCCTTTGGGGAATAAATATTTGTGTTATTATTTGCAAGCTACTGTAAGTTTTTCTCATACATTGAAAAAACCCCACCCTTTTTTCCCCATTAAATTCGTTAGTCCTTTTTTTTCCTTTAAAATCTTCCAATAGTAAAAAGAAAAACATTTTTAGTAGGAAACCCAGAGACATATTATAGCTGGTTAAAATATTATGCCAAATATGATATTTAATTTGCGGCAAACCTTTCATCAGATAATATCTCTGTGAAAAAAAGCAGAAGAGTCTTGTTTTACCCTTCTGATGGAACTTGTGAACCTTTTCTGTCATTCATATGGAGTTACTCTTGAAGCATTGACTGTCTCTGTCCATGTTTACACGTCTGTGTATTTGGGGCTCCTGTGCTGTGCATCCTTGAAAAAATATCCTGATCTGTGAGCACTGGGATTGAGGAAGAGAAGGAAGGTTGCAATAAGGGTGCTTTGGTCCTCAAGTCCTGACCTTACACTATCCCACTTGTCAAGTATGTGTAAGACTTCAGTGTGAGGTAGTGCTTCTGTCCCAAAGTTTGGCTCATGCAAACTAGTTTTCACACCATGTATAAGCTTTGAGAACACATTCTGTTTGTGCAGAGTGTGCAATAGTTTCAGTATCCCTAGAATAAAAGTCTGGAATGAAAAGGGGTGATGTGGGGTGAGCAGGAAAAGAAGAGGCCTTGGAGGAGACAAAATGATTTGAACCATCTGCAAGAGAAGGTAGGCAAACAGCTGCAATGGGGAGGGCACACACCATCAAGGAATGTGCGCAATTAGATTCTGCTTCACATTGGGGGACTATAATTTCATTTTACGACTTTGTTGACAATCCTCTCATTTCTTTTTTATTGTGAATGACATCATCGATACTATCAGATGGTGCACTAACAGATGGCTTCGTACCACTTCCAGTATGATACCCAGCATATCATGTTATATTTACCTGCTTTCTGTAGAGTATTTTACCTGGAAGGACTGCACTGCTGTGTAAGAATACATTTAACTGAGGGATCTTATGTACCTCTCAGTGGGAGATAAGGCAATAAACAAAACTTGGATAACATTTTGCTAGCTAGTTAATGAACATAGTGAATTAACGTGTTTTGAACTTACTTGTCCGTTTACTTTTCTTTTATTTGTTCAATTTTCTAGAAAGGAAAGGATATCTCTTGATTGGAACACAGTTCCAGTTGAAATGAGGAAAAGGAAAATGTGCCACTGAATGGTGTGCTGAAGAGTGAGCAAAAGCCCTTTTAAGTATTTTCTTTCCCCATTGAAAATTTGTTTTCTATTCTTTTGCCCGTTAAATGTTCAAATACTTTTTAACTTATCTTGCAATTTATAGGTAATTTTGACACATAGAGAACACCCTGCTACCTGTATGACTTCACTTTACAAGTAGGGCTGGAACCCTTACTGTGAGCAATCTATACCTGAACTCTGCCCATCATTAAGGTTTTAAGGCAAGATGGTATGGTGAAGTGTAATTTTCTCTAGGGGTTCTGGAAGAGGTTGTTGAGGATAGTTTCTCTTGAAATAGGTACTTTGGATTCTCTAAAATGAAGGAAAGGAGGAAAGGATTCTATAAAATCAAGGTCTATATTCATAATATTTGCATTTACTTCCAAAGTCATGTATTTGTATGTTTAAATTAATGTGCTCTCCTTATAGGTAGTCTTTTCTCCTATATATCTAGATCTGTCACATGTTTTTTTTGTGCTCTATTTAAAACCTAACAATGCACTTAGCTTTGCATAAAAGTTCATCATTTGATGATAAAGCTAGTCCTATAGTGCCAGTTCCTTCTGATCATGCAGGTTAATGGTTGGACTCAGTGATCTTAAAGGTCTTTTTTAACCAAAATAATTCTATGATCCTATTCAGCCTAATAATGTAGTTTACAGTAACAGCTTCATATACTTGGTCTTCTGCAGAAGAAAGCTGTCAGAAAAGTATGCTGGTTTTGTGACATATTCAGAGTAAGCAACTCAGCTCCCAAAACCACGGTGTTTGGAATCACTGGAAATGCTGCATGACGGAGGACTGCACACTCAGGCTTTGTGTGATACAACTAAGAAAACGGTGATGAGATTAGCACGAAAATAGAATAGTATCCTATAGCAGAAACCAAAGGATGGGGGATCCTTTATGCCCTGGGTAGCAGATCTTTGGAAATTATTGACAGAGCATCTTGTAGATACTTACAGTTTGCAGTGGCTAAAAATGGGAGTGGAGAAGTTCATTGATGGTTTGTAAATGTGTAAGAATGACCTCTGCTCCAGAGTGTCACCAGGCTGAAAATAGAAAGAGGCTGGAAAATAAGAGAGGGAAGCATGTCTCCCCTCTTATTCTTCCATAGGCATATGCTTATGACTTTGGAGGCAGAGTAAAGCAGTAGCTGGACCCGCTGAGCTGAAGCAGTTTGGCTGTTCTGAAACACAGCAGAGCTCTAATAATGAAACCTTTAAATAACAACATGCTAATGGGTTTTCTGCTGTACAAAGTGAGAATAAAATCTTTCCACCCTGTAGTAAGTTGGTTTTGGTATATCTAAGTCATTTTCTCACTGGTTTTTACAAGGTGATAAACTTACAGACGGAAATTCTTTTAAGCCATAAATACCATGCATGCTGTCATGCCTAGAAGTACAGATAAAGCCAATGAGATGCTAAAAACAGTTGAAGTGCATTCCTTCTCTACCTGGTTTCTCAGCTGAAACTGTCTGCTATCAGTTTGGGCGTACGGTGTTTGACCCTTGCCTGTAGATATAAATGAAATAGAGCTCCCATCACTTAGTCACAATGCACTGAATGACAAATTTGTACACAGCAGTTGACCTGAAAAGTGGAGGCTTAACCTCACACGGAAGCCTCTGAAGTTTCTTGTATCTGCTTTATCTCTGTAAACATTCTCCAGTCTTTCCTCATCTTATTCTTTACAGACAAGAATCCTATAGTTGCAGACCTGGTCTCTGAATTTTATGTACTATCACACTCTTCTTATTTTGTGTTTTTCATATTATATGGCTCTGGAGAAAAAGGATGAAGTAACATCCACCATACTTCACTTGAGTTTGTGCTACAAAGTCTTTTAAATTATTATTTCATGTATTGCAGGATATGCATTCTATGCATACTTTTCATCATGCCACAGTATTTGCAATGTTTGTTTAAGGTTTTCCCATTGCAAATCTGAGTAATGTATGTATTAAATTGTAGAACCTGGTAGTGCCTGATTGAAATACAAAGTTGTGACTATAATACTGAGAAGTGATATGTACATTCATTATCTTTTACTGATCATCATATCCACAGTGCAAGAAATGACCTCCAAAGTGTGAAACCAAAGGCAAAAAACAGTTGATGTGCATTCTATTACATTTCCTGAATATGGAATTTGCGTATGAAAATGGAATTATTAACTCTAGTCTTTACATCACACTAAACAGAAAGAGAACAGAAAAAAATTACTTGTAGAGCCAGTGTCTTAAACCTCCAACATCAAACATGTGCAAAAAGAGATATTATTTCTTCTTATCCATTCTAAAATTTCCCATTGAGTATAGAAATGCCATTAGTAAAACCATGTTCCAAAAATGTGGAAATTCAGAGATAATGCACAAATAACTTGTAAATTGGGATCATTGATTGAACTCGTGCTAGGAGAAAAATGGTATTTTACAGTGAGAACATTATTTGTCAAAGTGTTTTCTGTTCACCTGGACAAAGGCGAGAGGCAGAGTGTGATGTACCCTTATCATTCAGTTCTACTGTATAATTTCATTCTTAGAAATGAGAATTTCCCAATTTCATATTTAAATCAAGAAATTTAAATGTTAATGCATTTCATTTATTCAGATGAAAGACTTTTTCCTCTATTTGTTTTCTTGCTGTATGCTGTGGATTTTTCTTGGGCATTGGGCAACACTTTAAATTACATCCCAGAGGCTAAAAGTGAAGGATTCTAAGCTAGAAGGCTGAAGAAACTTTGTGTGTTTTGGAAAGGTTCCTGAACAATTTCCATACTTCTTTTGCTCCCCAATAAGGGAAAAGGTCAGCCCTAACTGTTTCCACAGCTGCTTGTTCAAATTTACAGGGAGAGTAAACAGACACAGTTATGTTCTTCAGTTCAATTACAGCAGATTTTTCTGCAAAACCACGATGAGGAGTTAGACTGGAGACTTGACTGTGATCCTGAAATTTTTATTTTCCTGTTTGCTGTACTGAGTGGAGCATGAGCACTGGGGAAAAACATAACTGAATTTCTTCATCTTTTCATTTCTGTGGAAGATGGTAAATATATCACTTAGAGAGGGATAGTCTTCTTCCTATGTGTGCTTATGACTATCTTGCACATTTTAATGCCTATTTAGCCCGTTTATTAGAGTCATAGATTTGCATATAACATAAGAGGAAATGGGCTGTCTGTAGTACATTAGATCAAGTATCTTGTCTATGCCTGGGTGGGACCAAAAGGACAAAACAAGGCTGCAGTGAATATTCCCAGAATATTCTTGCTGTATTGCCTGAGCTGTGGCACAACATCTTCCATGAGTGTATCTATCCTTTCGAAAGACATGCAAACATTCTGCAACCGTGATGGCATCATGAATACTTGCATATAAAAGACCAGAATGTTGTATTTACTACAGAAATTACGTAGTTACTGCAAAAAGCCTGGGCTTATGATCCCACTTAGAAAGTTCTGGTTTGTTTTCTTTAAGGCTGTGAACTTCAGGTTCCAAATCCCTGTGGCAGCAAGAATTGATGTACCTGTCCCGCAGAGACACAGGTATTCCTGTTCTGTTTCCAATTGACAAGTCCCTGTAATGACTTTCAACAAGGTAATGTAGAAGAAGGTGGATTGCATTAGAAATCCCCTTCCAGCTCTCCCTCCTTGCAGGGACAAGCCTGAGAAACAAATTCTCTCAACTTCATCTAAAGAGGATCAAACACCTTCTGCTGTTGTTCCCAGGCATTGTTAATTGTTGTTAATTTCCAACACCTCATTAATTATTTACTATTAAAGATGTGAGTGAGGCAAATGCCCTTCACCCATGGATAGTCACGAGAATGGATCATTAATAACTACAAACATTTTTCTACTTTTGAAGTTGAAAGGAAGCTTGTATGAAAGTCACTCTGTTTGCAGAAAAAGCCTGGTGCAGCATCAGAGTGTCATTCCATAAAGGGCTGGGTGCCTTGACATGCCAAAGAAACAAAACAGAGAACAGTGATAAAACTGGAGCTGATATAATCAACAGTGGTTAGATGTAGCCCATTTCTCTCTGTACTACTTCTCATTTAACTTGGTTTGTGAAGGACTATTTTTATTCAATACATGCTGGTGATACTTACCATATATAAAAGCTTAAAATCTTTTAAAAATGCATGGTAAGGTTTATTCTTTAGTATGCAAAGCAGTACATCAATCTACAATCCTTATTATGATAAATCTGAGAAGCCTCAAACAGGACTGAGACTATCAACGAAAGTACCAGTAGGACATTCTCCAATCAAGGAATTCACAGCATAGATAGCTTGAACAGTCCTCAGAAGTATGAATGTGTTTCCTAAGGTGATGCTCAGGAATTGTCCTTTACCCTCGGAGCTGGGAAAGGATGCTTATTTTGGGATAGTAGCAGGAAAGGAATTTCTTCTGCCCCTTTCCAGCTTTTATTTAAAGCTGAGCTTGTCAGAATGGTTTCCACAACAGCAATGTTTGATCTTCTTAAACAAAATTTTGAGTAAATCTCCAGGTAGTGTCCAGTAATCTCTTCACTGTTGACTTTGGCTTGTGTTGTCAGAAATCCATTAGTTGTCCTTCCTGGGACTTGCTTGTCTTTGGCTGTTGGTGGCTGATACTCAGGTGGGATGACAAGCTTTTAGGCTGTTATTTCCCTCCATTCTCTGTTCTAGAAAAGGTGCCATCAACCTAATCTTAAAATATATTCATTCTGTAGCTTCTCTTTCTTTTTACCTCTCTCAGCTTTCACTTTTATCTAGAATATTTGGTCACTCACTGCACAAACATTTGGTAATGACAGCTCCGTGGCTGGCTGAAAATCAGTATTAGATTACAGCCTGAAAACCAAAATTGGATTATAGGCTGATCATCTTTCACCATTTTAGCTGCAGTGACTGAGTAACTGCCAAAGAGGGGCAGTAACTTCTTCTGCTTCTGTGGCCAAGTCCAAGTAGGATTGTGAATCAAAGCCATCATTTGCCATTGTTCACAGCCTGGTATATTCACTTTAATTAACTTTTTTTTTTTTTTTTTTAAGATATTAATATATAAGGCAATGAATTTCAGCAGCTGGAAAATTTACACACCACCCCTCTGTGCCTCTTTAATGGGCTCCACACATTCTTCAGAGAGTGGGTGGGTTGCCGTTTCAATAATTTCTGGAGTAGTGATTTCTTTAGCTGCTGCAGCTTTTTCCAAAAGGGACTGTGAAGGAAAGCCAACAGGTCATCTGGGCAAAGACTGAAGAATCCTGTTCTCTTAAGTCAAGTTACTTATAAAAATAATTCCATATACTATCCATTGCACAAGAAATCTTAAGCAGAGCCAAGAAATATATCCATGTCTTCTGAGCTATGTTACACCTTTAATACCAGAGATATCGTCCAAAGCTAGATTTGAATTCAATGAGTTGAGCCTCAGACATCCACCTTACAAACTAGTCAATGTAGGGGAGTTCAGACTGCCCCATAACTGCAGTTCCCGGATGCTGCAAAAGCTCCTGTTCTCTCCTCTGAGAGGAGAATGAGTATTCATAGTGTTGGATCTCAGCTAATTAGGATAGTACCTGAGTTGTGTTACTTTTGTCTTTTTTTCTTTGCTATATGATGTGAAACAGCTAAGTAAATAACACAGACTTAAATATTTTCTTCTCTAGAACCTTCTGTGCATATTATAAGTCTAAATGGTTCTAGCCTTGAAGGCTGAAAAAGGCCGTTAGATCATCTGTTTATTTCTACAGACAGTGAAATTTCACCTCTCCTGAAATTGTCTCCCACCTTTTACTGGGCCATGGGATCTTCTCTGTAGGCTTCCAGCTTTGCTTTGGAGAGATCAATAGGCAAGAAATCCACTACTGTCCTGATTATTTTACCCTCAGAGCTGATAAGCCTCAGTGATTAATGATTTGGTAATCAAAAGTAAGTGTTTTCTGTAAAAAATACAGGGACTTTGCAAATGCTTAAATGTTATCCTCAAAAAATATTCAATGTATATTGCAAACTGAGAATTCGATTAAAAGAGTAAATTATATCCTATAGCCTTGTCTCAAGTTTCACTTTAAAAGAGAGAAAACCTTCCCAGAAAGGGTTTTCACTAGATGCCAAATCTGTGTTTGTTTTAGAAGAGCTGAAGCATAATGAAGTACCTGACTTAAGACTTTACAAGATAAGAAGTGTCTGGTTGGTGCTAAAGCTTCATTTTTAATTCATTCTTTATTATGGGAGTTGCTCTCTCTGGGAGGGTGAGCTGTGATCAGGAGCATAGCCAGGACAGATAAGGCACATGAACCCTGGCCTGAAAGCTGACAAACTACCACAGCTGAGCAGTCAGTTATACCGGAGACAGATCTCTTTCGGGGACTAGTTCAAGCTGAATTTATTCTCAGTCACCTCCAAGAAAGACTCACTAAAAATGGAATGCACCACAATGATATATGACTTCTAAAAGTTTATAATCTATGTGCCTACAGGTTTCTGTCAGGAAGTAATAAGAAAAGAGAAGAAAAGAGGGCCTTTCTCTACACATGTGCATACCAACATGTACACATGCTAATACAGACACAGAAACTCATATGTGTATATATAATGATATTTACATATTACAGTATTTATTGCAGCGGACTTTAGACTTAATCAAACAAAATCGCAGCCAACCGGGTTTAATGAATTAGAAAAAACTAAACCCAGGAGACCATGAAGCCATATGGATATTCTCTTTAACATGTTTTGTTGGAAAAACTTCGCATTTGATTTGAAAATTAATTTTGTAGCTCCAGTTTGGATTTTTATGTGCTCTGCTGTGATAATTATTTTCTTGGTTTTTGTAATGATGGACACGTACTCATTAGTGTTTTGTGTTTACCTTGCTTGTATTGCAATTCAATTTCTTTGTGGAGAAAGCAATGCACCATTGCTTTGTTATGTCATCCAGTGCCTAGCATGGTGCCTAAATGCTCCTATGTACTACTTCAGTATAATTAATGTATGGTCATAATGATTCTATTTCTCTGTTTCCTTTCTGCTGGAACCTGATTTGACTCACGACTCCTGTAAAAAGTTTAATATCAGGCAGAACTGAGCCTGGAAAATCTTGCATTTCCATATTGGAGAGAGACCAAGAGTAACAAACAAACAAACAAACAAACAAAATTTTTAAAGGAAGCAAAATTCCTGGAGATAAGGTACAGCTATCAGATGTTTAAAGAAAGGTATTTGCATACACAAATACAATAGCTGTGTCTCCAAACAGTATACACACAAATAGTAATCTGTAAATTAAAAGCTTGATTGCGATGGACCAAGACTTGGTTCTTCATATCCTATGAATATATTCTTTATTGTGTTGAGGGTGTGTTTACCTTTAATCTGACCAGAGAAGGTGAAGTCTGTTTTTTAATTATCAGCATAACAATTTATTGTTCTTTAGTTGTAAGCAAAACTCTTTTTCATTGCAAAACAAAAGCAGAAATCTTTCAACCAAGTATATTTATCTCTCTTCAGGGGCTGGGGGTTAATATCCAATAGCTCATAACATCTTTATTATAATGCATTTATAATGATTTACTGGAATGACTCTGTAGCTAAGTATCTAATGTCAAAGACTAGATTTGGTGTGGTGGAAGATGTCGTATCCTTGGGTAGCTCTAGGGAAAATGAGGCCTCAGTCACTACTTTCTGTATAATTCTACTAACTGTAATAAGAATAGGGGTAATTGCATTAATGTCAATTAAGCTATTAATAATGCTTACCTTGTCATTCCTAAATATAGCAGTCACTCATACATGCTACTGTCGCCTGTAAAGACTGTACGCAAATGAGATCATGGCTTATTTATGCTTTAAAACCTGGCTGACAGCCAGTCTTGTATCTCTTGTATACCATCAAAATAACTACTATTTTGGAGAGAAACCACCTAAGGCACTTGAAGAGGCCATGTCATGTAGCTGTGATGTTGATCACCTCCTACTACACACACAGTGCCTTCGTAATTCGCAGACCCCCCAGGAAGCCAGCAGGGCCCTCTGTGTTACTTCCATTCATGCCACAGGAAGTTTTGCCTTGACTGACAGTGAAGTTCTTTAGAGGAATGCTTGCAGCATCTCTGGGCACTTGAAGAAATGTCATCTCTGTTGATGACTTCAGGTTTCTAGTATGATAGGCCATAACTAGGGGTGCAACTGTCCTTGCTAACCATCTGTTGTGGGCTCTACTGTTTGGGCTGCATTTGTGAAACAAAATTCAGGTTCTAATGCCAATTAGAGAGTATTAGTTTGTCGTAAGTAGGATTACCACTAGACGATTTAAAGACAGACTTCTGGAGTAATGCAAATGGACATGCAACCTCCATGAAACATGCACAGATCTATATTTATTTTAAAAGTTGCTGGAAATTGATGCAGTAGCTTCATAGAATCAAAGCCTACTTGGTGTGTTGTGCAGTGTTTCAATGATGATGGTCAAATGTTCATCACCAGCTGTGATGTGCAGAAAACCAAATTAGCAAATTTCAAGGGTTATCAAAGGGGTCACTGTCAGAACTGCACTGTCCTTGAGACAAGAGGAGAGAAAAATATGAGAGGAACCTTTCAGTCAGAGCTCATGACAAATGAGAGGCCATGGCCAATTCCCACAGGAAGCCAGTGAGAAGTACCATGATGTGCCTACATCAAGGAGCAGGAAAGGAGGCAACAGATGATATGTATGCATTAAGGACAAGAGAGGAAAGGGAAGTGAGAATGAGACTGGAATTGTTTGTGAACACCTCTTGATATTCTAATGCTGCTCAACCTCCTCCCATCCCCAGAGAGCCCGGGGTAAGGTTATAATAGGTGAACTCATTTTTGTAATAAAGTTGTCTGTAGCTCTAGGCCATAAATCACAAGTTCAAGTGCTCAAACTTATACATTTCTCTCTTGCTTCACTCTCTCTTTCTATTTATACTTTGATATGGATGAATCACTGAATCAAAGGCAGGAAGAGAGAGTAATTCTTTCATCCCTATAGAGAATAATACATTTACATACGAATTATTAGGCATATTTTCTGAAGAGATACATTCTATTTTCTTCTACCGAAGGAAAATATAATTTCAATGAACCTACTACTCTTTTTATATTTTTTTAACTGACTTCCTGCCACAAGGTTTTAATGAGCCTGCAACTGCTGTGAGTGCTAGCCATTAAATGAACTGCAAGTTTTTATCCTATGCAGCTGATCTTACTCCTGACTCAGCTTTCATTTATTCCTTCCTTACTCATTTATTTCTTGTTCCGGTGAAGTAAAAATATCCTCAGTGATGCACCATGTCTCAAAATCATGTAATCTTTGCAATTATTGACATTTTAAGAAGAGCTTAAAGGAGGCATTGATACCTCCTTGTCCATTTTTGTCCCTTTTGAGTCAAAACTTTGTCACCTCTGTTAACTAAGCATGTTTGAAACAGCTGTTTAAACCCTCTTCCCTCATTTTAATTTCTTTCATAACTTCTCCCTTTAAGTACAGGTCCAGTAAAAATGGCTTCTCTGTTTAAATAAGGGTCCAATGCAGAATGAGAATGAATGTTGTCATATGAAGTGCATTTCAAATGTAATAAAGCAGAAAGGAGTTCCTGGCCCCTGTGTCAGTTGTAAGAGGGTGCATACTGTGATCACTATAGCTCAGTGGCTGCAAAGCAGAAAATGAAGATTGTAAAAATGTCACATAAAGAAAAAATGCACAGTGGATTCGTTTTGCGATGCTCATAATTCAGTAATGCCTTTAAGTAGCTAGAAGAAATATAATAAATGTTTTTCCACAACATTGATCATACTGTATCAGAGGAAATATTAGTGTGCAGGGAGCCATGATTATGCTGGTAGTAATTCTCAGAGCAGAAAACTCCTAGAAGATGGGACCCTTTATAGGCTGAACTTTTATTGGCTGCAGTTATTTACCTTTAAGAATACGCCTAATACACTGTCCTATAGCTAAATATTTTTGTGAAAACTCAAACCACCAACTGTCAGTAAATCAAAAAACCTGCTACCACTTTGTAGAATTTATGTTTTATTATGGACAGTCTGATAAGTTCTGAGATACAAAAAATGACCAATCGACCATGTAAAACAAATTTTCCTGCTGTGTTCCAAAATCTGGATTTGGTCAGACAGGTTTATTGTGCATGATCCCATCAAACCATTGCCTGTAAGTATAAAGTATCCTCAAGAAATGTAATGCAATGTTAGATTAGGCAATAGATTAACGTACACGGTCATCTGAAGGTTATAAGCAAACATACACGGACCACCACGGATGATCTCCTCACCGTACTGCAAAACCCACCTGAAGTCACCAAAACATGTCTGGACCTTGGGCTGAGTGAGGAGCCTGGTGTGTGTTCCCAGTGCCAGTCTCTTGCTCCTCAGGCTGGTAGGATGCCATAGTGCTGGGGCAAGGTGTGGGTCAGCCCTGCGGAGGGGAACCACTGGGCACCTGGGGGAGGGCAGCCAGGGGTGACGCATGGGCACTGGGGACCAAGAAAGGAGAGCGGAGGTTGAGGTAAGGAAAGTGGAAGGTACCAGAATGTTACTCCATGGATGCTGAGATGGCCCTTCCCCTGCACTGGAAGGGATGGAGAGGCTGAATGTGACGTGAGGAGAGCTTGTCTGCCAAAGCACGTTGCTGGCTTTTGGGCTCTGAAATACCCCATTGTCTCTAGAGAAGGCACTGAAATATTCATGGTAATTTATCACTAAGCTCCTTTTCAAGGCAATGGTTGAACCTGGTTATAAGTTTAAGCAAGGATCTATGCCTATGTATTTCCAGAGTGTTGCTCACAAGCCTAACTCCTGCAACAAGATCTGCTGGGCCAGGGCCTGAAGGAGCAAGTCCATTCTGCTAATCATTGGCTCAAGCCCTGCAGGGCATCTGGTCTCATAAGACAGGGATTGGTTTTATTTCCTTGATAGACACTTTGGGCAAAAGTTTGATGTGATTGTTTCCCTAAGCAGATGTTGCCTCAGTCTTGGAACTTTAACCATTTTGCAGCTTTTTTTCCTGAAAGACGCTCTGTGGCTTTTCTTACGTTTAAAGTAGCAGGGTTGTATTTTCTTGCTTAGAATAAAAAAGACAATCACGCTCCCTACTATGGGCTAGTAGCCTGGATTGGAGACTAAAGATCAGTTCTGCATGATCTGTTCCTTGTCTGTATCAGTACTTTGTGACATGATCTTAGGCAAGTCATTTAGATTTTCTGTGATTTATTCTATCTATCCTTAAAGTAATTATAATAGTAAGCACATCTCTTGGCAGTTATCGAATGGGAATTAAGTAGTTAAAGGCCTTTGGCAGGTTGTGTCAAAACAAGGAAACTGCAAGGCTGGGAATTATCAAATGCACAAATTCTGTTGTGCATCTTCATATAAATTTTTTAAGTAATGGGGGTATTTCATGGTCTTGTGAATGAATTACTGTGGCAATCTTTTATTCTGTGTAGCTTTATATTGAAGGCATACATATATGTTGGTCTGGGGGGTGTTTATTTGCATATGAATATTAGAGTTTTAAATGCAGTGATCAAGAGTGTTACCCTAGTACAAAGTAGAGCTGTTGCTATAACTTGAAAGAAGGTGCTATAAAGGAGGAGGGGTGGGATTAAACCAGAAGCCCTAAACGGCCATTGATGCTAAGATTCGTCAGAGTTTTGCCTCAGAGGGGAATATGCACTTCAGGTAAGCCGTGATGTAGTGCCAGCCCTATGCAGCTCTGCGTACTCGAGAAGGCTCTCAGCCTGTAGGTCAGTGCTGTGCCCCCCCGCGGGCACTGCCCCAACCCGTGCACAGCCCCCAAACGCAGAGAAGGATGCTGCTTTGTACGGCTAAAATCTGCCCATGGATACAATGAGCAGATTTCACAGCAACTCAAGATGTGTTGCTCTGACTCTCCGTAGTTCCCATTTAACCCGAAGGCAGCCTGCTACCTTTCATGGGGAAGAAAAGCGATCATTTGCTTTATTTTAAATGGTGACTCTGTGGGATTGCCAAGCGCTGTCCGGCTGTGAGTAGGGAGAGGTGCCACTGGATGGCACTGTTGCACACGGCTGACAGGAAAGCTGCCCCGGGGAAGCTCCGGCTGGGAAAGGCGGGCCGGGGCACCGCACGCACCTGTGGGTGTGGGGTCACCGGCCCTGCGACTGCTCCAACCCCGACGGCAAAGCCCCTCCGCCCGTAAATTTACTGCAACACCCCCAGGAGCTGTCCCAGCACCTGCATATGCCCTCGCCATAAACAAGAACATCGCATCTTTTATAACAGATTTTATTTATTTATTTTAATCTAACTTAATGTGGGTTTACATAAAATTAAACACCAGTAAATCCAAATATTTTAGTTGTTCTGCACACCTTTATCTGCCCACATGAACGGTGAGAAAGCTGAATTTAGATTGACTCACTGTCAGTGTGACCTAATTTAAAACCAACTAGACCAAGCCGTTTTCATTTTAACTACAAATATCAACGGGACTGCTGATTTTGAAAATAATTTGCTCTTTTAAGTATTTTTGGTTCTTTTATTTTAACCCACAGATGAAATTTTGCATTTAACTTAATTGGCTACTGTATTTATGCTTGCTACTGTTTTTTGGGAAACAGTAAAAAAGGGTTAGATTGTTCTTTTCCTTGTTTCTAGAACAGATATGAGGTAGCATTGTCATTCCTCATTCAATTCTTTTCTTAATATACGAATTCTTATGCTTCTATGAGGATTTTCATTTGATATTAAAAAAAAAGTTTTAATTATATTGAGAAATTGCCCATTGTTATGAATTCAGCTGAACCTCTGTGTTCTTTATTCCCCTTCTTTTTACTTTTCTTGAATGTTAGAGTACATGAATTGTAGAACAGTTACAGGCTTAGACTCTAGCTATGGGATTTCTTTCTGCTCTTGTACATTATCACAAAATTATGTTGCTTGCCATCTATGGGATGCTTTGATCCAAAATTTCAGTCATTGTTTCCACATTTAGGGGCTGGAATGAACATCAAAGAAGTGGGTGTACTGAATTTGCTGAATGCCAGAGCAGTACAATAACATGCAAAGGATATAAGCAAATCCCAAAGGTAAAATGTGCTGCCAAATCTTGCACATAATAGAAGCTCTAAAGTGACAGTCTGTCTTTGACAAATGCATAATGATATCAATGCCAAGGGAAGGAACTAGCATGCTGAAAGGTGAATAAAAGAGTTGGGAACAATTCGCTACATTTACACATTTCCTCAGTGTGTTTTCACACAACAAGGAAAGCAGATGAGAAAATGTATTAGGTAATCATTGGAGAAGACCGTAAAACTGCTGAGGTTTTTTAGTAACCTGGATATTTCCTTGCCTTGTAATGAGTTCTTAAAAACAAAGCATGATTAGAAACAATTCATATTCTAAAAGAAAAAAAAAATGCAGTCCACAAGGAATGTGAAAAATGGTTGATTCTCTTTTCCTTTGACAAGATCACATTTAATGCCCATATGGTAGTTGCAATATGCTGTTCTCTTTCCTGGTTGATGGATTCCTAAATGCTTCAAATAGTTGCAAAGGCAAGTTAAGGATTCCATTCCATTTGCGTTCACCAGATTTTCCGACACTATGAACTAACAGGGTAATTTAAATGGCTGCTATAATGTAAAAACATGAGAATCAGTGCACAAAACCCATCAATTTATCTTGTAAGAGATCTGAAACCTACTTGTTAAATTAATTTTATTTTCCTTTCTTTGAAAACAAAACAAAACCCAAAGCAAATAATAGCTGTAAAACCTGTAACAAAAGGCTTCCTTCCCCAGTACGTACAACACTTAGCAGAGATGAGTCTCGGGTAGTTTAGCAGAGCCTAGTGTGTTCTGGAGAAGAGAGGTTTTTCCCAAGCCTGCATGTTAATGTCCATCAGAGGGAGTCTGACAGAGGCTCGCTGAAGTGCAGCACTCCTGCTGCAGCCACTCAAATATTCAGAAGGAAGTTCTGCTGTAATAAAACTTCAAAGAGATAACGATTGAGGACCTGCTCTTCCCCCATTAGTTTTCTGCACTACCTCTGGTAGCTGAACAGTCACCTCCAGTTTTCATGTGACTGGTGACTGAAAGCATGGCTGTCACAAATCAAGGGTGCTGCTCAGGTGGTAGGTACATGGCCAGTGAGCATTTTGGCCAGGTGATAGCTGTATTCTGATCATATGATTAAAAAAAAGACTATTCCGTGTTTGACAAAGAGAGGGTTAGCCTTTTCAGGAAAAAGGAATGTATTTTTGCCTGGGCTGTGGTTCCTGCACTCCAGCTACAGAGGTCTAAGGAGCAGTTTAAAAAATCTAGGTAGGGTAACATTCCTCTTGCTCAGTAACTGAGGAAGAAGCTTCTGGCTGGCATGGGGCTGTGTTGAGACTGGAGGGAGTGTTTCCATTGCCTGGAAACATGGATTTTCAGTTGCTATTGACTTTGGGGCAGCCAATTAACTCCTCAGGGTGCACCATAACTTAGTTACTTGGGCTCTTAAAGCATACCAGAGAGGCACATATATGGTTTAAAGCTGCTTTCTTCTTGCTCTTCCTTCCCCTTTTCTCTTCTACTCTGAAACTACAGGTTTTCTACTATGTTTTGGTGAAGTGTAGTAAATAATGTAATTCTTTATACATATAACATCCTGGTTTGTGCAAGTAATTAGGAAACTGAATGTCGTGCCCAGATGGGGACCTGATCCTGTATGCTTTGGCTCTGGTCCTGCATTAGATTTGTAAGGAGTGTGACCTACATTCTCTTCCAAAGAAGGCTGGGTAGGAAAGGACATCTGGTTTGGATTGTGGTTGCTACTAAAATCTCTTATGAAGCAGAGAAAAGAGCTGCAAGTGGTCAGGCAGAGATGCATCTGTTATCATAAAACAGGATATATACAATCACCACTGAAGAAACTAGACAAATAGATAATGCAAACTAGATTAGATGATGTCCAGTACTGAAGGAGGGAATGTCTAGTCTTTTGCATTTTGTGGGCAAAGTGTCAGACCCCATGACAGCCACCTGCCAACATTGAGAACAAGCCTGCTCTGACCACAACAAGACTGTCTCAGTGATAATGGGGGAGAAGGTGAAACCATCAAGAGCTGTGAGATTCATGGACACTTTGCCAAAAAGGGAAAATAGTTAGTGGCAAGTAAGTCCCATCATCTTCAGGATAGTGGTAACATCTCCTGAATGTCCCTAAAGACATGCTGCTTCCCAGAAATCTGGGTCAATATGTCACTATTTCTACAACTCATCTACCTCATTGATCTCTTCTGTTGCATCCTTCTCTCTTGTCACAGAGATACTGCTGGAAGCAATGCTGGGCAGATAAAAATATCTGCACAACAGGGACAGAGATATGGGGATCAGAAACTCAGGTGGAACTCCCATAAATCCTCGGATTTGACAGTCTAGCCAGAGCCTGAAGATGAACGTGCAGCTATGCCTATGACACTGGAAGGATGTTAGTTTACCTCAACTTGAATCAGTGATTTTCTGTAAGTTGCTAGGCAAATATTGAGCCCACAGTAAAAGAAGAAAAAAAAATCTTTGAACATTTGCTAGCCTGGAAAGAATGGTTTTAATCTAAGAGTTAAGGAGAGAGCTGGCAAAACTCCATGGATGAAAATAATCACCACCAACTTGCGTGAGGGTAAAAAACTACATGTAATAGATAGATACATGTATTAATTCCTAATAAAGTCACAAGGAAAAGAAACTAAACAGGTCATGAGTATTATTAATAATCATACTGAAAAAGATAAAGAATAAACAAAGAAAACCAAAAATCATAATAATTGATTATGAGTACAGCTGAATTGGAATAACAGAGACATGGTGGGACAACTTGTATGACTGGAATATGAATGCAAAGGATATAAAGGATATAGATTCTTCAGGAAGGAGAAGCAGTTTGAAAGGAAGGAAGGATATCATGTGCTCAGATGTCCAAAATGGAGCTCAAAGCACGTGCATGATGATAAAGAAGACAGCTAGGGTCTCCTACAAATCATTAAAGCTGGAAGTTCAAGTGAAGGTTAATTTTGATGATTAAGTAGCAGAATCTTCTAAGACCCTGAAATCTATGTGCTGTAACTATCCAAATGTTGGTAAAGGCATTGGTCAGCAAATTCTTGGTTGATGCTAGTTAAAAGGGAAGAGCTGAAGGTGAATCAGTCTTCCAAAAGAGTTGAGGTTTATGGAGGTTTTTTTGTAGAGATTGTTTTCCAATTTTTATTAGAGTTTCTCAGGTGCTCACTTACTTTCTACCTTGGCAAAAGGATCTTTTGAACTTGCTGAACGGGTCCCAGGCATCCTCTCAGGTCTGATGATATCTGTGTTTTGTTTGAAGCAAGGACAGCAAATACAACAGGCACTGTTGTATTGAATAATGAAAACGTAGGGACTCTGTTTAAAGCTCAATGAAGGTCAGGCTTGTTTTAGTTTGAATTCAGCTTAGCTGCAGAGTCCTTGTGTTTGGACTTGGAATTCAGAGCCAGATTTATTTTAGATTTTGCCTTCATCAGATAAATCGTTCTTGTCAGACATGTTTTCAGTCTTAGGGCTTAACTAGACCTCTCAGCCAGGACTAGGTAAGTCACAACTCATCTTTCTCAATTTGCTGGTTGAGGGCCTATTCCACATTACTTCCTTTGTTTTGCTCACATTTCAGGATGCCTCCATACATGCCGTACACTGTGGTTGGGGGTGCACACTGTGACTGTGCCTTAACTCTTTAAAACCCTGAAAGGTGTAGTGTCTCAGGGAGACATTGTCAGGCAGATAATTTTGGGTTCTTATACATTCCTGTTTCACTCAGTCAAGTAGTGCTTGTTTCTGATTTTCTCAGACATTGAAAGGGCCTGAGCAAATGTTCAATACATTCCTCTATGTGAATAGTGAGAAACCAAGGTCTGAGGAATGTGTATGAGATATGGCACTATTCCACTGCAGAACACTGAGGGCAGCAGCGCTTGGGTGGTGTGATTGTGACAATGCATAGACAAGAAAAAGGTAAAGCAGCAAAAGTGAAACGATAGTCTTCAGAAAGATAAAGTCTTCTGGAGTTAGACAGGAAGCAAGCTCAACAGAAAAGGATCTATGATGCTGTGACAGCTGAAATATTTTCTACCTTTTATTGGATCAGACTCTACTAAACGCATCAACTGTAGCAGCTGGCTAGTGTAATTAATACCAGCTACAAAGGGTGAAGTCTTTGCGTAGGATAACATAAGGGCACGACATCTTTTTTTCATATTCTTGACACACTTCTTAGTTTTCCCAGAATCAATTTCATCATGGCCACCTGAAATTTTCTAGCAATTGTTTGGAGAACACAGGAAAGACAAATGAGAAAAATTTTTAGAAGTTAAATGTGACATTGGTTCTCTCAGAAAGGGAGTAAGAGAAAAAGAATTCTGGGTGCCTGTTTATCCAAAGTTTTTTCTGTAATTCATAATGAATTTTTAAGCCCCAAAAGATGAGAAGGAAATAAGTAGCAGCCAATACTAATTTGTGAAATTCATCCACTTGATGAATGCAACTTCATCAGTAAGTAGTCATATCAAATTGATTTCATTTCCTCTTAAAACTGAGTAACAGGGCACAAGGAAAGGGGGAAAACAATAGGTCACAGGTATTCTGACTGTTTGACACGATGTTGCATGGCATTGTCTTGAACAACAATCTCAGTACTGTTTAAGGCCCGAGCTTGTGTATTATGTCAGGCTTTGAGGCACCAAACTCGTAGAAAGACACAAAGGCAGTTAGAATCCAGGGGAGAATAACCAGGTCACAACAACATGACATGTATGAAAAATTGGAAGAAGTGTATTGTATTTCTTTCTCTAGAATAAGGAAGACTGATGGGCCATGAGGACATCCTTAGATTTTATTTACAGCAGCCTTTTACAGGAATTATTTGATCTCTATGGTAGATAAACCAGATTTGCTCTGGCAAATTCATACTAGACCTTAGGAAACAGCTTTCTGATTCTGAAGATGGCAAAAGAGATTTTTTGAGAGGGCTATGGAGTCTTCATCACTTAAAATGTTTAAGAATGGGTTTAAGAGGAACACCTGCCTAGAGAGAGGGCAGAGACCTTCCAGGGGAATCTTATTTTCCACTGATTCCTGGACACAAAGTCAAATGTCTGCAAGCTGCAGTTTCTGTGCCGTCCAGGGCAGGAGATCTCTTTGCAGTGCAAGAGAATATCTGTGCTTTACCTCCCGTAGGTAGCAGCAGCAACTAAGGTGATACATCACTGTGCTGGAAGCTGAAGTGTCAAGCTGGGTTCCCTCACATGCTCTGGTTTTACTCTCACTGCCTAACGCTGTTCTTTGGCACCTGTGCTGCAGTCAGTCTTCTCCAGCACAGTTGATCTTTTCCTGTGGAAATGCAGAGAGGTGTCAACCATTTTTTTCCCAAGTCCTTTACTATCCTTGTGTTTCTTCCATTCCTATGCATCTTTCTACAGTTGATAGTGAGTAATGACGAAATTTGGCTTAGCAGAAAGCTTTGCCTGAATCTTTTCTTTTATAATATTTTGGAATTGTGATTAGATTTTCTGGAGTCCCCAGTAAATTACAGCATTTGGCTTTTCCATTGTTTCAGAACTAATTATTGAAGTAGCTAAATGTTCAAGACATAAAAATGTACAAATGGGTGTTAGTTGAATGGATGTAGTAAGATTTTTTTCTGGCATGAAAAGCACAGTTATTTATGAGTTAATTTAATCAGAGAAGAAAAATATTGAGTAGGTGACGAAGTAAAAATGATGACTGTGTATTATGTTTTGCTATGCAGCTGAACAAACACATTCAATGACAGACTTTGGCAGGAGCTGCAAAGATGTTCTTGACAATGGCATGAATAAATATTAGGTGCTGTACACAATTCACTGCATTCCAGGCCTTGAGCAAAACCAGGTGAGCTTTGCCTGGAAAATTTTGGAGGAAACAATGTAAGCATGTTGGGGAAATGTAAACATCTACAGTATTCTCCCCAGCTGCTTCGCTGTAACATTTTCATTTGCATCAGCAACAACTGTCATTTTTTATCTGCTCTACTTTCATTGCACTTCTAGGAATCAAGTAAACTCCCAGCTACTTTAGAATTTGTGGTAGGCACTTCAGTAATATTGCCCAAATGAAGGATTTTATACTTGCTAAACAAAGTACATCAATCAGGCTTCATTTGCATTGCTACAACTAGTTTACGAAAATAAAAAGGAAAATAAATACTTTTCTATTCTTAGTGGTCTATACAGAAGCAGAAAAACATCTCCTAATAATTTAAAATGGAAATTTGAGGAAATTAGAGAGAGGCCATACAGCATGGATGTGGGCTATTAAAAAATGAGTATGACGATATGGAGGAGAATTTCCTTTTAAAGTTAATTTTTTTCTCCAAAGCTGGTTTGTAGTCATAATCTCTTGCTAAAACCTACAGCAGTATTGGTAGCTCAAGCACACTTGACTGCTGAGGAGAAAAGAGAGATGGGAATGTCCTGTAGTGCTCTACTCTTTATTCTGACTCCACTGAGTGAAATTTAATTCAAGGTTGGTCCTCACATCTTCAATGTTCAGAGCAGTAGTGCTGACAGTACTACTTTTCATCTTCGTTTTTTGTAATCCTGAGAATATTCTTAATTTGTGTTGGAACAATAATTTCCACTGACAAAAATTAAACTTAATGTGCAAGTTTCTCTCATTAGTTCTATTCTCTACTGATCTCATTTGCAAGTGTACAACACTCGTTTCAGAAGTAGTGTTCTTCAGAGTAAGCCTCCTTCTGTGTCACTGTAGAAAGCAGTGGGCACAGTCTACCTGGAATCTTTCAGCTGTTGTGGCCTGATGATTCTACAAGGGATAACTATGTCTCTCCTTCTTTACAACATGATGTGTTTGAGTGCCTGGCAGTCTTCAGTGAGTCCCAAGAAGAATAAGGTTGCAATAGAGAAATCATTGGCGTAGCTGGGAAGGAGACATCTCATGTCACTTCTGCAGTCTCTCTTCTGGAATGAGTCCCAGACGTAACTCAGAGCAGCTTCAGGCTCCTTGACCATCTAGAGCCTCATAGGTATGTTTTAGAAGCTAAGGATAGATGTGGTATTAAGCTACCCAGCCCACAGCTCCCCTTCTTAACTTGTTCTCCTTATTCTGTGAGGGATGTGAGAGTTTGTGAGGATGTATATCACCTTCCTGTAAGAACTTCAAAGGGACTGGGCCTGGCACATTTTATTTATGCTATATTTTTTTACTGGACATAGTATTTACCGGAAATAAAAAGAACAAAGTGAAAATCCATCTTCTCTGTTTGGCTTTCTCTCCTCTGATCCTTTCACAAGTGAAACCCTTAAAACTCAGTGAGTGGAGCAGCAAGCAGACTACAGTGACATACTGGTAAAAAAGTCTAAGGACTATTTTTTAATGTAGTTTTTACATGTCAAGATGATTGATATTAAAGAAGGAGTAAAAGTAGG
Source organism: Eulacestoma nigropectus (assembly GCA_013397775.1). Classification (NCBI taxonomy): domain Eukaryota; kingdom Metazoa; phylum Chordata; class Aves; order Passeriformes; genus Eulacestoma; species Eulacestoma nigropectus. The sequence continues at coordinate 443,451 of VZTE01005527.1, forward strand.
TCTCTTCAGTCTGGAACAGTTTTGTTAGCCGAGGATTTATGCTGTATTGCTGTCTGGGATTATAATTTTGCATTTGAGTATGTGCTTTATGGATTTCTCCTCTAAGTTTGTAGAGCAAGTTGATTTGCTCAAAATGACCAATATATTTTTTGTATCGTATCTGTTCCACAGCTGTTGGCTGTTATTATTAAACAACTTGGGCGGTAATTTTATGGTTCAAAAGCATCCCAGAAAGGGAGACCAGCAGACATCCTGATTTGTTTGCAATTGTATATTTCAAAAGGAAAGTAGAGAATTTAAGCTGAGCCTCCGTTAAGAGATGACTTCATCACACCATTATTATTCCTATTAGAACTGTGTCCAAATACCTGTTACTAGTGGAAGTTTTTCTGGACTAATTATGTCCCATATATGGACATACATGGATGTATTTTCAGCTACCCTGGGCAAGCAGAGAATTTAGCTTTTCTTTAAAAAATGGCAGATACTTTGGGAATTCTAGACCTAAATACAATTTTTGTGAAAACCCTGGAAATTTGGGGCCCAAAGTCTGAATCAAATGGTATGTTTGCTTCATTTGTTAACATTAACTGTCCAGAGATCCATCACTTGTGTCATAGCTCACTAGGATCTTGACAACTGGGATAGCAGTCCAGGAGCATCAGCAGCATGTGCATGGCATCTGTGATTGTCAGATGTGTGTGTTGGACACACAGAAAAAGCATTGTTTTAAGCTACCTTTTAAGAGATATTTTTCAAACTTCACCTATCTGTTGTTATGCAGGAGGTCAAAGCATATCCTATCTGAAAGAATTCCTCACTAAGAGAGGACTGCTATGCTTCAGTGAATGGTTGTGAATCAGCTACAGGAAAACAATAAAATATTTCCATATATGAATTTAGGGGCAGAGGTTGCTATCTTATTTTACAGATTGTAAGTGAAACATTATTAGTAAGATATCTCTAGCTGGTTAGACACTTCCAAATCTTGAATATAGACTTGCAGATCTTCACTTTTATCCTGTAATTCTTAACTGCAGAACTTGAAGCATCTAGAGGCAAAATTTTGAGCAAATAAAGCTATGGTTCATCATAAGTATGTTTTCAGGGTAGCAAACAACTATTGGTGTAAAACCAATACAAATTTCTATAAATGTTAACGAAAGCCATGTTGTAAGTTAAAAGGTAAGCAGACTGAGTGAATAGGAGCAACTCTGAGCCTGACTTAAGAGCCAGAATAAATGAGCACTTCAGTTAGGGGAGATATGAATACCCTCAGAACATGAAAGGGACAAGGGACAATTGCTCTATCATTTTGGTAAACTTACGTCTCCTCATGCAATCTACTTGCTCCTGGAGACATTGCTTAGATATTGATATTTATCATGTTTTGTTTCCTGTATGTCATTTCTGACAACACTTGAATAAATTTGATAGGAGAATAAATGGGTTTTTTAATCTCATGGTTATTCTAGTAGGCTCAGCTGATTATGGAGAAAATAATTTTTAGTTATTTTATTCATCAAATACAACAGAACAGTTTCAGAAAGCCCTTAAATGCAGATATTTAAATAGCTTTAGGCTTAGCAATTGCATCTGCAGGTACATCACTTTTTCCAGTGTCATAGCCATATTTTGAAAGATTGTGAAAGTTAACTGCTGATTTTATTGCAGGGTATTTAAAATTACAGTTAATATTTGTAATGATGCCTGTTCCTTTGATTAACTTTGGTACTGACTGGGACTTAAATGTGATTACACTGCCAGAAAGAAAAGTTCCTGTCTCTCTATGGTTCCTCTCTATTTCTACAGACTTAGAGAAAGGGTTCAATTACTGAAAATACCAGAACTCCTGACCTGTATTCAGATCTTTTAACCTACATGTTTTGTAGTGAAGGATTTGTTGAGTCAATGATTGCATTGTGTTAATAAGCGGATAATACTTTATATTACTTTGGGCTCATATTTACAAAATTCCTATAGAAACAATTGTTTTGTAGATATTTCTCAGGAGTGTTATATACATAAGCATCAGTAATGACTTCTGATTTGTGGTTAGTTAATGATACATGGCTGATCATAGTACAAGAAAGGCTCTCTCTTGGTCTGTCTCTTGTAGTCTTTAAGAGATACAAGCAAGACCTTGTAGCCGATAGATTGTGAGCTGTGTGAACAGAGAAGGAATGTTACAGACATGAAAACAATTTCTGGTTACATTATTATATGAATGCCTCTTTAAGGATTTTAGTGTGAAAAATCATTCTTTGTTTTGTTTAGCACTAAATAAATTTAAGCTGAAGTTTTATTTCCAAGAGAGAAATTTTACAAAACTTGTGGCTCCCCGGTTTTGTAAGATCCTCCGTTGGTCTGGACTCATAAGCCACAGAAAAAAACCACTCCATTTCTCTAAGCTACTGTACAGTTTCTTGGCAACTGATGATAAACAGATATGGCTTGTTAGGAAATCTGTCTGCCTTTTTCTCTTTCTTATTTTAGATGTAATCTGGAATGAAAACCAATCCTGTCATATGGGCTCCAAAAATAACAAATCAAATAATATTTATAATATAACTTGGGAAATAATATTAGATTAAGTCTTTAGGCTTAGCCATATTGCAGAAAAAAGTTGTAACATTAGTTTTCCAATTCCAAGCAACAATGGCAAAAAATCAGACTCCATGCATTGCCTCCTTCCTGCCCATTTGCTCCTGGATGAAAGCAGAAGCTGCTTTCTAAAGCTATGTACTTTGAAGCTGCTGTGATACATGACAATATGAAACTCTAAGACAGCTTTGGATCCCTATCTCATATCCTTGTAGATTTAATAGAGAAGGGAAGTCTGATTTGTTACTTTTCTGAATAAGGACAGGGCACTACCCTTTATGAGAGCTGGAACTAGCTGAATAGGAACTTAGAGTCAAAAGGAAAATTTTATGAACCTTCACCATCGTCTTGTCAAGCTGGAAGTCATTAACACCATCAAAACCAACCTATGGATATTGACAGACATTGAAAAAGAGAGAGAAGCTGAGATTTGGGCCAAATCAGTGAAAAGTCAGCCATAGAGATACCAGTCATAAATCCAGATGCCAGGGAATGGTTTCACAGTTAGATATGTTAGCAAAGGAAAACCAGCAAATAAGAAAAGATGCAGGCAGACACTAAGGAAGAGCTCAGAAGCAGAGCAGGGAACTGAGGGGAAGGCCAGATTTGGAAAAAGTACACAAAGAAAGTGTTTGTTCTTATTCTGATGATTTTGCATTAGTTCTTCATAAGCCTGGCTGTTTGGAACAATATATTCTGAACAATATCAGTTCCTCCTTTTGACAGAAATGACCCTAGAGGTCCCTAAATGTGGGAAAATTTTAGCTACTGTTTCAGTCATTGAGAAAATTTCAACTAGATTAAGTGTCTGAATACCATTAATTTAGAAAAGATTCACAAGTATTTTATGTTAGTGATTTTATGTTCCAATTAAATTAATTTGACACAGGAACCTGTAAAATTATTTTTTCCGTGTTTTCTGGAAATTATTTTTTCCATATTCTGAAGTAATTAAAGTATTTATCAAACCCATAACACACCTCTTTCTTGCTACCTTGGATTCTAACTCTACTATGAGGTATCCTAGGAGGATATTAGGTATTTCAAAATGTAGCCAAATATAAATTCAGATTTTGAAAAATAAGACCCAAGCATCTCAGTAATTATTGATGAATAGTACTGTGTAAAAATCCTGACTACGCTGTTCTAATGGAGCCAAGAATTTTGAGTAAATTGTGAATTAACTGTGAAATAACGTGTCTAAGAATTTGATATCTATTTTTTTAATGGCAATTAATCTTGAAGAACTATGGAAAACCCAAGAAAACTGCAAACGATCTTAACAGACCAGGATTTTCTAGGAACACCTTAGTTGTCTGCTGAAAGTTTCCCATATAACTATTTTCATCCTTCTTTAAAGGATAGGTTGTGTTCTCATCTTGAAGTACAATTTAATGCAAATTTTCTCCCATGAAAGTGAGGTCGTTTCAGGTGGATAATTCTATCAAGCAATAGAATTTTTTTTGAGGGGAATAAAAGCCTGCAAAAAATCATGTTATTGCACTATAGCAAGAGCATATAATTAATAAAACTGTGAGGTAAAATAGTCTGCTGCAGCCCTTAAACCAAATAAATTCCTTATTGGCATGAAAAATTTCTGCAAGAAAGTAGCATTAAAATTAATAATTATTTGAAATGTACTTACAGTTCCTGCAGTTGCTGTGTTTAATGAATACATTTCAAACACCACTGGCACACTCAAAGATTGACTTGAACTCTCTGTTTGCAGTGCGTGGTAGTTAATGGCAAACAGGATTTTAACCTTACCTCCCAAGCTCTGTATTACTTCTTTAACTGGCTAAATAAATACCTGGTAGAGTTTAACAGTGCAGTTTCACATTCTTCTATTTCAGCAATGATGTTTAGAGGGTTTTTGTCCTCAGCTAATCTTTCCCGGCCCACACCTGCTTCTGCCGTTGTTTTGAAACAAATCTTTTTAAAGATAGGAAAATAGGTAGGGAGCAGGTTCAGATTAAAATATTTCTCACTTTTATCTTCTTTTTCAGTGCTATTTTAAATTGAAACTCAGTTTTTTGAGCCAATTCCTGGGTGTCCCTAGAAACAATCATGTCAGCACGAGGGAAAGGATGGGGCAGGAAGGAGGGTTGTGAGCAGGAGAGTTCTTTATTCTGGAATTGTCATTGAAAATCTTTAGAGACTATAGCTGTATAGCAATCTGAATCAGAAAAAAAGATTTGGCACCAGAAACTTTGTTTAAATATATAAGAAAAAGGAGGGAGCAATGATTAATTCACTAGAAGTACAGTAAGATACAATCAGCTCATATCAGTGCACCTGTTCCCCAACTTTTGGCACAGCATAAAATAAGAGATAAAATATTTCTCTCTTTCTATATTATCTGGTCGTGCATGTGTGTGAGAACACACATAGGCAAGCAGGCACACGTGCAAGTATCTCCTTTTCGCTCCTGGTTATGGTGCTTGGCACGGGAACTGAGCGGAGAGGCCTGGAAGCAGGCAGTGGAGGTGGCTGCTAACATGCCGGGTGCTGCTGGATCCAGTCCTGTCAACACCAGCCAGAGAAGGAGACTGCTAGAAACAAGGGCTTGGGTGTGGGTTTGATTTAAGATATGTATTTGGATAATTAAACTGAGGAAAATACATTCATTTTGGATGGAACTGTGACAAGTTCTGTCAACTTTCATTCTGTCTGTATAATTTTTTGAGATAGTGTTTCTAAACAGGCATATAAACTTGTGAAGTGACCTAATCCCCTTCCCACATGTAGTCTGCATAAGCAAGCACCCACTCTGAAACACAGAGATCTCAGTCTTGGTCTCCCTAATCAGAATTGAGAATATTTAGATTATAATTATTTTATGTGGGTTAATATGACTAGCTGATATGATTTTTACATGAATGGCCTTCTAAAGTTTTAGTTATATGTCATTGATTAAGGTTATATTAATCTCTTTCTAAGTCTTGGAAGTAAGAGATTGGTTTAATTGGTTTTCAAGGAGTTGTTCAGGTAATTTCCTATTGTTACGAGGCATGTATCATCTCCCATTTAATTATTTTTGTTTGAGCACCGAAGTGATTGTCTGCTTCCTGCGCTGGCTCCTGTCCTCTTGTAGCTGCATGTGTGACTGCTGTAACACTGTAACCTTGTCCAGAGGGCACCTTTTTTAAGTCAGTAGATTTGTCTTTAAACTTCTATGTGAGTTTGTGTGAACAGGAGTAGGGAACAGAAATCCAGCTTGTACTTTTTTAAAGTGCTATTGTTTATTTTAAAAATAATTTATTTGACAAATCACAGGCATGTCTAGATCCTGCAAGAATGTTTATGTGGAAAACATCAATTTGGCTTTCAGCACCCCTGGATGCACCAAGAATCCTTTGGAGGATTTGTGCCGTGCTGGGACAGCTGGGACAGCTGCCCTGCCTGCTGGAGACATGCAAGCAGCAGATCTTCCACAGCTGCTCTTTGCAAAACTGTTGGGGGCTCACCATAAGCCCAAAGCTTGCTCAAGTTTTTTCGACCTCCTACTTACTCCCCTTCATCTCCCAGCTCTGCCCTCTCTGTTCTGTACTTCTTCAGTGTTCCAGGAGTAATGGAGTAATCTGCAACAACGCAGTTCTTTTGGACACTGACCAAGCGAGAGATACTCCCAGGCGCTGCTGCACTGATGGTGACTGAAAGGAAGGGTGGTCGCCCAGCAGAGCTGGGGCACAGGAAGCAGCTTTGGTGGAGTAAATGCCAGTGAGGTAACAGTGGCTCCAGGATGTCTGAACCAGCCATGGGTGTGACACGTAGGGGACGAAGCTGCAGATGATTTGTCCTCAGATGTTCCGTCCGTGTGGGCTAAGCAGGCAGGCAGCCTGATACGGGCGATAGGAAAGCTATTGGTGGATTCACAGAACTTTTCTGCCAGGTGCTTTCCACAGTGCAAACATATTATTTCTGCTGCCCGCTGGCCTTAGGGAGCAAGTTTCTAGTTGCTTTACATCCTAACCAGCCATACTGCTCTGGAAATTGCCTCAGCAGTTTTGCTGGATGCTGTATTCATGTTTACACTACCTATGCAGCCTCATCAACGCTGTACTATCTGATGTGAAGGATATTAGCCCTGTTTCAATTATGTTTCTTTATTGACATGATTTTTTTCCCCCCAGAATTCTAATATTTTTAGTAACACACTAGATTTTTCATCTGTCCTCTTTGGCCAAAAATTCCCATTTGAAAAGCTCTTAGTCTTTTTCTTATTCATCAACAACTTCTTTTTTTTTTTTTTTTTTTTTTTCTCTTTTTCCCATTTGT
>VZTE01005527.1:450373-532760 GCA_013397775.1 Eulacestoma nigropectus
TTTTTTTTTTTTTGCCAGTTTCCACATTGGCAAAAAATACAAGTGTTCAAAACTATTATGTTGAAGTCCACCAGTGGGGGATTGAGTTTTGAACAAGTGAAGACAAACTTTATAATTCCTAGATAAAGTGACAAGGTAGAAAAGCTGATAAATGGCTGTTATTTTGTTCTTTTTGGACACAGAAGACAGAAATAATTTTCTCTAAATGTAGTGCTATTATTATTAAGCTATTCAAAAAACAAAATATCTTCTACCAAGTTGGAAATGGTACCTCTGCTGGGTTATCATTTTATGTGCTTATGTATGTATGAACTGCAGGTGACTATTCAATAAATCCATTTTTCTTGTCATTAATATTAAAAGATTTCCAACTTCCACTTGCATGCTTTATTTATGATCAAGTTCTTGCAATCAGAAATGTGATCTTTAATAAAATGAAATGTATGTGTCTGATGGAAAGAAGCATTAATCATGCAAAAAGCAACCAATACACATTTATTTCCTTTTGCCATATTGTCACATTGCATTTCTATAGGTTAATCATGATTTGTAAGAAATAGGTAAACATATTTTCAAAGAAGTGCTCTCCTTTAATGCACTGTGAGTCCAAATAAAGAAGAGTATGTTCAGGTCCCTCTTCTATTCAGAGAACAGGGCAATCCAATGCCCATTTACCTCTGCTTTCCTTCTAGGTATTTCTATTATCTTGCATGTTGTGGATTCAAAAGTTATACATGTGAAGTTAATTAAAGGATACATTTTAAACATCAGTACCACAGAGAAGTGATTCTAATTTTCCATAACCTTACTGAAAGTTAGCCCATTCTTTGTAATACTCATTAATGCCTTCATGAATGCAGAGAAATTATTTGTATTGATATTTCATTTATTTACATTATTCCATCATGATTAATACCCAACTCCTGCAAAACAACTGATTTGCAAGTTTGTTAATATTCTGCTTAAGACAACCTGGGATGTTTATTTAGCAATAAACTCATTTTAGAGCTTATTCTTTTGGCAAAAAACATTTTCAGAACAATGTTTTCACTACACCATATTTAAATCATACAAAAATGAATCACATAAATTTAAAAATTACATTCATAGCAGAGCTGTATCGGGCAAGAAGGTGTGAATGAAAAATGACTGAAAAAATTCTTTGAATAGTTGCATTAATTTCTACAGGAATTAATTGTGGTTATCATTATTTCCTTTTGTGTTTACTGTCATCAACTGCCATTAATCAGTTGAATCTCACAGGCCCACACAAAATGTAAAGCGACCTACAGAGTCTTCATCCCAGGCTCAATTTGGCACTGCATGCACAGCTGACTGGTGTTCACTGTTCAAGAAGCAGAAAAAGCTTAACAGGCTCGTACTTGTTTTGGCAGTGCAGCTCAGCCGTCAAATGCTGAGCAGCTTGTGTTACCTAAGCAGATGAAAAAAACCAGAAATCAACAACACAAAGGCATTTACTGCTGGATGTTTGTGCCAGCCTCAGGGTGGGTATAACAGAGCTATGCCCATCACCTGTTCCTCCTGCTTGTACAGCCTCGGCTGCATGCATCCTAATGTTCCCTGGATGCTTTATGAACCTGCAGAAGCCTGGGGTAGTCCTGGTGCTGGAGATGTTGTGGGGCTTTGGTACATGAATGGTTTTAATGTGCTGAGCATGATCAACATGAACATGTAGTGCCTAACTTTAGGCAGACGTAAGCCTGAAAACTTAGCTGCCCTGAGATTTTGATGGCCGGGATGCTGCGGGTGGATGTGGGCAACTGAGGATCTAAGCTTTGAACTTGGATGCCTGCAATGGCTACAGGATCCTCTCCTATCCTATCCTATCCTATCCTTCAGGATCCACCTGAATCCCATCCTTAACCTTCAGTGAGTTGGGAGACTGCTGTGTGGGAAAAGCCCTGAGGATGAGATCCTTAATAGTTGTAAATTGGCAGAGTACCACTGAGTGTATTGAAGCTCACGTAATTTGCACTACAAGAGGATTTGGCCCTCTGTCTTTAGCTGGAGTCTTTAGTCAAATCAGCACACAGCCAGTATTAGAGGCAGCTCATTATGGAGGAGCCATCTTCACTCATGTTCTCTCTCTGGGAGGTCTTACTCTAGTTCTTTCATGATTTCTGTAGCTGTACAGATGATGAGTAGAGGTCACTGCCACTTAGGAAGTAAGTTTTGTAGACTGAAGCTACACAACAGAAACTCTGGCATATGATGCTCCTCTCTGGGCTGAGGGCTGTGTGTGTTTGGGAGGAGGGATTTGCAAAGTTGTGCAGCTGACCAGGGTGAGTAGCTGTGCAATCTAAGGATCTTTCTCTTGCTTTCTTTTTAATTTTCCCTTCCCCACATTTATTTTCTTCATCTCTTCCTTTCTTGCTTAGTTGAAGAACGGTTCCTATTCAGCTGCCTATTCCAGATCCATTTAGGACTGTCGCTTGGTGAAATACAGAGCTGCAGGTGTAGCAAGACAGGCAGAGCTCTTTAATAACTGACGGTTGAAAGGCACTGTTTGGCAGTGCTAATAGTACACAGAGTATTGCCCAACTGCACTGCCCTATTTAATGGCTTTTCATTGGATATATTTTATAGCCCTTCGTTAGTCTTGAAAATTTGCTTATGCTGATACCCAAAACTCAAAGTTGGTGCCACAATTTTAATTGAACTGCGAAAATCTTCCAAGACCCTGCTTCGTCTCAATAGTGGCTGTGGTAAATTCCCTCAAACTAATAAAACTCCCAAGTGGTCTTCTCAAAATGCTGCTGCATATAGCTTCAAATTATGGACCAGAGGTTTTGCATGATTTTATGCAGTAGATGTACTCTCAGAGGAAGGACTCTGGTGAAGTAACTCATTTACTTCAGAGAAAATCACGTAAACCTTTCCCATCATTTTCCTGTCTTTTGATACTAGTTTACAATAATAATAGAAAAAAAATTCAAAGGTGTTGAAGAGCAGGTTAGAAGCAGCCCTGTTTTAAAACTGTTTAGACCTAAGTAAAAAACAGAGGCTGAGTTTGTCCATGCTTTGAACACAAGGTAGTTTTGCTTGCATTTTGCAAGTGAGGCTGCTGTTGTGAATTTTAAGTGACGCTCTCCTTTTGCAATCAATATCCATCTTCTGTGGCACATACAGCTGACAATAAACTTCAGTGTGAGTTTGGTACATCATTCCTTTATTTTTGCATTTCTTCTTCAAGTAGAACTTAATAATTAAAAGATTCCCACCTTCCCAGCAGCTGAGAAGGTGAGCTTAGTGTAGAAAATTTACTCATGTTATTGTACTTCTGTGGCTTTTAGAATTGGTGTACAATAACTCAAATAAGGCACTTATTAGAGAGGTAGCACTGAGATACACTGATCCTACTGATTGAACTACTGTGATATAATTATACCACTCTAGTAATATGAGTACATTTTCTTGCATAAGCAAGCCTCAAGTCAAACCCTTAACATTATTAAATTGTAGTTTTGCATTACGAACAGTAACACTATACAGAGTTTCAGACATTAGAAATATTGAGTATGTTCACAGGGGGCTAGAACAGGATTATATTCTCAGTGTGTAATGGTGCTTTGTTTCTTCTAATTTTAAATGTCTCAAGGGAATGGAGCTTTCACCATTTCCATAGAGACACTATTTCACAGCCCATAGATCTTTCTGTCAGGAATATTCACCTTACAGTCTCACGAATTTTTTCTTCTATGCAAGTTCTGCAGCGTTTTTAGCTCCCCTGGATAGCTTTATATGAGAGAGGTGAAAGGAGAGGAATTACAGAGAGAGAGAGCAAAAACAGTGAAGTCTGAGGAAAGCTCTAAATTACTTCTCCATTAAAAAAATCACAGCACCACAGACTGAATGTTGCTCTCATCAGCACCTTGAACAGTTTGAATCCTGTTATGATAAATGTAAACTTAAAAATATCTTAATGTCAAATGGAGCAGGAATTTTACAAAATCAAGAGAAATTTCTTCTAGAGATAAGAGTAAAATATTGCTTTGATTTGATTCACTCTAGTATATTTCCTCCCTTTATCTGATATATCTACTTTAAACCTCAAGGAATTGGTGCTGGTTTATAGAGAGTGAGACCTTGCAATGAAATGGAGAAGTGGGAGTTAACTTTTAAAACATACTGGCTTTCTCCCAAGCAGTGAGTGCTGACAAGTATAACCATATTACTAAAATCACATCAGGAATGTGATATATTAAATAAAAGCATGATCATCTACAGCCAAAGTAGTTTGTATTTTATCCAGGAAAAAGCATCACGTTACATCAATCTGTCCAAAAAAATGGGGCACATCAGAAAACAATGTTAAGAAGGCTTTTAAAACACATCATTGAGATTACAGCACCTTTAAAAATAAACAGCACTGAATACCAACACAGGTAAAATGTCATTGTGAAGCCCAGATCTGAAATTCAACGGCATGCTTTATAGCTTTCCAGTGTGTGATAAAATCTGTTCACCAGATGTACTATCTGTCTCCTGTGTAGCATACTTGAGCATCATCTAGGTCTGAGGCCCATTTATTTCATGTAAATGCCTTTCCTGTGCACACCTTAGGGCACCCTAATTCTCCATTTTATTTCAGACACTGTACAGGGTACCATCTGGTAGTGTTAAGCTCATCTCATTTTATTGCACTATTGCAGGGGCTATATCCAGCCCTATAGCATTCTTTCAATGAAGAGAGAGTTCAGTTACTGCCAGCTATTTATTTTTGCCAGAAACACTACACGCATGCAGAGTTCACATGTATATCAGTCTCACCTGAAAAGCAGGTCACTGCTTTTCACCCCACGTGGTTAAAAATAACTAAATAAATGGTGACTTGCTGATATCGGGTACAGCAGCAGTTCTGGCATGGTTCTTTTTGGTTAAGAGTAGGAGATCTTACTCCTCCAAGTAATGATGTCTCTCTAGTATCTCACTTTTATTAGTTCTATTAAAATGAGAAAAAAAAAATTATGTCACGCCTTAAAAAAGCACCTTACAGGAATAGCTTAGTATTTAAAGGTAGCAATATACCTCTCAACTGTACTTTGTTACAAAGTTCGTTTGCTATTTTAGGCACAAATTTACTTCTCTACGTCACATTTCCACCTGTTTATTCTTGTAAATTATTGCCATTTAAAAAAATTGGACTTGAAATTGAAGTTATAGAAAACTTCATCCATTTCTAGGTTCTTCTTCATTGTCTGCCATTTTTAATCATCTCCCTCCTTTTGAGACTTTGTCACATATCCTAATGGCCTGATTTTTTTAAAATCCCTTATGTGCCAGCTATTTTGTGCTCTTGGTTATTGCTACTTAGACATCTAACTACCTGCTTGGGCCTAGAAACGAGGGAGTTGGAAGTCTAAGTGACAATAATTACTCCCATGGTTTTCATGTGCAAAAAGGGAACCTGGTTTTTCAAACTTAAAATTTTGCTGGCAATAGGTTTGAAGTATGTCAGATTTGAAAGTCCAATGCTGTTGTCTGCTGTAGAGCCTAATTCTAGTTTCCTGTAAACTCTGCTGATTTCCAAATGGCTGCAAGCCATTAAGGCAGACCAGAATTATCCTCACGGCTGCAACTCTACCAATGCTGGAGAGGAAAAAAATCCCACCTTAACTAAATCATGGTGGAAACATGATGTGAAACACATTTAGCACCAAGTTAGATGCCCTACAACAAAATACACAAGTTTCAGTATTTCTTAGATGTGTGAAAGAGATTCCATTCTTGATGTCAATGTCAGCATGAATGTAAAAAAATGAACTACTTTTCTCCCCCAGGCTTTTTTTAAACTATTTAAATCACATTTTCATCGCATTCCCTTCCCCTAGTGTTTTCTCCCTAGGCAACATCAAGACCAGAGTAAGGTTATTCGGATGCAGCATAACACCTTCCCTCCTCCCTCCATCTTTAAAGCTCTGTCTCCTCTTTGGAGCCGTAGTTGGATAGGATATTATCCTTTGAAGAAATATGTGTGTCACTTGGGAGCAATAGTTATCTTAGGCAATGCTTCTAGATGGAGCTCAGGCAGTGTAGATTCTTCAGTAATCACAGCAAGGGGTGGCATCTGTCTTTTCTCACCCTGGGCAATAGCGAAGTTTCCCATCTAGTGAAAAGCAGAAGTGTTCCAGTATGGTTCCAGGCTTTCTGCACGCCCTGGCTGATGCCATTTCACTGGTACCACTCAGTTCATGTGTCACTCTCTTCAGCTGTGGAAACCTGGAAGAAACGTTCATCCAGGATCTGACCGAATGCTCCTGGGCAGCGTCAGTTTTGATCCATCCTCAAACAAGGCAACAGATGAAAGAAATTAAGGGGAGGGGAGTTGTGAAAGTATTTATTTTAGATAAATATTTGAGTTACTCAGCTGCGATTTCCAGTGCTGGAAATTGCTCTCTATCTATAATCTGTTGCAAATGACAAGGAGATGAGAGTGGACTGGTTCAGAAAATTGCTTGGCTCATCTCTGGTGAGCAGCACAAACACACCATCATAAAAAAATAATCACTGTTAAATGCATTCTCCCCTTTCTCTTGACTTTCTCAAGTCATTGATTACTAGTAGCCACAGCATGGCACTAATAGTCATGTCTGAAAACCCCACTTTTCAGATAAATAAATTATAACATGATGAAGCTTTAAAAAGGTGGAATTATGTTCCTTAGTGTGAATTCTCTATGGTTTTAGTTCACTGGCAATGACAAATGTAGGTAGATTCACCTGGATTAGCTGTCTGTGTTGATATAAAGGACAGGTGAGTGGAAATAACTCTCTTTATCATACATTGTTGTAGGAAGTATTTCTTTTCCTGTTTTCAGTCTCAGCTGAAATTGAGAGTACTGGATTGTGACTAGACAAGCTGTGATTCTTCACAGCCAAAGCACATTTTTTCTGGTGGTTTCTAAATCAGTAAAAGTCTCCAAAAAAACCCAAAAAGCCTTCATATTTATTTTCCTGGAGACCTTCATCTCCTTTAGCTTTCAAGCCACTTGTTCTGTAAAAATGTTAATGATAATCTTAGTATGAAAACTCATTTCTCCCTGTCACCCCATCAAACAGTTCATCTCAATAATTCCAAATACATTCATCTGTGAAGAGCCAAGTGTCTGAACAAGTCACCATAGAGCTTAGAGGAGTCAGAGCTCAGAAATTCTGGTAGATAACTGAGTACTGAGATTTTCTGTATACCAAGAAATGATGCTTTAAGGAAGGGAAGAGAACTTGGCAAGGTGTGATAGACAGGTGTGGGTGCAGCAGGGTACCAGACAATATCTGTTGAAGGACTGGAGCCCTACATATAATTAAGACTGTTCATTTGGCTTAGCAAGAAGAAAACACATAGATTTTTATTGATAAAAATGCAAATGTGATAATTTGAACTAGAAGGGGAAATGTAATGGCACACACTCATATCTACATTTATTTTCCATTAGCAAAATGCTAAGTAGCCATTTATCATTTGATAATGTATATGTAGCAAAAAGCAGCTCAAAGTCAAATTGTCTAAATAAATAGCACAGTAGCCAGTCAAGGTGAAAAATGCCATGATTCTTTCTAAAGAAGAAAAGCAGAAGTCATTGTTTCCCCTCACGGAAATTGTAGCTGTGGCATACATACAGCTGTGGTTATGACACTGGGAATTATGTCCCGGTAGTCAATCTTTTCCTACAAGTGCCTGCAGTTAAGTGGAAGCAACACTGAAACAGACTTACCCATCTCTGCAATCAAACTAGGAGAAAACTGTCCTGGGATTCATTGGACAGTGGAATTTGAAAGCGTCACATTCTTGCAAAGGTTCCCTCTGAGCTGGTTTCCGGGTGCCAGTGACTTCTGCTCTGAGCTAATTTCTGCTCCACTCCCACTGCACACTTTTGCATTCATAGGCCCCTGGAGTGCTGTGCCGCCAGACCTGCCAGCATTGCCTGTTTATTTCAGTCTCTGGTATGATATTGGAAGTAACATCTCAGCCTGGAAGTATATTAAATGAAGTGTGAATGCAAATTACTACCAAACCATCTTTTCCATTTTACACAAGGTTCTTGTTTGATTGGTTCATTTTACAAGACTTAATTCTGTAGGATGGGCTACGTATTTTTCCCATTATAAAAAATCCCTAATAACTAGTTCCACATCTGAGACAGTGAAGATTAAAATCAACCATTGTGTAGTATATGAGAAGTAACTATTTTTCATAGGGTTTTTACTGTACATTCGGGATTATGATTTCATATTATGCAAATGCATTTTATGAAACCATAACACATAAATGTGTACTATTGTTAATACACATTTGCAGCCTAGCATATGAGGCCTCCAAAAGAGCCATTCTGGTGTCTTCTCTCATTGTGTATTATGAATAATAAACAAAATGTAGTTAGACATATTCTATATTACAGAACAATAATAGTAAAAATTACATCCTGTCATTAATATGCATCAAGAGCGTGTATCCTGGTAGCTCAAAAAGACATGTCATTGTGAATGCATGTTAAACAAAAATAAAAAGTTGTTTAATTCACAGCGGGAGCAGAGACTGTTCGGGACAGGTCTGATTGTTGTACTTGGAGGGAGGGATGGTAAACAAAATCCTTCTTAATCTTCATTTCTTTTAGCTTCAAGGTGGCATTATCTCTGCCACTGCAGTCACTGCCTGCATGTTAGTTCCTGTGTCATATTTTACACAGTACTATAATAGGCCTCAAAATATCTGTTCTTATATTTTTTTTTCTAAAGAACTTCAAAGAAGCAACTGGTGTGTGAGCAGCCTCGCTGCTACAGCCATGCCTTGCCTGGGTGCTCAATTTTTAAAAGCACCACGTGCAATGCTTGTGTTGATGAGGCCATTCAGACATGGAATCACAACTGTATATTATTTCTTCTTAAATTAGTAATGGAAAAGGAAGTAATTTAGCTGTTTTTCCACTTCAGTCTGGTTTTTGCACTATAGGTGCAAAAAAAAATCACTGTCAATATTCCTGAAAATATTATTTCAACACTTGCTTGTGATGTGCAGGTGTGATCATATTTCCACTTATTTCATGGATCTCAGAACTGCAGAGAGTATCCATTTTTATGCAGTGGGCAAAGTCACGCTGGCTAGTTTTATTCTGCTGTGATGTATAGAAATGCATCCTCCTGCATCCCCCTACCTCTTACCTGTTACCATTGCTTCCATGGAGTCACAGCTTGTCAGCCACAAATCTGTGCCAACATTATACACCCAGTACTCACCCAGTGCCATTATTCATCTTTCTGATATCCTGGAATGATATCTGGGGCCCTTTATGGGTTTGACAAATCTGAAAAAACAAAACAAAACCAACCAGACCAAACAAAAAAAAAAAAGATGGTTGGGGAATGGAGCTGTTCTGCTGCACCCCGGATGAAATCTCTAATAGGGCACCTTTTAGATGTTCTGGTACTGAATTAGGGTTATTCTGTCTGGAAGAACTCCTTCCAGTGTAGTCTTGTCCATATAAGCTGAAATATTACAAAGACTTTGAATGTCTTTTGTGAGCTGAGTTGGCCACAGGTTCTAGGTATTATTACTTGAATTTAGTAGAGATCTAATTAGAACTGCCTTATAACCCTTCATCATAGCAGGGGGAAAAGATTAACTTAATATCACAGTTTAGTAGAAAAATATTACTTTAATTCAAACATCTATATTTTGAAGATTCCTACAGGTATCAGTTAAAGAAGGTTCCATGTTTAGATGAAATTAAAAGCATGATATCTAAACTTGAGCAGATAAACACTTGGAATTACATCCTCTGTATGATGAAATTTGCCCATCTATAAAGCTCTTTTTCTCATTTTGAGGGGTTTTTTACCCAACTGCAAAATATATTTGTAAAGGTAATTTCACCAGACATTTGGAGACTTTGAAGTGCTTTTCTATCCATACGGTTCTGTATGAATAGGTAATTTTTATCTATGCTCTACTCAACTGAATGTTTGTAAGACTGTCTGGTCTCAAAGATGCCTGCTTACATTAGTCATTGCCTCCAAATGACTAACGCAAGATTTATTCATTTATCCTTTAAGTACTTTGCAACTTATTTCCATTTTTTCCTCCCTTAGTTTTGCCTCCAGTAAAATCCTAAATTTTTCTGGCTTGCTGTGCTATTTTAATTAGACATTTTCACTTATTTGTATAAGTAAGCAGTCTTATAAGTTTGAGACTGTAAATCATTCATCCATTAAAAACTCTATTCCCTCATATTGCAAGTTCGATTCATTGAGAAAAGAAATAAACCTTGCTGTGGAATAGAATTATGCAATGTCATGGACACATTAACATTTGGATCAAAATTTTACATTGTGTCAGCCAGTAAACAGTATAAATGATTCAGATTTGCAATAAATAATTGTCTATTAATACCTTGGCGTGGTGTAGCAAATTGAAGTCTCACTTCAGTAAGCACAGATGTAGGTAAGAGCTGGGGCCTAAAGAAAGAAACTGCTATGCAGCATTAGAGTAGAAAGAGCATCATGAAGCATTGCTGCATCTTTCCAGCAATGAGAATAATGTATACAGATTTAAACAGTAATAGACGAACACAGGGGGGAGGTAGGTTGCGAGTGCAGTTGAGTCTAATCAGGCTAGATTTAGAACCATTTGTTTTAGATGCTCTGGCAGACGCTTCCCTTGCAGAAGATTAAGAGAAGCATTTTAAAATACAGCTTTGTGTGCTGTTGCATAAGGAACAGAGCCCATAATTCAGGATGATTGGGACATTTGATACTTAGGGACCCCCTGGGTCATTATGTTGGGTCCATTCCTGTTGTAGTCAAACAGCCCCAAAAATATTATCTGTATATTTCTGTTGTTAAACTGCCATATTTTGCAGCTTGCTGGTTGTTGCCAATTGTCTTGAGATTTTCACAAATTTAATCACTAACTGAAATTTTGTCAAATTACTTCAGTAACCTCCTGCCCCACAGACTGTGAGCAGATGGTCCTGAACGATCAGTAT
Source organism: Eulacestoma nigropectus (assembly GCA_013397775.1). Lineage (NCBI taxonomy): Eukaryota > Metazoa > Chordata > Aves > Passeriformes > Eulacestoma > Eulacestoma nigropectus. The sequence goes on from VZTE01005527.1 coordinate 461,373, forward strand.
CTGAAACTCAAAAGTTCAGTTTCTCGGTGTGGGTTATTTCTGTGAATGTTTTAACAAGCAGACATGCCACTACTTCAGTGCTAAAATTCAACACAAATAGGAGCATTATAATAGATTAATTTAAAAATTTAAATATATATGAACAATTAGGTGCTTGGAATTATTTAGAGAACTCCAGTAAGTAATATTGTCTCACAGCTGTCTCTAGTGATGTGATGTTGCCCTGAGTTTTGCAGTCTTTCGATGTTTTCCTTCCTGTAATAGAGTTTCTCATGCATTTTCTGTAAACATAGCTTTGTTTTCCTAACCGGCCTGTATTGTTTTCATTCCTTTCCCTAAGGCGGGGAATATGATAGACTGTGTCAAGTGTCCTGTGTGGTTGAAGACGTGGTAACCTCATCTTCCAATCCACGGGTGTCTTTGAAAAGGTATAAAAATGACTGAATAAAGAAAGGCAGGCCCTTTTGCCTTTGGGCTTTTGGCTTTCAGGCCTTTTGGTCTTTTGGCTTTTTGGCCCTGGGTCCTGTCCTGAGCTGAGCTTGAGTCTGCGTGCTTCCTTCGTCTCCAACTGCGACAATGTCCCCCATGAACCACAATTGTTGTTACTCCAGTTTTGAGCATGTTTTTTTTCTTTTGGGTTACCAACTCAGCCCATAATGCTATACCACTATCTAGTTTGTCCATACACTAATGGGAAGGCATTAATCAAAATATTATTCTCTGTTACATTAACTATAGAGCAATGTATTTTAGAGCAAGATATTTTTTAGAAGGCATGTTTGAGACCAGACAGTCTTATAAACATTTGATTGAGTAAAGCACAGATAAAAATTACCTATTCATAAGGAACCATATGGATAGAAACACAATATCTCCTTATTTCTTGTATCTCATATTTCTTTGTCCTTATTCTCCTGTATTTTTAATGGTTTCTTTGTCCAAGAGTGTTTGAAAATGCACCCTCAGTGTGCAGGACTGCAAGTCGTCCATGGTCTGTGCTTGCATGGCTGAATAATCTCTCTCATTTTTCTTGGCACTTTGTGTTCATGTCCTTGGTGTCTGGAACACGAGTCAGTGCATTTATAAGCAGAGTACAAGGTCTGTTATTTTGTAGATCTGAAGCTGGTCGTGCTAGTTGCACAAGACAAGGGCTTGAAAATCTTCCTCCAGTCCAAACAAAATTTGAATGCCTGCTCTGAGGGAACACAAGAACTCTCTGCTTTCTGCATTGCCTCATGCAGTGGGACTGGTAAAAGTATACCCATGAGAGCCAGTGCCTCTGTGCTTCAGAGCTCCTTGAGATAGACTTGAGATCTTCTTCCTCAGCTCCTCTAGCAGTGTTGTAGCTCTTCTCCAAACCTCTGAGGCTGTTAATAAAAACCTGAAAATCATCAATCTAGTAAAACTCATGTCACTCCTTGGACCACCTAGACCTCTTTAACTTCCAATGATTTGCTCTGTTTGGGCAGCATACTCTGTTTACTTGAGTCCCTGCATAGTTACTGTGAAATCATGCGTGCTATTACATAGTGATCCACAGAGTAACTTCACTGGGAGCAATGGTGATTACAGAGTAAATTGTGTTAATCTTCCTGTGCTACTGTTTGGTATCTGTATAATTATTCCAGGTCACCTGTGCAAATCAAAGTTGCTTGATAGTTTTTCTCTTACTCCTTCCTTGCAACAATTGCGAGTTAGAACACTGATGGTGTCTCAGCAGTGTATGTGGATCCAAGCCTGCCAGAGCTATGCGTTGCTTTCTATATGCAACTCTGATTTTTTATGTTATCAGTAGAAAACTGGTTAGAGGGACAGAGGTTAAATTTGTCTACATGAACAGCTGTACCTCCAATTTTTTCCTCATCAAAATCGAGCTTAATATTACATTGAATAGACTTCACTCACACCCTCTTGCTGTGTAGGGACTTCTGAAATGAATTAGGCATCCTGAATTCACTACCACTCTTATAAGTTATGAATTTTGAACAAGACAGTCACAAGTTTGGTGAAACACTGAAAGATCTCAAGCAGAATTTGAAGAAGGCTGTGGCTAAGGCATCTCATAGCAATCAAAAATCAGCCATAAACCATGGTCAATGAAGTTCTGTGGCCAGAGAATGCAAGTCACCAGAGATGACAAGGTGTGACTTTTTTGCATAAGCAACAAAGTCTGCACTTCCACAGTGTAACAAAAAACTCCTAGGGACATGACATGACCTGACATGATTTCCTTTAGTACCAGCCTGAGTTGCATGCTAGAATGCAAAGAATAAATTACATGATACATAACCAGCTCCCATCAGTGCTCCAGCAACCTGTGAAGCACTATTTAGGTATGCCTTTCCAGTGACACTTCTGTCTCCAATATATCACACAGTAAACACAACAGAAAGAAACACACGTATCAATGTGCACAGTATCATCCTGGTGCAGAAATTTTCACGGTTAATTACAAAAATCAAATATAAGCAGTCTATCTCCTTACTAAATTAATTAAAAATATAAATACAGTAATCCCTGAGTTTTTGACAGGTGATTAAAAGACACAAAACTGAGTCAAGTACAAGGACTGGTTTCAATACATAACAGAGTGAAATTATGATATAAAGTTTTGAGGCTGAAGTTAAATGAACACTAATTTTGTTTCCATTGTTTCTCACCCTGGTGTCAGTGTCTGGATTTACACAGTGCAGTTCTCCAAAGGTAAGGGCTCAGGCACTTTATTCTGTGAAATCAAATACGCCATTTTTTGTTTTCTTACAGCTTTTAAATCTGCATCCTTCGCAGCAATACCAGCTGTGTGTATTCCATGCAATGACTTTTGGACCAAAAATTTGGACATAATTTTCCATTCTCTGAAATTCTTTTAGCAATAAATATATACTCTCACCATTCCAAGTAGAGCCTTTAGAAATAACTTTGGTCAGAAGTGAATCAGTGCTTTTGGTGGAGCTTAGGGTTTCCAAGCAGGAATAAGATCTAGCAAGCATTTTCCTTGTAGCTTTACTGCTGTATGGTGGGGCTGCACTAGGCTGTCATACTGGTATTCCCTTTTTTTCACATGGGAATCCCAGTCCTGAAGATACCCGTGGTATATACAGCTTACCCAGGCTTTTTCAAGGGCAAATAAATATTTCACTTGGTGAATTAGAATAGATCGGACTTCTTCGAAGGTTAGTTTAGTGCTTGGCTGTAAAATACCCTTCTCCCATTACATTGGCAGTGTGAGGAGTTCTCCAGTATAAGTAAAAAAACCCCAAACAAACCCAAAATGCATGGGTGTAGCCACTGTTAGTATTTTCCTGTTGACCTTGATTTATCAATGGCATAAATAATGTCCTGAATACCTTTGAATTTCCTTTGAGCTACCTTTTAGGGAGCTTCAGGAATATTCCCTGTATTGTTTGGAGAAAAGTGGGGGATGCCACTGTGGATGAAAATGCTGCTTCCTAGCATGCTCCAGCTTCCATTTACTGACACCAAACGTATATTCACTTGTATACAACATCCTAGAACAGTGCGTAATACAGTTTTCAGCTGAATTGATTTCCAACACAATTTGGCCAGCCTATAAATTGGCACAAGCTCAGTTTTTATGGATCTGGACTTGAGGGACTTTATTTCCTGGTGCTGGGAAAGGAGAGGGGATCAAAGCTGTGGTCCTTGCATGGGTGTAACAAGAAGCCCCTCTGCCGAGCCACAAGGAGGAGAGAGTATCCCAAGAGGAGGTTTACCTAAGAGTGCAGGAGTTTCTGCCTCAGGGCTTGTCTGCTTCAGGAGTTCCCCTGCAGCAAGCAAAAATGTGAACTTAGAGTTTTGTAGTACCCCTTAGTCAAGCTGCCCAAGGACCTGCTGTGAAGCTATGCTTTGAAATGCTGTGGAGTCACATTCTTGATTATTGCTGATTCCCACTAAGCAGAAGTGCCCTTGAGTCTGTTTCCCCAGCACTGAGGCTCCCAGCCCAAAGAGTCAGGACTACTGACAGTTGTCCTTGCTGCTCTGGCCTTTAGGATTTGCCTGTGCTTGTGCCTGTGTATGCTTCAAGAAGCCAGAATCCTGCACCAGCCTGTGCCTTGAAAGAAGGGATTAATGCCTAGAAAATATCTTAGTCGAAAAGTTTAGACACGGTTTTTATAACTTAGTTAATGGTCCAGTACAGGGGAGGCCTGAGAAAACATGGCAAATATGTATTAATGCCAGATCTTCCTCGTTCTCCATTCTTTTCCACTCCCTCTACATCAGATGAGACTCCTTTTTATCCCCAGCATTAAGTTTTTATCACTTTACTAAAATACTATAAATCAATAAAATAGGGCAGAAAATTGCTTTCTTACATCATTGCACCAACATGCCGCTTGTATGGTCTGGAATGACAATGAGACATCCATCTTTCTGGCAAAAAAAAGCCAGTTCCCAGTACAAAATGCCAAGTGGTATATGGCTAAAAAAATTACAGACCAAACATTAGCTTCTGCTCAGATGAGAAATGCCTACTTCACCTTTTTAATTTTTTGAAGATGAAAATTCTAATTCTCTAAACACAAAATACTATTATTAAATTAATGTTTATATTCTGTCCTAAAACTCTCTTCCTAGCCATTCTTCTTCCTGATAATATTTGCTTAGTTCTTATGCCAAGATCTATGAAGACCTCTTTTCCGTTTTTTGTTTTTTTTTTTTTTTTTTTTTTTTTTTTTTTTTTTTTTTTTTTTNTTTTTTGGTGTTTTTTTGTTTTTTTGTTTTTTTTTTTTTTAAATATACTCACTAGGGGGGATGCTCATAAAATTCAGCCTCAGCCACAATCTGGACTATGGTCTGCCAAGCTCCACATAAATAAATCATCAAGTCGTTTTGGCATCTTCTGGGCCAGGAGGAATATCTTCGAGGCAGATTTAAAGAGACATTATCCTGTAAAGTATATCCTTTGTGGAGAAAACTAAGCAGCAGATTAAAGGCTACTTTGAATTTCAGATATAGAAATTTTTACAGGTAATGGCAACAAAATACAGTGAAAACTTTTTAATTCCAAAATGACAACTGTGTTAGCTAATCTTCCCTGCTGCTGTCCCAGCAGAAATGAAATCAAATATCCAGGACCTCAGGGTACTGTGAGAGGGTGATACTGGAGATGCCGATTTTGTGCTAAAATGTCTGCAGAACACACAGCAAATGGCCATTGGAGATTTTCTCTTAGCAATCTGAATGCTGAAAAAGGGATAAAGCAGCCAAACATTTCTTGGCTTTGCACTTTCTAAAGCCAATCTAAACACTGAGACACAAGAGCGCTCCAGCTCCGGAAGAGCAAGCTGGGCTTGGCGTGACAGTGTGTTGGCCTGTCAGCTGGAGGCACCTCATCCCTCTCTCCTTCCCTTACACCCTGGGGAAACAAAACCTCAGCTCAGTTAAAGATAGCAACAGTGTCCGGCAAGAGCCCCAGGCAGGGGTGGCCAGTCGGGCAGGAGCACCATGAAGGACTTGTGCCCTGCAGCTCAGGCTCAGAGCCGAGTCCTGGTCATGGGAAGTCCGTGCTGGCTGGGAATGATCTCTGTAGCTGGCTCTGAAACAGCTTTGTTCACCTACCCCGTGTGGCGGGCATCTAAAACAAGGACATGTAAATCAGATAATAGTCAAGAGAAAGCAAGCTCTAGCTGGTTTGTCAAGAGGAGGCCTTGGGCCATAGTCCTATCTGCCATTCACAGGTCACTGAAATCAATGGAGCTGTGACTGCAATTACACCACAGGGAATCTGGATCCTTTTACTTGGACTGTGGGAAGCTAAGGAGCGGTAACAACATGGAGAGAAATTGCCTCATTTTAGGTTTTGTTAAAATCCCCAGCTGAAACCAGGTTCATTGACAGGTTCTAAACTGTGTTGGTTCCTGAGAACACTGGAGAGGTTTGGGTGGGCAGCAGAGATAAGTCAGGCAAAAATTAGTGTCTTCAGCTGGGTTTTTCTGAATATCCCTTTTTTCATACGACCTGCAGACAAACAGGAGGAGTTTGAGTTTCCTGAGATCATTTGGAGAATGAAACAAATATGGGTGCACAGAGATTGTGCTCATGGTGGCACAAGAACCAATCTTGAATGGCATCCATGCGCCGATCAGAGTTGCAGCTGAACCACTGACTGCCTGAATGAAATTCCCCGTCTGTCTTTTAACTTCTGAAATGCAGAGGAGAGACTTAGCTGCAAAAAATTTGAAATTTAGGGGTGATCTTAGGAATTGTAATTGGGACCATTGTAAGTAACAATGACACCCTGAGAAAAATTGAAAGCTGAAAATCAAATTAAAAATTCAAGGAGTTTCAGGTCATATCTTCTCACAAAAATAGTGTACTAAAACTATACTTACCACCAATGATTATGACTAGAGATGCTCTTTTAAAGATAATTTACCTATATTGCGTGGTCTAATGATATTGGAAGTGCAAAATGGGAAGAAGCATCAGATACTCTTTCTGGGTTACTCTGAAATTAAATCTTTGGGGTTTGGAACAGCGACACAAAGTCATTAATGTGCTGGTGGTATCTTTGTATGTATTTCTGAATTGAAAAGAGGCACTCAGAAATACATGCCAGGCAGTTACAGGTTAAGGATCATTTACATAAATTAGCAAATTTGCAAATGAATTCATCTAGTGAAAAGTAAGACACGGGACACTGCATTTTAATAATTGACATTCCACATGAAATGCAATGTTCTTGAGGAGGAAATTGAGCTCCAGGTTGCTATTAGAACCAGCGGAGCAGCAAGAGCTGGAAAGAAATGCCATCTCATATTATGTGAGTTACTGCTCCTGCATAACAACTATCTTCTATTCTGATATATCGACTTTATTTTAATAAAAATGTACTGGGATTTTTACAGGGGTAAAATTCCATCATCTACAACACTGGTCAGGAAACAAAAATGCAAGAAATCTTTGTGATCTGGTCAGCTAGTAATTCATTGTACTCTAAAGTAACCTTTCTTGTTCTGTTTTATTTGGCAGGCAAATCTCCTTACTCTTTAGTTATACCAAGTAGTTACAGTCTTACTCCAAAATATGCAACACTGACAGAAAATTATAAATTATCTAATTTTTTTGTTCCCTGTCATAACATAGGTTAAATTGCAAAATAAAGATAAGTGATCCACTTAGCTGCTTCCTGCTGTCCTGATCAGTTTAAGAACACATTATGTTACAAATACTGTTCTTGATAAAAAAGTAATGACTTTCATAAGGTGTTAGTCAGTCATTCAAAGTCACAATACTTCCATTGTATGCCATAAATACGAACTATACGCTCACAGAGAGCTGAAAGCAAATCTGTCCCTAGTAATATTTCTTAGTATACTTTAAAGATTAATTTAAAGTAAACCAAATAATTCTCTCAGTGATACGCTTTTTCCGAAATCACATAGAGTAAGTGTGTAATTTCAGTGGATGCCGGTAAAATTTCTCCTCCTGTAATATTCCTAAATACTGATGAAAGTGTTTGTTCTTAATCTGGCTACAACGCTGACATCATTCATAGGGAGTACTGTGCTAAACTTCCTGCGATGGAAAGATAAAGCAATAGACTATTGCTACTTGCAAAGAGTGTTTGACATTTGGTTGTCCTTACATCCTTTTTACTTCTGTTTTGATACAATTTATTGCAGCAACATGGGCAAGTGTACTAAGTTCTCTCCCCCTTCATTTCTCTCCTTCGTTTTAGGAACCTGAGACATTTTAATTCCTGAACAGGTTGAGAAGTCCCTCCAAATGAATCAGATGCATTAATAATATATCTTTATCATATGATTCAGCTGTTTGAAATACAAACAAGATGCTTACCTATAATGAGCTCAGACTCCATAATAGGCAGGCTGACACTCTTTCTTTTCAGTACCTTGGCACATGCTGTGGTGCATACATACATACAGGTAGAGCAGAGACACAGGTTGCAATGATGCCCTGATAAGGAAAACTCACTCTCCTCACTGGCACTGGAGCAAATTTATGTAACTCTCATGCCCTTTGGTATGAGGTCTTACTGGGAAGTATTCTCCTGTACTGATTAACAGACTGAATGGAGAAAGCTTCCATTTTTCACTTCATTCTTCATGACATGAAAATAACTGTCACATATTAATGGGAACATTCATGTGGTGGAATTATTTTACAAGAAAGAAGAAAGAAGGCAGCTCTTGGACATTTTTCCCAACTCAGAATATTCTTTCCCCACCAAAGCAGCAAGGTAACCTAGGTCAGATAGCCCCCTGTGTTGTATCCTATGCAGAACAGTCAATAGGCTTTGCAGAAGTCCATAGCTTCTCCAAAGACTTTACCTTTAAGAGTGCAGTAACAGGGTAAATGCTTTTCACCAGGATATCGCTGATGGATCTGAGCAGCTTTTCATGTATGCATGCTGCAAACTCTTTATATTTTTACATTCTAATAACAGTGAACAGCATAAATTATCTCTAATTCTTGATTCTGCAAGGAAGCAGCCATCTGGTCTAATACCACTGTGACAGTGATATAGGACTGAACACTCTGTGCTTGGTCTGCTGCACAGGAAAGGACAATAGGACATATTTTAAAATGTCAGGATACATCAGAACCATATTCAGGAAAGTTTGCATTTATGAAAATTGATAGTATTGGAGATATATCATGATTCAGACCTAATCATGGCTGCTGGTACGGTGAATTAAATTAAGAGCTGATTTGAATTTTTCTAATTAAAGATGTGTTATTCCTTCTCTCCTCATGTTTTCTATTTTGGTAAAAGAAGCTTATAAACAATTTTCAGGAAAGTGTTGTGATTCAAAGGGTTAAGGCTTTAAGAAAAAAAAACACCCTGATGTTAGTGGTGGTTTAACTGTCTCAGTGCAGTATTCAATGGGCATTTATTTGTATTCCAAAGTCACTGCTGGTGTTTGCATAATTGTCATTGTAGATAGACGTGGTAAGAAGCATAGCCAGGTACTGCAGGGTAGGGTGGTGCGTAGGCACAGCAGCTTCGCAGAGCTGGGAGAGAGAGCCTGCTTTCAGTGCCTAAAGCACAAGCACTAGAAATAAAGGAAGGGCAAAAAGAAAAAGAAATTTGTCTTATGTGGGAGTAACCCCATTTTAAAGGTAAACTAACATGAATTAGATCACAACCTATGGACTCGTGGTTTGTCCCAACACACACACTTCAGCTTTGCTGTAGTACTTAGATAACTAAGTAGCTTGTTTATGTAACTCTTTTGAATAATGCTGGATATTTTTCAAGACTTCAAGACATCAGGAACTTAGGAGTATAATTTATAGGCATCACATAGAATGTATTTCCATCATTAGCTGTAATGATTTTAAGAAACTTACTATATTAGTTAAAAAATAAACATGAAATAGTTTTTTTCACTGTGTGAATATTTGTTAACCTGTAGAGGTCAAAGAGTTAAATACTGCAATGGGATTTTTAAAGGGACTTCTTAATTTTATGACCAAAAATATAATTTGTATTACGTACTAGGAGGGACTATCAAATTCATACTCGAGGATGTTAGCTCAGGGATAACAGGGAAAAGAAAGGGTCATCTCAGCCCTTTTTGCCATGTAGGACATCACATAATTAGCCAGCTGTTTTCTTTTAAGCACCTAACCCAGGCCAATGGCAAAAGCAGAACTCTGAGCCTGTAGAATAATTGATCCAATATGGCCTGGTTTTTATATTCACTTGTTTACTCTTAAAATACATATTCTTCAGATCAAAGATGGGGCATTTTTGAGTCTCTCATTTTGCTTTCTGCTTACAAGCATGCCAGAGGTATACATTACGTGAGTCCTTTCGAAGGTGTTTCTTCTGGAGCTTGTGCCAGCATATTCACCAGTTAGAATTGTCCAGTGCTGTCACTGCTTTTAAGGCTTTATGTAGGGAAGTACTGCTTGCAGGGTGTTGTTCTTAAACATGCCAGTTTTGCTAACTCAGGTTATTAAATGCTAAGGCATGCTTGTATTGTTCAATCCTTCTTGCCAGCTCACCTTCCTACTACCATAACTTCTCATAGGTGCTGGAATGCTGCTTTCAGGAGCATTTTTTTAGAGGCAACTGCAAACATAATATTATTCGTGAAGGGGAAAGTAGACATAAACAAAAGCAATTTAGCCCAGCTCCTGCTTTTGCAGGGACCGTCTCCTGTCGTGTCCGTCTTCTGCTCCACAGCATCAGAAATAGTCTTTGCCTATACTGTAGGCAAAGAGAGCACACCTTCAAAGGTAAGCATGGACAAGTGTGTGAAGGTAGATCTGTCATCATTTTGCACATGACATTTTTGAGAAAAAAGTGCAAGCTCTGGCTAGAATCTTGCATTTTGTGTGAAGGAAGGGGGAAGCTTCTGTGTGCCACAATGGAAATGTTCAGCATGCATGAGCAGTTAGAGTTTTACCAAAGATGAAAGGGAAACAAATTGATTTATCTTTGTTTAAAGCTTCATATCAGAGTTTGAGGGAAGGAAAAAAAAGCAGTGTTACCTTACAGTCATGATTAAGTTTCTGCAGATATTTCATTTTCCCTGTTAACTATTAGATAGATCATGTAAAGCAAAGTTTCTAAAGATGATTTCCTTGGGGAGTTTCTTCTGTTATAGTCCCAACTGGTTATAGTCTTCTAAATTCACACAGACAATAAGAAAGGTTGTTAATTCAGTTTTTCTATGCCTTACCATTACTCTATGCCTTAAACATATGCCAAGAAACCAACTAACCTATTGGTCTTCACTCTTTTGTTGCTTTGCTGTTTCAGAACCAAAGTAAAATCTAATCAAATCTGTCAGGATCCATGAAATCCTAAGCTCAAGCTACTTCCTGTTTCTGGCAGAAAAATCAGAAGCAATACTAGCTCCAAAGCCCTATCAAATGGTTTCTATACAAGAAGTTTAAAAATGCTGTCTCTGAAGGTAGGAGACAGAAATTGGATAAGAACTTGTGCTTGTCTCTCTGTGTATATTCTTTGATACCATCATCAATGTCCTATCTGTAAATGCTGAAATCAAGTTCTGAAAAGTCTATGAGCTTTGAGTTTCTTTTCTCCCCCTATATTTTACACAAGGATCCTTTGTAACTAGTCAGTGCACCAAAAGTCATGCCTGAACTTTTCTAGGTCATTGTTGCCACAGAGAGCCATAGGGAAAGCCATGGTCCCCTTCTGTTGCTGCCTTTGCTGGTTTCTGACAACTGTGCGAGCCCATTCAAAACACTGTACTAGCAGGAAACTAGCTTGAGAAGAAAAACTTTATCTTTTTTATTCACTTTGTGAACTGAATGAGGTTACAGAACAAAAAGGGGTGGGGGAAATTACTGAGTTGTACAACTGTGTCTTTGTTGACAGTAAGTTTCATCATTTCAGCCATGGTGTTTAGCATGACCCAAGGTGTCTGGAAATGGACAAAAGTGGTTATTGTTATATAGCATTACTTTTAAGATTTTGTGCTTTGATTGTATCAGGTTTCTTAAGATGAAGATCATGGCTGGTCAGATGAGATCCCTCACTTTCCTTTCCTCTTTTCCCTTGAAAAGCCAAAGCTTGTTATACTAATTTCTACTTGCACCCTGTGCTGCGCTCCCTTTAAGGCAGAGAGGCAGTGAATGTGCAGCAGTGAGATTTACTTTGGATGAGATATCAAGCTAGGGTCTTGACTCTAGATAGGATCAAACCATGTCTGGACCAAGATCCTCCAGTATCTGTTAACAAGACTCAGGAAATGCTAGTGAGAGTTTATAACAGAGACCCTGCTAACAGGCTGCTGTGTAACCAGGAGAGATCTTTGTTTTTTGTCATCTTATCAGAGCTATTCTACGTCTGGAGAGAAGTTGCAGGTGTTCATTAGCACGAGTTCATGGGTAGTAATGAACTAAAAACTGGCAATCTTTTCCTAGTCTGGACAGTGCAAAATAGGTTTTATGTGCAATTAATTAGAATTTCTATAGGTTTAGTTGCAGAAACTCAAAGCATGGCCCACATAAAAAAGCAATTGTTGAGTAATTTTTGTAATCTGCATATTATAGGGGGAATTTGAAAATCTCTTTGAAAAGTCATCACTGTAGTAATTAGAATATTCATTCTCATTTGTTATTTATCTCATAGAAACATGACTAGGAAGACAAGGAAAGAAGGAAGGAAAAGAAAGAGGGAATCAAAGAGAGAAAGAGAGGCAAAGAGAAGCTGGGAGAGAAGGGGAAAAGATAATTTCCAGGTACTTTCTAGTAGAGTTTTAACTAAAGGACTCATTAGAGTATCAGAGGATGGATGTGGAGGATAATTACCTAAGAACAAGTCAAATTCTGCAACACTGCTGTAAGCCCAAGAAAGAAGGCTATGAAATGCTGTGGGCACCTACACACATCAGGACAACTAAACAGGGTTTGGAATCAGAAATACAAATGACACAGTTTTTATGATACCGTGTTGTCCTGCTAGCAAGTGCTTTATGGTCCATCAATCAGTCACTCAAGTAGTCGAAATCTTTAACCACATAAAAATCTATTGAGAATAAGTTTTATTTACAATGGTGACCTGGCCAAGAAAACTCACAAACAGCAATATGTAACATCACTACAGACATACAATCACTGTTGTATATTACTAGAAAGCTCCCAAACATATCGTGAGGCATAAATCAATTATATAAAATACCACAAACATCAAATAAACCAATAAAAAAGGGAAGGTCATAACACAACCAGACATGTCATGAATAACCGCCACAAATATCAGCCAGTGTTTCATCCACGGTATGAATAAAACCCTAGAAGATATACAAGCAATTTTTTTAGATCCTTTTGTGTTCTGTTAAAAATGTGTTACTGTCTTTTGATGTTGTCTATTTTACAACATTACTTCTTTTTATACTTCACTGAGGCCATAAGTTACTTTTAAAGTCTATGTTAATTAAAATTGGGTGGGTTTGTTTGTGATATAAATGTGCATTTTAGCGTGTATGTTTTGATTAACAACTCATTGCATATAGTTTTGTGCTTGCTTGTAATCGGTAATTCTTTGCATTTAGAAATAAAATTCACAATATTATTATAGTTCAGTATACTTAAAGAAATCAGACATAGAACACAGTGGGAGGCACAGTTTGGTATCATTGTCATTGTCATGTGTGTGTGTGTCCCCTTCAACCCTGCCCTGGATTATGAACATAATTCAAAAGCCACTATGATTTGAAGAACACTGCCTCCAGGTAGTCAGCGTTTCTTAGAATGTGCATCACTGTTTGTATATTAGCAACAAAGAACACATACAAAACCATCATTAAACTTGGTCCTTAGAGAGTTGAGAGCTTATACATGGAACAATATATCTGTAATGATTAGGTGTGATGATTACAATCAATCCATTTTGAACTGCCACATCATGGATTTCTTAGTGTTTATATTTATATGTCTTATTCCCAGAAGTCCATGTTAAAAGGTGTCCTATTCCTCTGTACTCACAACTGCAATATACATTTATATTTTTGCGAGAGTCACAAGGTTTCAACCTTCACAAATTCTGGTTTATTTGGTGGTATTTGACACATGGATTTTCAGGTTGCATTCAAAGTAGCTCATCTGTTTGAATGACATTTTATTGCATAAATAATATAGAATATGCTAAGTTCTAGCCTCTGCTTAGTACTCAGAAATATTCAGCATTAGTGTGATGTAAATAAGCTTCACCTTCAGTCAAACTTGACAGAAGATTAGATAGCATGTCTCATCAGATCCTGTTCTCAAAAGAGACATCTGTGAGAAACTCATACCTCAAAAGGTGCTGATGATGTCCACCATTTACACTGCTGTAGTGTTCAGCTGATGAGACATCAGCAAAACAAACCTGTCTGCTAACTTGGAAACAAAAGCATTTTATTGCTGAAAACAAGATTTCCATTTAAAACTTCTTTATAGCTAAAGTGAATGTAATGATTTAAGAAAGTGGGTGAAAACATTTGGTTTATTTATATTTATCCTTCTCCAGACATGAAGCTTTTTCTGCAATTCAGAAGGAATAGATCATCCAGACTGTAATCTAGATCCCTTGCTTTTAAACTTTTAAAAATATTGGCTGAAATCATTTCAGATTAGTCATTTTTGCTTCATTGATAACATATTCACTTAGAAGCAAGTTCTGCACGTTAAAAAAAAAAAATCCTTCCCTTCTATGCATGCATTTTTCAGATATAGACCCAGCTAGTATATGCTAACACCAAGCAATTTGTTTTGCAGCATGTCACATAATTCTCTTTTTTTTACACCCAATATCTATGATTAAGAAATGTAATACATACTAAGAAAGTCTTAGATAATTTACACTATGCATTAAAGTGTTTTGCATGAGAATATAGTATGATGCAGACAGCAGAAGAATTATGTCTTTCATTAAAAGGTTCGCAACTCAGTGTGCTATGATATAACTATAGCAGTTTTTCTGTCTCAGTGAAGGTTTTTTATTTTAAACACTGCCTTGAAGACCAAGGGATGCATATGCAATAGCACTATTTTGGCTGTATGTTTTAACTTAATATCACCTCTTAGTAATTACACACTGTCAGTTTACCTGCTGTCCCAGGGTTATGGGTGAACAGCTCTGCTGTCACTGTTCTTCATCTCTCTGAATCCTGAAGTAAGCAGTAAAATAAGATGGCATTTTTTCATTATTTAACATTAAAAAAAAATCCTTGTTCAAAGCCTATTTGAAGCAGTTCAGCAAGAATGATATACATTAAGGTCACGATTAAAAGAATACCAATTACATGAAAGAAATATGATTTTTGACACAGATCCTTTATGTGCAAATGAGGATTTGTATTTGCTACCTAATTTAGAAAGCAGCAAAGGACAGCTTGCAGGGATGCAAACTAGGCTTTGGATGCATTCAGCGTTTGTGTTTCTTGGGGAGTTTAATCAGGGGAGAGCAATGCACTTCACAAGAAGGTTTGTGTTGAGGCTAAAACCTGGCCATTGGTCAGCATGCTTTTACTACCTACAAAAAACCACTTTTGGTGTAGACCAGCAGCTTGGAAGCTTCTCCAGCTTGGAGTATTATGGCAGTGTGCATGTGGACTATTCTGCATCCTCTTCTTACCTTCACTGTGTTGCTGACAGAATAAATGGCAGCTCTAAGCTGATGCAGCATTTTGATGCTTCTGACTATAAGAATGGTTTACAGGGCAGAAAAGGTTTCAGCTCTTTGTTTTTCAGGGTCTATTTCAGAGGCACTACAAACTGTGCTTAGAGCCTTACAGGTGTCTTCCATGTGTCCCATCCACTGAAGTTAAGAACAACCTGCTGTGACAGTTTCTACCTCTTTTCCCTTTCTTACATTGGCTTCTCATCACTTGTCTACTTAATTTTGTGTTCACTGGTTCTTCATATCTTTACACTAAATATTCGCTTGGAATATGTAGCTATGAAGCTCTTCTTTCTTTCCATGTCAAAACTCTACTGCTTTATTTTCAGGAGACAAAGTGTATTGTACTTTCTTGAAACATCCAGACATCATAACCTTATCTCAGTAGCTAGTGTAGCTAGTGTAGATCAGTATGACGTGTAGTTGTTTCAGACCCTCCCCAGCTTCACATAGGTCTGAGCATCTACAACAATGCGTGGTAAGTGGGGATGTTTCGTCCTCTGCTCAGTACACTATGACTATTGTTTCACTTGTGCTGCTTTAAATATAAAATATATTTGAGTTTCTGGCGCAGATAAAAATGACAAAACCTATCTAAGAACCGTCACTATAAACTAAAATGCAGGAGATTGAGTTTCACTTGATCGTAATTAATATTAGCTGGTATAATAACGAATACCATTTTAGCTAAGTGGTAAAAAAGACTGTAATATGTAGCACTGAAACACAGCTCCTCTATTATGCTGTTTCTGACTAATATATCACATATACTTAATAAATCCAAGGCATTAAAAGTATTTTTTCTATAAGATATTCTGTTAGTATGTGGGCTTTAGTTAAGTTTTTCAAGCTGTAGTTAAAAACAAATTGAAGAAGCAGTAAATCTTTTGTTGCTTGGCCAGAGCTTACTTGTACTTTGGTGCAGAAGAATAATAATGTTCTCCTTGGAGTGCAAGGCAGCCAACACTGAGGGTCTGTATATCCTCCCAAGACCTTGTTTATAAAGACAAGAAAACTCAGCATGTCTTGTCCTGACACTTCACCTTAAAGAAGTTGTATTTCTTCTCCATCCTCCTACCCACGGCTGTGGCAGCTTGGAGTCACAGCCCTTAGGAGTTTGGCAGGAGTGAGTTCCCAGAGCAGAGGAGAAAACCTCCAGAGATGCAGAGCTATAACTAACCCCATGCAACACAGTGTGCTCTGATTAATGGTAGCAATAGGCAGATTTTTGACTACTGTAACGGCCTTTAAGGGTGTAGGCATCTGGATGCCTTTTACTCTTAACAGAGTGCTCAAGTCAGTGGTACCATGCCTCAAGACATGAATGGTATAGTGCTATTTTGGTCTCTTTCTTCCTACTAACTGAGCTGAATTCCAGACCCCTGTAGTGAGGTCGATGACCCTCACTTGCTGCCTAGTTAATAATTTGCTGCATGAATTACAAACTATCTCCCAAATGCTCTGGGGGTCTGAAAAAGTGAGAGTGACACTGACTCACCTTTGGAAAATGTGGTGCATTGAGCTATGAATGAAAGTTGTTACCATGGCAATTAATGTGTCCTGGGGACAGGTGAACTGACAACGGGCTGTTGCTACTATTTAAGGAATAAGAATAGTCTTGTGGGATTTTATTTCTTGCATAACCAGTTGGCTCTGATGAATACTAAATCTTCAGTCTACTTGATCATCCTTCAGCTCAGATGTTTGGAGCATGTGAGCCATAGATGATACTTCGCCTATTGTAATTCTCCCAAGACCAGGGCTCCAGACCAGTGCTATACCTGAAATCATTGATCAAAAATTAGGAATTTAAATTAAGGTCAACCAAAGGAAAACTCTCCCTGAATCTTCCTGGGTTCATCTCTACCACACACAGTCTTAGTGGTGCCATGTGTCTTGCTCTGCAGCAAATTTACACGTGGACAATAACTCTTATGTGCTGTGACTTTCAGCACTGAAGATTGCTCACAGCAAAAGTCACTTGCAAATGAATTTTGAATGTGTGACGTACTACATGCTATTAATCGTTCCTCCCCTCTCTTGCCAAATTAACCATCTAAAATAGGCAGCCAAATTTATTGGAAACTTCTAATTTTAATATCCCTGGGACATGGCAACCCTGGATGTACAGACAGACTGGGAAGTGAGAGGCTGGAGAGCAGCACTGTGGAAAGGGACCTGGGGGTCTTGATCGATGGTGGACATGAGTCAGCAATGCCCTGGCAGCCAGGAGGGCTGGCCCTGTCCTGGGGGGCATCAGGCACAGCATCGCCAGCCGGGCAAGGGAGAGGATTGTCCTGCTCTGCACTGGGGTGGCCTCACCTCGAGTGCTGGGGGCAGTTTTGGGCACACAATATGAAAAGATATTAAGCTATTAGAGAGCATCCGAAGGAGAGCCACAAAGATGGTGAAGGGTCTGGAGGGGAAGCTGTATGAGGAGCAGCTGAGGTCACTTGGTCTTTCAGCCTGGAGAAGAGGAGACCAAGGGGAGACCTCATTGCGGTTACAACTTCCTCATGCGGCAAAGCAGAGGGGCAGACACTGATCTCTTCTCTGTGGTGACCAGGGACAGGACCTGAGGGAGTGGCCTGAAGTTGTGTTGGGGGAGGTTTAGATTGGATATTGGGAAAATGTTCTTCACCCTTTCAGTGTTGTCAGTCACTCAACAGGCTCCCCAGGGAAGTGGTCCCAGCACCAAGCCTGACAAAACTCAAGAAGTGTTTGCTCTCAGAATTATTAAAAATATTGTGATTCTTGGGGCTGTCCTGTGGAGGGCCCAGAGCTGGACTTTGATGACCCCTGTGGGTTCTTTCCAGCTCAGGATATTCTACAGTTTTCTGATTCTTATCAATCTACCTTAAGTTGACAGCTGTGAATTAGAGGTAGTACCTCTTTCCCTCAAAGAGATAGTAGGAAGATAGGTGCTTCACAGAAAGTAAGTGCTGTATTGATGAGGACCACAGGCATTCACCTGGTAAAATGAGGATTTCTGTCTTTAGAACATGCTTTGAACAGTGCATAGGAAGAAATTAATGAGACCATACACTGGCAATAGGATAAAAACTGATGATTCGAGAGCTTCTTATTTAGTGGTCACTGTTTATCCTGTATATTATTACCTCATCCTGGAACTTGAGAAGAATGTTGTGGAATTTGTGAAAAATGTCTTGTAATTTCTGTCAAAAGTAGCATGCAATCACATAACTAAAGGCTCTTGTAAGAAGCACACATGTAAGAGGTTTGAATTAGTTTCGTACAGACTTCCATTATTCTAGTATTTCTTGCCACAATTGGCTTTGCAAGCTTATTAAAGTTATATCAGAACAGTTGGGGTGCAAAATTATAGGAATCATTATACTGAGAGGAAAAGATGCTTTAAGATATATGAATTTTTCAGACCAGATTTTGTTGGTATTTGCTATCTGA
Organism: Eulacestoma nigropectus; assembly: GCA_013397775.1. Lineage (NCBI taxonomy): Eukaryota > Metazoa > Chordata > Aves > Passeriformes > Eulacestoma > Eulacestoma nigropectus. Next base: position 479,929 of record VZTE01005527.1, read on the forward strand.
GGCAATGAGTCAAATAAAAACAGTTGTCAAAGCAGATAACTGAATATGAAAAAAATCTTTGTACAGTTTCTCAATATCAAAGAGTCTTGCATATGGATTGGGAATTTTTTAAAATAGTTTTTGTTTGTTTTTACTGACACATGCAACTTATGGTAGTCTGTCTTCTGTACTCTGACATGACAAAAATTCAGAAGTGAGATGAGGATGGGAGAACCCCAAAGGATGTCTCAGGGTTACTAGCCTTAGGTTCCTAAGGGCCCAAAATATGACCTTTCTCTCTCTTCAGAATATCCATCCTTTCCTTGTGTAAAGATACATCTTTAAGAGATGCTGTTTATCCTTAAGAATCTGTATGTGTTCTTATAATGCAAAATAGATATGCCCTGAAACATCTGCCCTGTGGAAAGATTGTAATGAAATGGCAATTCATTTGAAAAAATGTAAAGTGCCACTCAGATTACACCAGGAGCAGGTTAATATCTTGTGCGGGTACATACTGTTTGCATCCTCAGGAAAACATTTCACACAATTAAGGTACAAAATGTTAGAGATTTTCTTTCTTATCCCAGTTAATAGCAAGCTTGTAATACAATGTACAGAGATATCAGTGGATGTAGAGGCTTATTACCTCTGCCAGCAACACCCACAGTGTTCAATTGGTAGAGAAAGTGGTTTTTTCCTTAAAGCTGCAGACCATTATGAAATGTCAGGCTTCCTGCTGGTGCTTTAAGATGGGAACCAGTCACAGAGACTGGAACAAGTAATATAGCTAGCCTAGTTTACAGCATCACTGCCAGAAGTGTTTGCTTTTATTTACTAAACATTAGTCACTAAGTTCAACTAAAGCCAGTTTCAGTCATCAGTCAAATGCTGAATCAAAAGATCAAGTGAAAAGAGGCAGTTAAATGGAATGTGTCCAATGATATTCTAATTTAAAATACTCTAACCGAAGAGGATTCAAGTTTTTAGTGTCGCATATTCTCATTCAGCTGGTGCAGAAACGTTGTCACTACGTGGCAAGTAGGTGCTCAGTAGTACCACAGAATCACAGCATATTCTGAGTTGGAAGGAAGTCACTAGCATAATCCAAGTCCAACTCCTGGTCCTGCACAGGACTGCTCCAAAAATCACACCATGTGCCTGAGATCATTGTCCAAACGCTTCTTGAACTCACAGAGTAAAAAAACCCAGTACTGTACTTCTCTTTGTCGCTATCAAGCTTCTACACGTAAAGAACAGCAGAATAGGCCCTTAGCAATGTCTCTTGGATCCCAAGTTCTGTACCCTTAGGTTTTAAAGGCCATTAAGGCCTTTTAATGTACTTGTCTAGTCGGAAACTGGAACAGAAAATATTGATAATATAATAGTTCTGTCCCTCAGCTTTGCAGCTTGTACATAAATTTGTATGTCCAGGAACTCTCCTACGAGCTGCCTTACACCTCCAAGGAACTCAAAAAATACTGTTATAATTTGGTCCCCTATTTACAGGTAGGCCCATTTCATAATCTCTGGAATGAATGAGCTGCTTTCTACAAATATACATCAATTTTTTAGACAATATTTATTGTTAAGATTAAAATTCACATAAATAAGGTGATTTTGCAGGATACTGAATGTAGCTATGTGGTATGTGCATAATCATGGCTCTTTTAAAGCCAATGGGAGTCTTTGACATCAGTAACCTCTTGATGTTAATTGCTTTAGCAGAAATTAAATGTTTTGGTAAAGACTTTTTTTGAAAAATTAATCCTTACTTTTGGAACATTTTGTTGATTTTTTCATAATTAACCATCTTAGCCTGAGCTGAGAAGGTTTTCTAGCAACACGAAATATTTGAGTCCAGCAGGGTCTTAATTTTAGTACTGCAAGCCCAAGTTAACAGCTTCTGGAAACTAAAAAGTTTAGTTCTCGTAACTACCCTGGTAGGTCCACAGTAAATATACCTGTTTGTTGGCAGAGGAACATGCCCCTAAGCTACTGAGGTTGAAAGTACATTTTCTATCACTGCTGAGAAAAAATTCCAGAATTAAAGTCCTGCATCCACTAAAGTGCATAGCAAAATTTCCATGAAGTTTAACAGTGAAGGATGTATCCACATACCTAATCTAAACTGTAGTCTCTGACACCATTTACAGAGATGGAAAATACCTTAGAGTGAGATCTATACTTCTTTTGCCATATACTTAAAATTTATATGCAAAACATACTGATCATAAGTGAAATATTTTCTTTCATAAATTGATTTTACCCCACTACCATTGATGCATCTGTTTCGGCAGGAATGTACAGACCCATTACTAAATAAGCAATCTCTAGGCACCCTGTAATAAATTTTGCACATTCCTAATATTTTACCATTTCTGGCACTGCTCTCCTTGTTTGAGAAAAAGCATCTTCTCATATTTTAAAATAACATGACTAATTTACTAAATGTGTAGAGTGACAAATGTTTATTGTTAAGATTTAAACTGACTTATAGAAGAGCAGAGAAAGACAGTTTTATGTTAGCATCTTTTTTCCCCATGGTACTACAAGGTAGTGGATGTAGCCATGTGATCAGCATAAACATGACCCTTCCAAAAGAGGCTGCTGGCCTTAGAAGCACCTCTTACCGGAAACATTATAGAAGCTTGGATGGCCAACAGTATCAAGAAATAATTGCAACTTTATCAGGCTGATTTCAAGTAAGTGCTGTCACTGCCTGAATCTCGTGATAAATTGCATTGATCGTGTAGGTTACAGAACCCCTATCAGTATCAAAGGAAAGACATTATAGTTTGACAGTAGTGTCTCCACTGTGAACTTCTGGAAGTATTGTACTGCACTACATTGAATGGCTCATTTAATAACTGTTTATAAATTAAACAAGCAGAAAAATTATTCCTAGCAATTTAAAATGCTTGAGAGAATTTTTGGTTTTAAGAGACACTTCAAATTAGGTTAAAGTTTGAAGTATGGATGTTGCAGTAATGTTGACCAATGTTACTGTAAATAAGGAATAGTGAATGTGCACTCTAGATGGTAATATCAGGCTCAATTATTTTTGGAACACCCATTTTTATGGGAGGGTAACATGCTGTATCTATCATGGTCAGTTAATAGGAGTTACAGAGGAGTTTCCACAAGCCATGTGGAAACCCTGACTTCAAAACCATCAGGAGTTTTCCATATTATAGCAAGACTCTGATCCAATCTTCACTTTTTAGCTGTGTTTTAGGATTGCTATAAAGCTTTGAGTTTGAAGCCACTGTTCTAATATTTAATTTGAATGGTGTATCGGCAGGCTGTCACACTATGTGCTACTATATACAGGTAAAATGTTATGTGATATTACTTTATTAATTTGAAACAAAAGGTGGAACTCACAGTTATCACAGGCCAGACAGGTCTTAAGCCTTAAGCCTTGAGGAAATATTTTGTCACTTCTTCTGGTTTGAATGGCTAGCCAAAATTTTGATTTTTAGTTATTCTTAGGAGGAAAATTAATGATCAAGTCAGAAAATGCAATTTGGAAACTTCTACTTTCTTAATATGAGAATGTAATTTATAAGAACATGACGGAAAAAGAATTTCAGTTTAAAAGTAGCATGAAATGAGGGCAAGTTTTGCAATTTGTCTAGCAACATTTTTTTCTTCTGTACTTAGTATTGACACATACAGAATAGACTGTTATGCACCCAAATCTGTAACTAGAAATTGACTCTTTATGGGGAAAAATCCATTATCCATGTTCCTTGGGCTTATTGGGCCTAAGAAACCGGAGAAGTTTTGCGTATTTTGAGACAGTTTCTCCCCACGCCTTTTTTTAATTGATTCCGCTCTGAGTCTTAAGAAATCTGGATTTTAGTGCTCAGCCCCATCTCAGCCAGCTTCAATGAGGAGACCTGGGAATTCAAAATAAAGTGTCTCATAGGTTATGTCTGCTAACAAATTTCCACAAATTGACATCAAACTGGTTAATTTCCATATAATAAGTGTTGATTGATTCAAGGGCTTGACTCAGCTGGCCAAGACTGTCCTTACAATGATCACTTATGGGCTACCTTTTTGGAACACAGCGGAATATTTAATGTCTTGCCAGATTTGAAGGATGCTGGGAGTTGGAACAATGTTTTTAATCTTGACTACTAATTACGTGGCGAAGGTATAAACTGGGCTTTGCAAATCATTATTTCCATTAGAAAGGTGTTGGAAGCAATTCCACTGAGGACTTCCCCCCTATTTATGCAGCTGTTATTCCCATGAGAGGAGGCCATTGCAGTCATGGCTGAAACATGGGCTTCTGTTCTGTTTCCACAGCACTTGGAAGAAAAACAAAACCGGACTAATGAAAAACACACACGGGAAATGCTTTATTATTTCATCATCCTCACCTACTGAGATCTGGCACCACTCTGTGTTTAGGAAGAACTTCTCCCGCCCTCTCTCTCGCGCGCAGTGTGGTTGTATAAGGCTGACACTCTGTCATTTCCTGTCAGATCATTTCAGAGGAATTTGCTCTTATTTCCTCCCAGCCTCATCCCCTCCTCCTGGCCTCAGCCTTGGCTGCGTGCCCCAGCAGCCATGCCGTGTTTACTTAACCGCATGGAGCGCTGGGCTGCCCAGGCTGCAAAAGCTGGGGCAACACGCACACACGCACATCGGCAGCTCGCTCACGGGAGTTCACAGCCACACTCGGGAAACACACAATTCTTTTGTGAAGAAAACATGCAGGGCCAAAGCCAAACCTTATGCAGGGCCTTTGTAGACTGTAGATGAGTGAGTTCTAGATGTGGAAAAAAATAGATTGTTTTTGGCCCACAAGTCTCCACATAAATTCTCTAGGAAGAGGCATTGTTTATCATTTCTAATGTTCAAATTAAGGCATTTTCGGAACTTATCCATGTGCCATGGAATCCAAAGTACATGACTACAAGTTAATTCCGCATTCAAGTTATATATTAGCATTAGCCAAACTTATCTGTCTTCAATAGATGTTCCTGCAACATTGCATGTGTAGGTGATTACTGCTACTAGTTTTTCTACCCTGTCATACTGGATAGGATTGCTAAAATGTCTATGTTTTATAAATGGTATAAAATTATTTTAGCACCCAACAATGGTGTGAAAATAAACCATGCAGAAACAGAACATTTATACTTGAATGATGTGTGAGCTTTTCAGTGGGTAAAGTGGTCACAGTTCATTGTTTAAAAAAAAGTAGTCAAGTCACTAATAGTCTCCACAGCAAGATTTATAGCAATGGAGAAAAAGAACTAAGTAAACTATCTGACTGAGAAGTCATTTCTTCCTTCCTTGGCAGCATAGGATTTGTTTAAATGCTGTTAGGAGAAGGCTAATTAAAACAATTTTGCCAGAAGTCTGGGAGATTGCTAAATCCAACACCAGCTCAGTGCTCTTGATCTGGAATGACAACTTGTTCCCTAATATTGACTAAAAGTTTCTTTCTGATACAGAAAATTAGAAGTCAGAGAGAGAAGTACCTCCCTCTGACATAGTTAAGACAATAACCATTATTTTGAGTAGCAGTCATAAAATAAATGATATTTGACATTTTATGACAACATTTAAGTTTTATTTAATATTACTGCTGATATTTATTTAATTTAAAGCTAATGGGCTATCTGCCAGGCCAGAGCAAGAATGAATAGTTTCCATTCCACTTATGACAGAATTTTCTTGTCCAGAATACTGTCAGAGTTTAGAGCAAAATCATGCAATCATAATCTGTATAAGTGAGGGGTTTAATCCATTCTCTGGAATTAATGTTTGGCCCATGTCCTTTCATAATCGGATACAGTATCAGGCAAATTGCAGTTCTTTGTTTTATGATTCAGATCCTCTTTTTTTTCTCAGTTCCATTGTACATTTAGTAGAGAAATAATATAATGTTTAATACAAACATACAAAAATATAATAACACAAACAAGAAAATAGCAAGGTTTATTTCCATTTGTTGAATATCCACAGTTTTGAGCCCTACACCTCACAATCTTACAATCTAATATTAACACAACTTTGAGAATTTTCCAGTTTCTAAATTTATGAAATGGAAGTTAGAAAAATCCTTAATTCTCTGTTAAAATTAACTCGTGGTATTAGACAGTTGGTCCATATGTCTGAAAGTCTATTATTAACTTTGCAAAGCAGATATGCAGGTAAGCAAAATCTTTCTCCAAGTCTTTTTTTTTTTTATTTTTCCAATTTGAATCATATTTTTGGTAAGTCAGAGGTACTCTTGTACAGTTATTAGTTTGTTTTCAGGATCATCACTGCACACTTTTCGCTTTCTAAAGTTTCTTTACATTCTTGTATTTCTAGGTCCTTCATAGTGATGACTGACCAAAACAATAAGTAATCTCAGTAGAGACATTTCAAACTAAAAAAAAATTTAGTGTTGTTTAGGTCTAAATATTTTTCTAGAAAAAGAAAATCTAAAGGATGCAAGAGTAGCTTGCTATTTGTAGTAAAAAAATATGGAAAATTGAGCACGAATGCTGACATCTCATTTGAACATGATCCTGCTTACAACCACCAACAATAAACACCTTAATTACTCATTATTTATACGTATTCAGTTCTTTTTAACTCTGTTGAGTTTACTCTGTACATTTTCCTATAAGTATTCATTATATGTTACTTGAAGTCTGAGCTATGTTTCCTAGGGGTAATTGGACAGGGCATATGGGCTCATTGTCTGCTCTTGAAATTCGATGTTTCTTTCTTGCTGGAGCAATCTGTGAGAAGGAAGGAAACTGGTTATTGGTGCTGGGAGCTACTCAAGGCAATTACAACCCAGAAAATTAGGATAAGTCCACTTAAGATGAGTCCTGCATCTTGGACATCAGAAACATCCATGGAGTTTTTAACAGATCCTTATCCTATCTGTTCTTAAAGGCTTGCACAGAAGGAAACACCTTACCTGCAGATTACACAGAAGCCTAAAAACCCATTTAATCGCTATAAGATACAATAGTCTATGAAATACCACTATTTGGAAGAAGAGAACAATTGAGGATTTTCCAGATTGAGATAGATCTACTGAGAACTTGCCGAAGTTGCAAGAAAAGGACTCTTGCTCACCACCAGTGACTAGGTCCTCTGAAACTGTAAGAAAATGGACCAAAAGGAAGGTGGGATGGAAACCTAGTACTGAAGATCAAAAACAAAGTAGTTTCAAGTGTACTCAGAAAGGGAAAAAGAATTCATCCTGAGTCAATAAGCCTAGAAAAAAGATCTAGCCTAGGACTGTGGTGCCTCTTATTCTTTTGAAGCCTCTGAAGAGCACAGTTGAGTTGAAAGAGGATCTATTGCAACTTTCTGTAGTAACGTGGTGGTTTTTTTCTATTCTGGGAACTATAACTGAACTATTTTAGCAGAAAAGACATATACACTTATCATGACAGGCTTTATGACAGGTTTTATGACTTATTAACCAGCAGCAACAGAATGACTGAGACAGCATCTGCAGCAGCAGAAAAATTGGAAGATTGCTCTACTGAGGATACTTTTTTGTGATCTAGTATTTTCCAAGGGAATGTTATGAGACACAGGGAGGAATTTCATGTCTATTTTGATGCACTGCCTGGAGATAAAATCTGGGATTGTACTGCTATATTACAAGTATTTTATTATGATTCTCAAAACCTCAGTCAGTATATATCTGCATGGATAGGGCACAAAGTAACTCTAACAGTAATTGTTCATCTAAGGGCGACCTAAGAGTCAAAAAAATAGTCAGAAGAAGTTTCTCTTCTGAACTCATATACAGAAATAAGAGGTTCTATTAGACTTGACAGTAAACAGAATTTAGAAGTAGAAATATTGTTAAAATGCATGCCTTGACAAAGTTTGAAAGGAAGTGAAAATGTATATTCAGACAGCAATGCTGAAGTCATACTGTATGCAGCTAGGAAGAAATTATGAAAACTGTTCTCACCTGCATAAATATTAAGGTTCCTGGACAATAAATATGATTACTTTAATAAGACACTCTGAGTCCAGTCATCAAGCTGAGCTCTATCCCTTAGATGTGCTGAAATTGTCTTGGAAGCATTATAGTGGCCAACTGGAGGAGGCATGAAGGGTTCCCCGTGTGAATGATGCCGGTGTGAACAAGGTATGACTGAAGGTGGAGATAACTGTGAGGATGGTGAGGAGCAGCATACCTATGTGGATGAGGTCCAGCACTCTCTCAGAACAGTTTTGTCTAAATAAACTGGGCTTATGCACTTCAGCACTCCTGAGATACTTAAAAATACATTTCTCTAAGCCCCAAGGAGATACAGGTAAGAAATTAAAGACTGTGGAGCACAAAGACTGGGATTATGAGATTAATCAGTCCACAGAAGGAAATGTCACCTATGCTGTACCAACGCATTTACAATGTTCTATCTAGAGAACCCAAACACAGCTAAACCTTTCCCTCCGACCATTGTGGAGAATTGTAGGAAATATGATAACTTAATAATGAGTTTAATAAACGTATTGCATTTTTGCAATTAAAAGTTCTGGATGAGCAAAAGGCAGCATTTGTATTTGAGGATTCTGCAAATGCCACTTCATACTTTGGAGGGAAGGTCTGTGGAGCAAAAGAACCGCTGAAGATGATGTGTTATCAAAAGCTGAGGGCAGGAGTGACCCAGGCTTTAAGTCAGGAGAGATGCAGATGTATAATCAATTCTCTTCAGAAAAGTATTCAGAACATTTTGCCAAAACTGAATATCAGAATTTGAATAATTTCTTTCTATTTGTAAGTGCTGACAGTATGCTAAGTACTGCAAAAGAGAAAGCCCTTGTTTTGAGAGGCTTCCAGAACAAATATTACCTTTTTTTCTGGAGTTTGGCTCAGTGCCCATTAGTAGCCAAACTGTGATACAGTCCTAGACATAATGACATACTGTGCTCATTTTCCTCTGAGAAAGATGACTGATGATAGTGCTTATGAAGAAATTCAGTTCTATTACATGGGGACACATACATGCACAGACTGCAGGGCCACGTGTCATTTGGGAAACAAGCATGCATTCAGTATCTTTCAATGCTGAGTTGCTTGCGTTAGTGACCTGACTTTTGCTGGTAATATTCACGTGTGTAAAACTCACCAGGAAATAATTAGGAACACAAGACAAAATCTTGATCCCATTGGAGTTGAGGAATTTTCCTTTTGAATTAGAGGTTGATATTAGCTCCATTTGGCTAGGTAAAGAGTGGTCAGTTTTTTGTTCTAATTCTGTGCCGCCTATGTCCAAAACCTCCAGCTGTAGTATGGAACTCTCTTCTGTCAACTCATTAAATATAAGTTCCAAATGAAACCTTAGCATAGCAATTATATAAACTAAAACTTTACATTATTTCTTGATCTTATTCTTTGGGTTTTAACTTACCCTTTTAATTAAAAAATTAAACCAGAATTTAATGGAGGAAAAAAATATGAAAAGGTCCTTCTTTTTCTGTGTCGTAAAATGATGGTTTAAATCTAGTTCCACAAGAATTAACAGAATTGTATCATTGTAGGTAATAGAGAATGAGAATCCAGAATTGAGTATTTACAGGAAGTTCAGTTCCATACTTATCTTTATGCAACATAGTAATCTGCTATTACCTCACCTAGTAAGATTTTTAGTGCACACATAAGCACTATGTTTCATCCATACCTTTAAACAGGAGAAAGTTGTGGATATTTTTAATGTGTTTTGCTTTGTTAGGTTTGAATAGGGTCTTGTTTATGTGAAATCTGGCTCAAATTCAAGTTAAAACATTGTTTGCTTTCTTTTTTTGTCTTCCTGTTCTTAACTATTTCTTTGCAGTGTGAAAATACCACAGCCTATGGTTGATGTCTTCATCACAGTGGAATGCTTTTAAACTTAATGAAGAGTTGCAATAAATCAGTACACTTCATTCTGCTTTCTGTCATCAACGCATACATACCTCCTTAGCTATTAATCTCCTCAGAAATTATTAGAAGTCAATAAGACACATTAGGAATAATTACTATTGACTTTGAAAAGGATTGTACCTGGTATCATAGCTACTAGTTATCTTGTCCCCAGTGAAATGTCATTTGTACATTGTTCATTTCTGAATTCCTCAGAAGGAAAAAAATAAAACTACATAACTTACAGCATTTAGTCACATCCTTGCTTCTGAAGTTAAGGATATGCATTTTGTGCAGAACTGGGGCCTCAACTGGATGACCCGTTCAAGCAAGGACTTTATGTCATTCCATGTTTGCCTGGTACCTACCCCAAAGCACTCGGATACTGCAGGAGTCTATTAATGACCAAAAAAATATCATATTGATTCTGATGTTTCTTAGTTCTAGATGTCGCAAAATATTCCAAGGGTAAGGCTTTTCCCCTCTTCAGTTAGGGGTTCAATGCTTTTTACCCAAAACCCATAGTCTGTCAGGGCCATGAGGGCACTGCTGGTCTGTCTGCCCTGCCTGGCTGGCAGCCCAGGTCCCTGTGTCAGCCCCCCGGGGCCAGCAATGTCACAGCTCCCCGTGAGCCCTTCTGCCAGCCCACATCCCAGCGCAGCCTCTGCCTGTCCCAGACCCCAAGGGGTGCCCAGGGCTGGGTTGCCCCGATGCCCCCGCAGTTGCCCTGCTCCTGGCCTAGGCAGGAGCCCCCCGGGGCCCTGGCGCTGCCACCCCACGTGTGTACCACCCGCACAGCTGCACACAGCTGCACACAGCTGCACGCAGCTGCTCTGCCCTGGGGTGGCTGCGCAGCACTGCTGGGGCTCTGCGGGCCAGTCTGAGAACACTCTGCTTCTCATCTCATCATCGACAAAAACCAGGCATAAATGGGCCAAACCCAGACCCTGGTGTTTACTTCACTGAACTTGAAAAATTTTTCATTCAAATCATAAATTTTCAGTCTTCTCTCTATGGCTGTGCAAAACCAAATCAAGTGTGGTTCTGTCTTTTCTTAGCTGCAGCCTTTACAAAAACTGAGAGGTGGATCTGCTAGGAGCTCGGAGCTGTGCAAGAGATTCTGCAGCTAGTGTTAATTCTCAGAATTGCGGTTTTAATATTCTTGAAAAGGTTTTGGTCATTTTCAAGTCAATTCCTTTACTATTTGAGTTTGGTTTTCCCTATTTTCCCTGCCAACACAGTTAAATCATAATTAAATGTACTGTACCTGAAACTTGCCTTTTTAAATGCCGAAAGCAATGGACAGGGCAGGTTGCTACACTTTGTTTCAGATTTTGCCTCTTAAAGATAACAAGGAAACTAGTAAAAGGGCAAGATATTTGTGAAAGCAACACAAAAAGCCAAACTATGAGAGTGAATTCATTATGACCGAGAAATTTTTACAATATATTTGCTTATCGGATTGTCCCTAACCAAGGCTACTATCTTAGTAAGGAGGTTACTATGGAAACAGTGAAACAGGGTTTCATAGATTTCTTGATTGCCCTTCTCAGGCTTTATTATGTTCCTTGTTGAAAAATAAATTTTGAATCTCTAAAAAAAACCCAGTCTCTCTTGTGTGCAATGGGTATTTAGGTTTGTAAATAACTTATTGACACCTTACAGCATGTTAGAAGTCCATTTAATGGTTTCTGTTCCATGAGGAAATAATATATTTTATGAGATTTTTGGTCTAGAATGAGTTTAATGCCACTTAGTATTTAATGCAATTTAGTATTCAATTTTTCTGTCTTTGGGGCCTGAGTAATAAACCTGTAGTAGAAAGACAGCTGACTGATAGGCAACATAAGATAGAAAATAATTAATAAAGCTTGAATTAAAAGCTTTTTTTTTAAAGAATAAATCTTTAAAATAGTTGTTTATAAGAAAGATGCTGAGCATGATGCCATGTGGTCTGGGATATCCCTTAGGTCAGTTGTGGTCATCTGTCCTGGCCTTGTCCCCAACTTCTTGAGCACCCCCAGTCTACTGGGGTGGAGTGGGGTGAGAAGCAGAAAGGGCCCTGACTCTGTGTAAGCCTTGCTCAGCAGTAACTAAAATATCCCTGTGTTATCAACACCATTTTCAGCACAAATCCAAACCACAGCCCTATAGCAGCTACTACGAAGTAACTTTATCCCATCCAAAACCTGCACACATTTATATTATAAAAGTTTCCCTGAAAATGACACAGGAGCAATGTCCACAAGACATGTTCCACCCATGAAATGGGGTGCCCCTCAGCAGATTCTGCAGAAGTTCAGCTCATGTCCAGAAAACTGCTTTGCTTTCTTCACTGGAAGCAGCTGCTTTTTAGATCAGATTGAATTAAGGCCTAAGTCAGTACCTTTGTGCTTCAACTCTCAAGTAGTGACCTTAGAATTTAAAGTTGATTGGAAACAACTCTTTTTGTCTATCCTGGTTAAGAAGAAATGCTCAATATTAATTTGTGGTAAGACATACAGTTTGTTTAAGTGTTGAGACAACCTCTACTGAAAGCCATAGTTCATTGTTGTATTCCCAACCTGAGCAGATGTTCCTCTTATGCCATGGAAATAAAATGCAGGCTGTAGAGCAGGCAGGGCTGGCCTTTCCCAGTGTGGTTTGCAAGCAGTTTGGGAAATTGGACCTTTTGCCTAGCACTGTTCTCTCCAGTACTCTGGAATCACATGGCATCAAGACAGTCAAGCAGTGGAGAGGCTGGCCAGACCTTGTGTAGGCTCCATCCACAGAGGTTTCAAAACCAGCCCTGAGTAATTTGGTCTGACCTCAGAGCTCGTCCTGCTTTGAGAAGTTTGCACGAGAGACCTTCTGCGGTCCCCTTCATTATCTTGTGATCCTAGGTTTCTGGAGGAAACCTTCCCAAACTGGACATTTGTAGGATCTCAAGCTACAGCTTTGCCAAGGAGATTATTAAGATGTCTGGTCCACTCCCTTGTCCCTTGCATTGACATTGAAAGTCTTCTAGAAGATGATTAGGCCTTTGAGTATAACAGGAGCAGGTCACTCCTCTCCATACTTTCAAGTGCTGCGCTGGAAAAGAAGTACTCCTTGAAAAGCTTTGAGATGTGAAAAGCAGCAGAATGTTGGATTAAATACACAGCGTTTCAGGCTTTTTCCTCAGCCATGCATGCTCCTTGTAGTTGCAGACGTGAGCTGAGAAAGGTTGCTGAATTTCCCAACAGATTGGGACTGCACTACAGCAGTTTGGAAACCTCTCTAGTAGGTTGGTCTTACTTTAGTGATGATTGTGAGGAATGTCAACTGTCCTGCACAGCAGATAAACTGAGAGTACTTTTTCATAGAAGGAAATACTCAGCAAAAACCTTCCCCTAAAAGGCTCAGCTTTGAAATGCCTTCCTACTAAACTTGCTTTTGCAAATGTGCAATCTAATGCATAGGTTAAAAGATTTCCAATTGTCTCTGCTATTAATATATTACATCTATTTGTTAAATTTTGCCTTGGGCTTAACCACTTTTCTCCAAAATACATCCAAAGCAAATATTCTAAATTTATTTTGGAGTTGGAGGCCTATACTTTATATATCCTAACTTAGAGATACACCAGTTACTTCAAAGTTGAGCTTGACTCTCTTTCTGTGGGCACTGAACCAGCTGTGGATCTAACTGCTGACTATACTGAACAATGGCATTATTGTACTGCCTAAATTGCTCCTAGAGGCCTATTTTAGCCTGATAAAAATTATAAATTAATAAATTAAACTGTGTTTCAATATTCACCATTTTACTACTGCTAATAATTTAGGAGGTGATTTCCTTTGCCTATTTTATTAATGTATTTATAGCACAAAAGGTATAAGCAGAGGTTTAATTACTTTTTATTTGCAGTGCTTACAGAAATTAAAATTCTTCACTGGGCCAAATTCAGTTCTCAGAACAGGATTTAACTTAGAACTTACCCTTGGTGGTGTCTGCAGGAAAAGTGTTTAAACCTGCTGTGGTAGTCCTGTTTTCTTTTTTGGTTTAAGTGTTTTAAGAAGCTGAACTGAAAATTTTTAAGTATTAGGTAATCCTTCAATCTGTCTAACAGAATCTGAGCAGTTTTTTGAGAGGAATATAGATAAACAAGAATGTCTCAAAAATTTATTATGTGTAGATGCTCTTTTAGACAGGTGCAAAAAAGACAGAACTAGAAAAAGAAACAGTCAATTTGTCAAAACCAGCCTTGTTTGAAATATATGCAACACAAACTGCAGAAATTTCTTGTGTTGCAGAGGAGAAGAAGTGCTGAACAGAAAAGGTTAGCTCTTATCACAGACATCATTTAAACCCATCTTTTATAGTGCCATAGGTACACACTTTACACACTTTACAGGGTTATAAAAAGTCAAGGTACTTACCCTAGTGGGTTTACAACCCACAACCATGAGCTTAAGTGCTTTGATGGATCAGGCCCTTAACAAGAACAAACTCGCAGTGAGACGGAGTAAGAAGATGTGAGGTCATTAAATGGGGAACAACAACATTGTATTTATACCCTGAGTGAGAGGGAGTCTCTGCCCCAGAAGGCCACGGCTGGGGGACAGGCCTGTGGTACTCCAAGTGCTCCAGAAACATATTTTTCTTTTAAGTATCTTTCTGCTATTGAACAGTAAGAGGCTTCTTTGAAGACCATGTGACAAAACATAAAGGAAGAAGTTTATTCTGTAGACAGAGAAACACCCAGCTCAAGTAGAAGGTTAAGCACTGCAGAAATAGAAAAATGAGACTTAGCTGAAAAGGGGAAAAGATAATAAAACAACATATTTGATGCTTTTTCACCAGAGTGAAAAATATGCATTCATATTTTCAAATATTCATATGCATATGGTTTTTCATGGAGCAGACTGCAAAATTACAAAGAGCGGGTTTGCATAGTTTGCAAAGGAAAAAAACTGCATATCTTTTACCTGTGCTTCCACACACAGTAAAATACTTTTCAGTCATGGTCTCTGTCCTCCGATCAGTTTTTCAGCCAAGTGAAATAAAAATACAAATACAAGAGTAAAGGGGAAAGTTAATAATCACTGAGAAAGACATGTTCCCTGCATGCCATGACAGCCATAAGCATGAATTATGTGCTGCCCAGCCCTTCTCCAAACTGGGACAAATGATGTTCAAACAGCAAATGGACTTTTCAAGGATATGCTCTCAGAGCAGACCTATGTCTCTTCAAATTCATCCTTCTGAAACCAAAATACTGGTATTGGATGTATCTGTTTCTTGGTGAAATTCATGTCTTAGCAATGAACAGCAAAGACACTAACATTTGGGTGAAGTTATTTTGCAACTGTTTTCTCCAGCTGGCAGTTAATTTCCTGAGATTTCTCAGGTAGCACTCTGAAAACAATAGGAAAGTTATTTTTTATTATACAGGTGTGTAATACAATTGGGCTGATTGTGATGGAGATTTCCTCATGTACCTAATACAATCAAAGTGAAGAATAAAAGTGACTGCAAGCTTCATTATACAGACATCCAAACTTACATGTGACCAAACCTGAGGCATCCAAAACTACTTACATGTGACCAATCCCTTATGCTGTCACCCTCACAAGAGCTGAGAAGACAAGGCTGTTAGACCAGCCTCTTCAAGTAAAATATAGAAAAGAATTAAAGTAGGAAAACTAGCATAATCAAATCATGTGCACTGTTTCATACTGCCAGAACAAAAAGTGTTTTCAATCACAGCACATGAATGATGGATATGTGTATTGGGCCTTGTCAGAGTCCTGCATCTGCCTACAGAGCCATTAACCAATTTGCTGGTTGAAACCATAGCTGCTAAAGTAAAACCTTAATTCAAAGCAGACAAATTCCCAAATCCTCTGGCTGTAAGTCCCAGATGGGTAAATGTATCTTAATAATACAAGAGATCTAGTGACAAGATTTTTAGGTCAATACATTGAGGAAAAACATGAGAGTGGAATGGCTAGCGGTCCAACTAACCCTTCCTCCTGAACACTCCTGCTTTTGCAAGTAGCTGATCTTCTTGAAAACGGGGAACTTATATGCATCTCAGCTATTCACTGTTTTGAGAAGGTATTACTTAACACAAATGCAATTCAGAGATTGAAATGGCCCTAGCATAAGTAGTAAAGACCATTCATGCGTGACTGGAGCATTTTTGGATCCCCAAGACAGGCAGCTACCAAAAGCAGAGGCTGGCCAGTTACATGGAAACCAAAAGTAGAAGAAAATCTTAGTGGGCTGTCTGACTGGCAGCCCAGTGTACGACTGAACCTCCTGGGGTGTGTCAAATTGCACCAGGGAAGCAGGGAGCATGAGAAATGCCCTATTCCTAACCAAATCCTTGCAACATGCATATACTGTTTAGTCGTCAAGGCAGGCCTAAAAGATAGGTCTGCAAAGCTCGAACCACTGCTCTTCAGAAGTTGTGCTGACTATATCAACAAGTGTTTCAGTAAGATTCTTCCCATTAAATTAAGGTGTATCTCATAAAGGTGATGATGAACTATCCTTTGATATCCCCAGTCAGGGAAATATGGTGTAAATCCAGTTTTTCTGCATCCTTTTGGAGGTTGGCACAGGCATGCAGCAAAGAGGCTCTTTAAGGTTAAGGCCAGGTTAAGGGTCACTGCTGACACTTAGAGCAGTGCACAAGATGAACACAACTGTCACCCTGCAGCAAACTTGCAGGAGTTTGAAACATGAGAGTCAGTTACACAAGGAAAGAAAGAGAGAGCGGCTGCTGGGAAAACAGCACTGTAAGAGCACACAATAAAGCAAAGCATCTCCAAATGTTCTAGCATCATCTGTGGGACCAAATTCAGCACTGACAGCTTGTGGAGCTCTATCTGTATTCATTGTACATGTTGATTATCACAGACTTGTTACTCTCAGTTTCCAGAGCAGTGGAATGACATATTGATGTTAATTGCTGGTTTGCTGAAGTATCCAAGAGGCCTGACACTTCCAGCACATTCATCAAATGATGCAGAAAGGTTTTCAGGTGGTTTTTATTCCAAAGGAAAGTGCAGAATTTCACAGAAGAAGCGGGCAAATTAGATAAAATAAAAGATCCCTTATGGATAATATCCAGTCGAGGAAGTTCATATGGTGAATGAAAAGCAGAAAGAAAACAGATTTAGTATCTCTTTGCCAGCAGAGCACTGTAACGTCAAACCTTAATTAAACTAAACGCATGACTGAATTAAATACATTGTTCTGAATGATCCTTCAGGTCAATGAAATTATTAACTGATTGATCTGCAAAGTAGGACAGGTGACGAATCAACCTGAATTTACTCAGTTTTCACACACATACACACTCCCTTGTGCAATTTGTTCTCAACAAACTGGGTAAGTAGATAAAAATGGATAAGTCATTCTGCTGATAGCCTGTTAAAGTGCTCCTTCTATTTGTGCTAATAGTGCTTGTGTGATTCTCAAATTAATGCCAGCATCCTTTTTTTTCATGTATATTTTTTGACTTTTAATGGCAGGGCCAGGCAGGGGGTGGGAGGGAGTATAAATGACTGTAAAAAATAAGGGGATCCCAGATGTTTTATTCAGGTAACTAACCTGTGAAATGCAAATAAGAGGATGTTTGCAGGGCAAGCATCTTGGATTTCAGCATTCCGGAGATTAATAGCCCATTCAGTTAGTTAGTTACCATTCAGAGTTTCAGAAGCTCTTTCAGAGAATCAAATATTGGATGATTATATTTTTAATAGTGAATCAGGTCAAAAAGAAACCCAAGCAAGCCCCTAAACCGAATATTCCTATGCACCGTGAAAAAAAGGATAAGATTCACAAAGGAGAACTAAATCTATATTTGCAATATTTCCACTGCTTTTCTGCTAGCCACAATTACATTTCTGTAATCAAATAGAAGGTGAAAGAAAACATATTGCAATGCCTGATGCCATAAATAATGCATGAGTGGCTGTCTGAAACAGTGAAAACCAGTTAACAAACAGGCCAGTTTTGTGAAATGTAGTCCTGTAATGCTGCCAAAGACAACGTCTGCCGAGATTATCTGTGCTGTAAGGGTAGGCTGTGTAAACTAAAGTCACCTGGGGACATGTTAAATTGTACTCTTGAAGGTCTTAAAAATGTTCAAATGCTTTAGCTCATAAATCAGTATCTTTTGATCACTTATTCCCTTACTTTCTTGGTCTCTGAGCCTGTTAAATTTCAAAAGGTAAGTAGGGGTTGGAAAACGAAAGAAATTTTAAGTAAGGCGTAGGCCAGAAATTATGACTTTTGTGAGTTTTGTTCTTCTTTATGAATTGACACAAAATTGCAATTAATTAGGGAGAATTGTAAAATGCAACTAGTGATATAATTATCTAGACTGAGCTTTAAGGCCACTGGGGTCACTTACAATCTCATATTTATTTTCAAAATGACAGAGTGATTTAAGGATCTTGCATTTTATTTCCAAAAGCAACTCTCTCCCGTAATGAGATTTAGGTTCCAAGATCTCTTTTGAAAACATACTTATGCACTTTACAGCATTTTAGGCTACATAAATGTAGGTTTTATGTCTTTAAAGCAAAGTGAATTTAGGTGCCAAAATGCCTTCAAATATTTCATTCTACGTAGCTCTTGAAACCAGATATTTAAGCTCATGAGGCACTTCTTTTTGAAGGATTTTCCTTCACATCTTTCTGATAGGAATAATTTCCAGTTAAGACTGTATGATTATTAAAGCCATCATGGATCTGTGGAATTCTTTGGGTGCACTAACATAGCCAAATAAGTTCGAATTTTAGCATGCAAATTCTACTTTGCAGGAAAATACAATAAAGAAAGACTCCTTTTGTTGTCTTTGCAGGATAACCAGTCACATTTATCTGCTTTGCAAAACCTAGCTGATAATACTGCTTGTCTCCTGAGGCAGGTGATGGTACATCTACATAGCACACTGAACAGGAGTGCATGCTAGGTGAAAGCCAACACTCAGCCATTGGCATCTTATAATAAATCTGGCACAGCAAAGGAAAAAATTGCAGGTCCCATCATTTCGTGGTATTACCAAAAGCTTGCTTGTCCCTGTGAAGGACACAAGACAGCTTTGGCCACAAACCTGCCTGCCTGGACAGAGCCCTCCACACGATATCCTGCCATGTGTCATTTGACAAAGGTTTAGCAATGAAACCAGCACAGAAGCAGAGGATGCGAGCAGTGAGAGCGTTGGCATTGCTGGCAGCTGAGCAGATCGGAACCCCAGGACAAGGGCCAGGGGAGGGGGCTGCTCTCCAGGCCCTGCACTTCTCTATGGAAACTGCAAACACTGCTGATGTGAGACCTGGTTAGGGAAACCATCTGGATTTGACCTGCCAGTACGGAATGCTTGGCCGTACTCATAACATCCCATAGAGTGTTGCAAAATGTATGAAATATATGATGGAAAATTTAGCTATGTACCAAAACTAAAAGCTGCTTCATGCCTGGAAAATGACAATTTACTCATTGGGTAAAAAAAAAAAAAAAGCCTTCGAAGTATATTCAGTCTTACCTTTTGCTTTGCTTGAAACTCAGGTTGAGTAGAGTGAGTACAGGGTTTTGCTTTTTTTCTTTTGGTTTTTTATGCTGAGTTGGAAGGGACCCAAAAGGATCATTGAGTCCAACCCTGCACAGCACCATCCCCAAGAGAGTCACACCATGTGCCTGAGAGCATTGTCCAAATACTTCTTGAGCTCTGTCAGGCTTGGTGCTGTGACCACTTCCCTGGGGAGCCTGTTCCAGTGCCCTCTGGGTGAAGAACCTTTCTCTAATATCCAACCTAAGCCTTCCCTGACACAGCTTCAGGCCATTCCCTCAGGTCCTGTCACTGGGCACCACAGAGATGACATCAGTGTCTGCCCCTCTTTTTTACCTCATGAGGAAGTTGTCGGCTGCAATGAGGTCTACACTCAGTCTCCTCTTCTCTTGGCTGAACAGACCATAATTCCCTGGAGTTTTGCTGTTAGACTATAACCTTTTGAATGTTTCTTGAAGGCAGTGTTTTTAGTAGTTAAGTTAGAAACAAAATAGATGTTCATGCTTTTTCTGGGCAACTCGTAAAAACTGATCTCACATTAGTAAAGGTTTTGGAAATTAGTCCTGCTCCTTCATGTGTATACACAAACTGCCTCTTGGTGAAAAGGGCTGTGTGACATTTAGTTAAATGAGATTGATTGCATTAGATTATACAGATTCAATTAAATCATCTGTTATTCTGAAAGCAACGAATTCACACTGTTCATTAGGAATGTGAAAAACGCGTGTTGTATCTGCCTTCCTTTATAACTTGCTCTGTTATATTCTACCATGACATGCTGAGCTGTAGCAGATTACATTGGTTTGGATTACATCAAATACTAAAATTCATCTTTCTCTGTTCTGTTTCTCTACGGAGATTGGAGCCCTTCCATAGCATTGTTGTAAAGCCAGGATGCTAAGGAGGCAAATCTGTTTTGTTAGTTTTCCTTAGCTACCATCCTTTGCACCTGCAAGCAACAATTTCAAAGGAAAGCTATTGTTCCAACAACCGCTGGAAACAGCGTTTCAGAAATCCAAAAAGACCCATGTAATTGCACTCCCCAGCCCAAACTGGTTTGATCAATTCCCTCAATTGCCAGCATGGGGATCAAAAGGAGCAAACAATTGTCATTTTGTCAGCAGTCCATCATCCTTGGTAATATACTGATGATATTGAGGCAAACCAAAGCCTACAAAGCTGTAGAAGGGTAGAAGGGTAGCGAGACTTTGACTTTACTCCTGCAGCAAGCTGATCAGTACCAGAAATTACTCCTCATGCTGGATCTTGGAGTCTTTTGCAACCATGCAGTCATTTCAGAGATACCCATTATTACAAAGAAAATGTGATTATTTTGTCTAATACATTTTACATTAATACCATTTTCCGTATCCAGTAGACAGTTCTTTCCTGTATGGATGCAATGGACTAAAATCATCTGTAGTGGAATTTTATGAATCATTTAAAGGAAATATATATCTTCTGTTTGCCTTTCAGGGTCATGTAAGCGATCCTTCGGGGGAAATTGTAGCTAATGTGCTTCTGTCTGCTGCAGAATGTGTAGGGTCCAATCAGTGCCTGCTCAGAGGCATAACCTGAATCTTAGAAATAAGTGTGTCTTTATACTGTAGATAAAGTAGTTGTTAGTGCTTTGATAAGGAAGGTGATTGAAGCTGTGAGTGAGCATACTGCTGATAGCTCCTTATTAGAGAATAAGACAGCACACTAATCCCTATTTAATCTTGGGTAAAGTCTACACTTATCTTCCTGATAATGGTAACAATAATTTTGAAGTGTCATAGTCCAAATAAGAAAACAATTAACTCTTTGCTTTGATGGTATTATTTAATTCTATATTATTAATTCAAACCTTACAGGTTGTGGATTGCCACACACAGTTAGCTTTAGGATGCATGCTGAATCAGGCTCCAACAAGTACCCAGGCGGAGTTCCCTTCATACTTGTAGCTTTAACGTACTCAATTAAATTGTGATGAAACCATAAATCACATCCATGCATTCTGTTTACTTT
This sequence comes from Eulacestoma nigropectus, assembly GCA_013397775.1. Lineage (NCBI taxonomy): Eukaryota > Metazoa > Chordata > Aves > Passeriformes > Eulacestoma > Eulacestoma nigropectus. Next base: position 501,366 of record VZTE01005527.1, read on the forward strand.
TCTATGAAAAAAAAGCAACGGCTTGAATTTATGAATCAGATGATCCTTCTAGGGATTAGGTAACTCAGAGTCTTGAAATCAAATCTTGATCATATTTTTAGGGCAATGAATATAAATTATTAATCTATCCTTTCTTTCTTTTTTTTTCCTTTTTTTTGTTAACCCAGTTCCTTAGAATAAATGCTTGGTGTAGTAAAATGGAGCTCTGATGTTTAGAACCCTGGCATATATCAACTCTTACTACCTTTTCATATAATGTGAAATGCAGCAATCATTCTGTGGTGTCAAAAACTGTTTGGGCTGCAAGACAGATGGGACTTTCAAAATGAAATGTACCTATGACTGTTTGCTACAATATATATAAAACATCTCATTTAGTCTCATCTTCAATTTTCCAAGAGGAAAATGTTTCCACAAGTAATTTATCTCAGTCTTACAGGTTCGGATCATTGAATGACCATTTCCAAACAGGTCTAGCAATTGTGTTTCTAGTTTTGTTAATTAAACTTCGGCGTTTTGTGTAATTTATCATGAACACTTTAATGCTCTTTTAAAAACAAGCACACACAATTAATATAGCTATCTCGTAACACAGGAACGAACAAATAGGTTTTTATTCCAGATTTTGTTGGTTAGTAGGTGGTTTTTTCAGACCTGAGTTTAGCACGGTATTACGTGTAACTTTAAACCCTAGAGCCAAGTTCATTAATGTAATACATAAGGCATACATAAAAGTGCAAGAGTATATATTTCAATATGTAAAAACCCAAGAAAGTCTTTGATCAACAGGACAGATGTTTGATCCCAGACAGGTGCCTGGTTGAAGCTCAGCGAGGGAAGGAAGGGAAGGCAAGAGTTATTGTGTCAAAGATCAATCTGAGAGCAGAGTTTTTTGGAGCTAATCATCTGAGGAGGGAATCTTCTGTGTCCCTTAATACAGCAACTTCAGCAAGCAACTTTGCTTTTAACTCTCTTTGTAATGGAGATAAGCAAGGGAGTTTTGTATCTACAACATAGATATAAAAAGAAACATTTACTTATTCTAGAAGAAAATGGACACATTTTCTGTGTTTTGGGTAACAAAGTCAAATACATTTGCAGTAATGAAGACTAGAAGACATGGAATAAATTTTAAAGCTTTAATTTTGTTTTCATTTAAGCAGAGGCTACTTATGATAAAGTTAAATTATTTTTCTGTGTGCTAATTTTAAAAATTATTCACTTCCTGATCTTTTGCAGAGTATAAGGATGGTTTGCTAGAGGACATGACTACAATGTCTGATTCTTAAGCATATGAAACATAGGAATCTTGAAAATCAAGCAGAATACTGGAAGCATATAAATAATACAAGGGCTTGCAATGCATTCCCTATACTGTAGTTGGTATGAAAATTCCTGCAGTGCCTCTTTATGCACAATAGATTTTGTTGTGGTTTGAAATATTTTAATGAATTACTACTGTTCTTCTATAAAATAGTGATTTTACTCTTTTAAATATATCTTTTACCTTCTGTGTTTTCTCCTCTCCATGTCTTTCTCTCTGGAGCTACCATTTTGTTTTGTGTTTCAGGATGCAATTTGTTCTTTATTTTTTGTATTTAAACAGAAGTTTAAGTACATTTTCTACATACTTGTTTAATTATTGGGCAAATCTTTCTTCCTGTCTTGACACCTCCTCTCAGAATTTTAGATGCAATAATCTAACAAACAGCGGATAATCCTAACTAAACTGCCTTTTTATCAATGTGAGGGCAGAGTCTGACTATAAAAGTATTTTTGCTGTTACTAGGGAGAAAAAAATGTTTCTGGAAGACACCTAAGCAAAAAATAACAGCAGTCCCCAAGAGCTAATTAGGAAACACATCCTAGTCCCTATCTCCAAGTCACTTCTGCTCACGGGAAGCTGCACTCCCATTACAGCAGGAGCACGGGTGTGCCAGCAGTGCCGGCACTGCAGGAACAAGGTGAGGCATCGCTCTGAGAGTGGATGAAGTGGGGCATTGAGAGCTCTGATCCCAGGTCTGTCAGTAGTTTACTGGTACAAAACTACCAATTGGGGCCAGTTGTAGAGGGCTGGAGCTGAAACAACAAGCCAAGCGTCGGAGGGGAAAAATCAATTTCCAAAGGACAGTTGCCAGTGGTAGGGCAATAGAAGGTTCGCAAAGATGGTTAAAAGATGGAAATAATGTTTCAGAGACAAAGGAACAAGACCAACAGTGCTTTTTTACATTTTTATGCTACAAATTGTTCTAAGTACCACTTTGGAAAAGGGTATTTTACAACAGTTAAGCCACAACCAAACTTCACAAAAATCAAGTTTATTTCAGGCCGTTAGTGATTTTCTGGCTTGAAGAAGCATGGCCTTACGGTGACATGGACTACTTCATGTCATGTCCCTTCCTCTGTGCCGGTTTTCTCAGGTTCCTGAGCTGTACTTCTTTCTCTTTGCCTTTGAGCCCATGCCCCCTGCACCGTGCATGCGCCCCACCACAGAGCGGTTCATAACAGGACAAGGTCATGTTTCTGCAGAGGTTGCAGGGTCACCAGAATTCACATTTCTTCCTAGCCACATGTCATTTCTCTCCTGGCATGGAAAAAGTAATTAGCTTTCCCCATACACCCCCATACTGAGAACAGAGTTCATTTCCTTTGAGAGGAAGGGTGCCGCTTCCTTTCTTTACTGGGTGAACATCAGCAAAAGAAAATCATTACTGGGTTCACTCAATATATTTGTCAGGAGACATTTTAGCTGATTTTTTTGAGTGAAGGGAAATTCCTTTCACAGGACACTGCCTCACAAACCCTCGATCTGATGTTCAGAGACAAAATGAAGCTGAAAATTATGGCTTTCACCCAGCTGAGGTAGAAATATTTTTAACATGGTTCCATAAGATGCAGGGCAATTGCTCTTATAGTTCCATTTATTTTTGTACAAATGTCTTTATGTGGGAACGTACAGACCACAGCTAAATCTTTTTTCACTGCTTTCAACCAAAACCGGTATCCAGATTTCTTTCCCTTTCTCTAGGACCTTCTTTTCCTACTAAGTCATCTTCCATTGCCATATCAACCTCCTACAGATTGGGTGAATTTGGAAGCAAACAAATCCTGATTCTTCCTAATTCTATCCATTATCCCATGTTTTAGCTGAAGTGTTCAGCTCTAACCAAGTGTCACTGGGGATGTTCCTACACACAAGCCTCAAGTACAGGCTGGCCATTTATCACTTTAATCTAACTTTGGTTTTCTTATGGTGTGACAGTCTGACTACATCCACTCCATAGTGTTGGAGATTATCAGCAGGTACAGTTTCTCTGACTCTGATGTTTCCTCCTTCTTTACTGGAACAATGTAGGAGTCTAAATCTATGCATGTGCAGATGAGTATCAGAAGTCATTAGTGGTATGTCCTTGGTATAAATTTCAGAAAGATCAGGAATCCAACTCTTTCTTATTTCCTTTGACTAGTTGCCTTCTTTATTTCCTGTGAGGTCGTTTTTACACCACAGAGCAGAATTGATCATGTTTACTGTTCATGCTATTAACTAGGGCTTTTAAAAGTTCTAAGCAGAGCCCTGTTCTGGTTGGTGCTTCTTATCACACTGATGGCATAACCCCAATTCACAGCAGCTGAGTAGTAGAGCCTTTGATGAAGGGCACATACGCCTGCACTAATTTTATCACTTTTCTATGTAGAATCATTTTGACTACGACCGCAGGCAAAGCTGAGAAAAGACTCACTTGCCTGAAGCTGGTCATGGGTTAGTGCCTGTACAGACAAGAAGAGGATGATCAGCTCATCAGCAGTGAAATGAGGCCACATATTTGTCTGAACTGTTGAAGACCTACATGGCAAATAAAAATCTCATACAATACTGAGAATTATTAATAATCTCAGTTCTATTATTTCAGATCCAGATATGACCAGCTTTCCAAGAGCAGAAAGTAATGAAGTTTCTGTAACTTACCATGAATTAGAATTGTGTACAAAAATACTCCCTTCTGCAATGCTTAAACTTGATATTTTGCTTAGAAACATATTGAAAAAAAAAAATTCAGTCATTAGCTTTGCAGAAGAATTAGGGATGAGACAGGAAAACAGATTCCCTTATTGCTTCCGTCTCAGCCAAAACTTCTCAGAGTATAATTTAAAGAAGCAAAAGAACTGCTTAAAATAAATAAGTCCCCAGTAACCAGTGAACCTACTGCTCAGCTCTGTGCAGGCTTGTTTGGTTCTTTCCTATTTGGAGCAAGGGGAACAGAGCAAAAGGCATTTCCTGCATCCTAGATTGTAAGGGCAGCTTCACTGCCAAACCCAGCAGAGTTAAGGCCAGATTTAGGCATGTTTCCTTGTGCTGAGTATTATTCCCCATTCCCAAGTAATTTCACTGATTTCAGAAAGGAAGACTTGTAGAGTGAAATGCTGCTTGGCATTAACAAGTAGAGTAGAAGCTACTTTCTAGATGCTCTGCTTTTAATAGAGATACTTAATTTTGCCTTACACAACAACTCTCTTAAAAATTCTGACAGCTGTGCTTTGCCTTATGTCTTTCAAAAGACAGAGTGCTAAGCTAGGCAGAGAAAATGCTTCACAAATCTGACATGTTCAAACTATCCATATCAAAAGATTACTTTTTTATCTTCAATTTATTCTGCAAAAAGACTCTGGGGGGTTTATTTCAAAAAATGAAAAATGGGCCAGCAGAAACAGTGGTGTACAGCTCCTATTTATCTGGTTTACAGCTATCAGTTTGATTGCTAGAATAGCACTAGAGAAACTAGATGCCTTCTTGAGTGTGGTATAACAAACATTCTATTAATACAAAGGGAAAATAAGTTAAAAGCAGAAAGATAAGCCTGAGATGTCAGATATTTTATTTTATGGACAGTATGAGATTTGACTCCAGAGATCTCTTGAATTTAGCTGCAAAGGATACTGCTCCTGTAACAAGGAAAGCAGAGTGGGGTTTCAGTCCTGCAGCTCACACCTGGATGTATTTCAGAGTGCAGCCGTGCAGGCTGTGTGTGTAGGGGAGTGGGCTCTGCTGGCTCTGCCACCCGGACAGGCAGCCCTGGCAGGGGCAGGGGGCAGCCACTGCTCACACAGGAGGGCTCTCTCTTCTCCCAAACTTCCTCAGGCTAAATCAAATACACTTTCTAATGGACTGCTACCTGAATTATCTCATAAAAACTTCAACGTTTTCTAGGCACCAGAAGCACAATTAAAAAGTCTTCCCCAATAGGAAATCAGGTATTTTTAACAGCCCATTTCTTTGATCACAACATTTAATTTAACCACTGCTGTCTGCCTCACATGGGCTGTGATCATTGAAGCTGTTCTATTTTCTAAACAAAATGGGAAGTGCATGTAGGTACCTCTGCTTCTGTTACAGACACGTTGGAGCAGCTTGGGGAGAATTCAAATCTGTCTGATGATCGAATTACAAACCAGCAATAACAGGATAAAGAAACACGTTTGATGGGTTATTGCAGTTAGGTGAGAGTAAGGGCAGTCATTAGAAGTCATGTGTATCCTGTCCTGCTACAGCTTTTAGAAAAATCAGAGATCACTAAAAGTTTGTAAGACAACTAATTTATTTTTTACGAGTTTTTTTCCCAACACTAGTTGTGTTTAAGGGATTGCCATCAGAAACAATCAGTGGAGATTTAAACAAACCCCAAAAGCAGCAAGTAAAACAGGTCTTTTATGATATTTGAAAATTTTTCCTTTGTGATAGAAACTGTAGACTGCACACATGGTGCTTTCAGGACACCAACTGAGAATAAAGCTTCTTTCAGAGGCAGTAAGTGATTTCATTCTATTAATGTCCAGGTGATTTGTGGTGCCCATTACAGCATCACTAATGTGATGGCAAACATTTCCTGGGCATGCCATGTTTTCAGTGTTCTGCAGAACATAGTCAGCTCAAGTGCTTGTACAGTGCCTGATTGGAAAAGACAGCCCCTGGAGTTCATTCTTTTCATCAGTCAAATACTAATTCTGAAACAAAAGGGGATCTTTTCATTTTCAAAGATGCTGAAGTAAACAGTGTAAGAGAGTGTAAGGGAGCAGTGTAAGGGAGCAGAAGGACGCAGTAGAAGCCCCTACGAAGCAGGTGTATGAGTCAATAGAAACAGTCACAGAAATTTTCTATATACCATTCCTTTCATAGACTGCTTGTCATGTTTGTTCCATATTCTTCCTAGTTGAAAAAGCAAGTCAGTATTTAAACTATGTCCATATATGTGTGTCACCATTTAATTAGGTCAGAAAAAGCAAGGACAAAATGAGGCTTATACTTGGAGTGGAAAATGGAGATACTCCTGCTAAAATATAAACAAATATGCCCACTGTAGACAAAGCCTTCAAGGATGTGACTTAACCACTGCCCTCCTCCAGGGAAAAAAGTCAAATTTTGTCTATCTAAAGCCAAATAAAACATGGGGCTAACCAATCAAAGTGCCTCTATTCCTCAGTGTTTTGCTCAATGGAGAGAACAAGGAAGTTATGCCCAATGGGACTGAAAAGAGGCAGCTGCCTGAATCACAACCTTCCCCACAGATTCCAGCTCCAGCGAGTGCTGGGACACCTTGTGTGACAGGACCTCATTGCTGTTTGTCACCAGGAGAAGCCTGGGTAGGGGCAGCACTTCTGAAGAGAGGACAATCTGTGTGCCTCAGACTTCACATGCTGCAGTGCTAACACTAAGGAAAGTGGCATGGCCTGCAGGAGATGATAACGGGGTAAGTTGTGGCTTGAGAAGTCACAGTTCAGAGGCATCAGTGTCACAGCCCAAGAGAGCTGTTTAGCTGGAAATCCTGGTTGAGCAGAGAAGCAGCTGGGACAGACAGGTCCCTCGCATCTGCCTGTAGTGCACAGAGCTGATTCAAAAGGCTCTGTTTCCTAGGAGGAGTATATAATGAAAGCTCCATGCAGGTCAGTGTGTAATGTTTCCTGGGGTTTCTCTCTGGGGCACTGCAGTAGGAGTGTAGGCAGCAACCACAGGTGAGAAACAGGCTGTGGGATAGGGAAATGCACCTGGGATGAGCACAACTGCAGGGCACTGAGCAGTCCTGGTAATCAGCTGTCTCCCTCCTACTGCCTTACACTAAACTTGCTTCCTACTAACAAAGAAACCAAAATCTGGTTTGTATTTTTAGTGATATAGCAGAAGAAACTATTGAGGTGGTGGAATAATTACATAAAACAGTATGACTTTAGAATGAAAATACCACTTTATAAACTCCATCAAGATTGGGATTCTATGTAAACCAGCAGAAACTTTAAAAAGAATGATAGGGTAAAATCAATATTGATTATTAGGAGTAAAAGTGCTATAATTGAGGCCGTAAAACCTTTTAAGATCCAACTAAAATTTTCCAGTAAAGGTACAATAAATTATTCCTAAAGAAGTAGAATATTTGCATGGAATTCAATGTCATTATATCAGAGCCCGTTTAATGAAAAAAAAAGACTATTACTGATTCTGCCATGAAGGCTATTATGAGAGGAGGATTAGCAGAGTTATTTTGGCAAGTTACCTTTGCCTACTAATATTTCATTGCATTCTACAAAAGTCCACTTTTAAAATCTCTACATGCTTTTAAGATCTCACTTTTCATTATTGCTTGTTTTTCTGCTTCTGAGACCTTTCCAATCTGACATATTAAGTCCCTTATTATAGCTCAGCAAGAGCAAGCCCTTTTAATTTATGGAGGGTCCTAATTTTTATAATCTGATATCAGTACAGGCTGTAAATCTTTTTAATGATAAAATAAATGGAAGTCTAACATGGCTTTTTTGTCATCACTTCTTTAATAGTTTCTATCTAGTTTTTCAGGTTTGTGATAAGTAGAATTATGCAAAGGAATAAAATCAAACAGTGTTGTGAATATGCATTTACAGTGTTTGGGAGACAAGTCACTCATGCATTATTCCAGTTTTACCCTAAAAAAACTTGGAGGTCATGGATTTAACTGATAGCATCACTGATTTTTTATTGTTCAGTGGTAATACATCCCAGAACTTTTAACTGTTACCAAGTGAGAAAGCAGTCATAACTACTTCAGCTTATATTTGTCACTTGCATTCAGTCAGAAGTCTTTGATTGCTTACACAAACACAGACTTTTTGATTATGCTTCCTTCAAAATCAGATACTGCAAAATCGGATCTTCTATTCTGAGGGGAAATTATCCAGAAATTGAAGCTGAAGAAGAGCACAATATTCTGATGGTTCAGGGATGCTTCTTCCTGCAAACGGACCACTGACCTGTAAGGGGTACCTGTATGTTTACCTATGAAAATGAATGCTTTACTTTTAACCTAGAAAGCCCTGTGCTGCCTGAAATCCAAGTGTCTGAAAAACTGCTTCTCCTCCCCTTGTGCTCTAAGGTCAGTGAAAGCTCCTCTGCACAAAGAAGAGGCACCAGACTGAGCCAACCATGTCTTCTGAACCTGCACTTCTGTGAAATAGCTTGGTTGTGATGGGCTGCATAGGACAGGGCAAAGCTGTGTTCCTCAGGGTAAGCTGTTGATGCTTTTAGAGGAGCTGTTAGTTTAGTGGTCAGGATTTATCCTTGTTCAGTGAGATGTGCTTGGGAATACTGTTTGATGCAGGCTTTCTCTTGTTACAGTAGGTACATCATGTGATTAATATTTACAGTCACTTTGGTGAATTCCACTGTGCGAGGTTAATTATCACAGTGGTCGTTTTATGTTGCATTAAACTTCAGATGTATAGGAGTTCTCTGAAGAAACATATTGGTATGATGTTTGTGTACCCAGCCCTGAATGGGAGGAATTTCCTTTAGGCTCTGCTGAGCTACCCTATGTTGGTATTCGTCCTCTGCATCTCACGGGTGCCTCTGCTTGTGTAGAAGGCCGAACTAGCCCTACATAAGGTGCCATGGACACTGGTGTGGCCTCACAATCAAGATACTGTACATGAGCTCCCAGCATACCCACCAAAGCCTCCCCTAATATGGTGCTCTCTGCCCAGAGAGCAGCACCCACCCTGTTGTACAAGCCTGCTCCTGCGGGGATGAGCAGCAACTCCCAAGATGTGTGAAGTGATCTGGGGATGGAGGTGTTCACCACTGGGCAGGGACGGGCTCCTGTAGGATCATCTCTTGGGCTTCACTGAGACATTTGGGAGTGAAAAGTTTTGTCTGAATGCAGGGCGTTGCTGTAGATGGATCTGTACATGGGAGTTTCTCACCACAGCATGCCAAGAGCATGGAATTTTTCACATCGAGTTCTTGTGGTTTCACACCACAAGGTTTGAGCCTAACATGGTTCGGGAAAAGAGTCAGGATGGGAAACTGGTGGGTGGGTTTCATTCAATTAATTGGTGGTAAGACAGCCTTCTGCTCTGCAGCTCCCACCATCTGGAACAGCCTTTCTTTATCTCTCTACCTCATTGACTCTCAATCTGATTTCACATCTCAGCTGAAAACATCTCTCTTCTGTGCATTATACCCTGTAATTTCTCTTTCCTGTTATTATTTCTTTTTTATCTCTAACGTGTTTTCAGATGGAACATAAGAGTTACCACACAACATTAAGTGATGCAGCACCGTTACTCTAATCTGCATCAGGCCAGGCAGCAGCAGGAAGTGTTTGTCCCACTAGAATATAAATAGATTTTAAATACCCAGATGTATGTCAATTGTGTCACTTAATATGTACATTTCAATTGTTGTTTTAATGAATGATTTTGTGGGAAGCTTTAGTACTTTTACTTACAGTGTCATCTCTTTCCTCAAAAAGTTGCCTTAAAAATTAGAAATCGTTCTGACTGTTAAGCACTCCAAACACTACTGGATTTCTGTGTCTCTTGTTTATAACAGTGTTTCTCTACTACAATGAAAAATATCACTGTGAGTCATGCACACATGCCAAAATAGCATTGACCTGACCAACTGAGGTTGCTCGGACTGTAAAGGTTCTAGGCTTCAGCACTCAGTGTAAAGGTATCCTTAGAAAGAGGGTTGAATGATGTAAGCGTTGATGATGATGGCACTTACGTGCTGCAGAACTTTTCAACCAGAACACATGGGAATGGGGTGTGGGTAAGGGAAGGAGGTGAAAACAAGTATTCACATTGTGCCTCATAATAAATCAACTGCCTTACATTAAATCAGGGTATCTGTGGAAAGGGAATGGGCACTAAAACTGCAATAAACTTGATCATTCCAGGATTAAAAAAGCAAGGACCCACATCAGAGAACAGTCTGTTGCTGTCCAGATAGGCCGAATTTTGAATGGTAGTCATCTGAGTGCCTAACAGGCATCATTCTCCTGAGGATTTGATGTTATGAGTCTGTGAAGGAGTCAGAGCAGCAATTTTATAGGGATAAGTGACATTTTATAAGAGTGATTGTCATCACTGAGAAAAAAAGGCACTTGAACTTCTGAGTGCATGAACCTTCCTTCTGGTCTGAAATAGCAACTGTAAATGTCAAAGGGCAATAGCTCATGGCTTCTTTCTTGGGAGATTAATGGTCTCTCAAGAGACTACCAGTACAGAGACTACAGTATGGAGATGGCTCCATGGGTTTCCTTTTCCCTTGGTCATGACTCTTTCTTCTGTATGTGACAAGATATGATGATTTCCTGTGACTCATAGGTAGGCGGGGAGTGTTCACCATTGCCCTTATGTATTTCAGATCTGCCACGCAACTGAGCCATTCTGTTTGAGCTAAGGTGTTCCACCTTGGAAGCAAGGACAGAATTTAATGGCCTCTGCAACAGCATCAGTGATAATAAGATTTAGTTTTGAAGAAAGTGCATGTGCAAACCCCACCTGGCTGCTTTGTCTTCCAGAGATAATGGTAACTTCTAGGAAGACCTTCTTTGAAAGTGTCAAGGTATATGAGCTTATTACTAAATGGGTTGTGAACAGATGTTAGGACATTCTGTTGTTTCTGTATAAAGTAGTCTTTGTGTGAGACCTATTGAATGCGCTTCCTAATCTGGGAGTGTCCCAAGCAGATCAGGACATGTGGTAGAGTAATGTGGAGTGAACTAAAATCACTGATCATAAACCATCTTGAAAAGAAAAATATGTGTGTTTACTGCCAGAGATCACTGAGAGTAAAAACCTGTTTTAAATCAAGAACTGGAGCCATTTCAATTCCTTAAACTAGCTTTGGTTTAGCCTGGAAGTTAGCCCTGCTGTTAAATCTAAAGCATCAGATTTAGCCCTCTGTAAAAGCAAAGTAGCATAACAATTGAAGTATAATCTTCTTTAAGTACTTTTTAAATATGGGCATTGACACTGTATGATTATACATTTTATGTCACATATTTGCTGAGTAAGTTCTTGTAACAAGCTAATAGCAGGTGGGGGCCCAATCCTACCAGATTTTACACACTCCCCACTCTATTTGAGTTGAATCAAATTGGAATTGAGGCCTCTACCTTTAAAGTTCATAGTCCATTTGCTGCAATTTTCTTCTCCACTGTTCTCTTGAACCTTTTATCTGCAGAAGGTAAAAAAAGGACCTCAGCAGAGAGATGGTCACCTTTAAAGTACAGTCATCTTGGATGGCAGCTCTTCTTTTAAAGATTTGCTCCCTGAACTCTCTAAATATTTCTAAGCATATCATTTAGATCTCCATATAGAAGCCAGTGGATTTCTGAGAATATTATACACAAATCTGTTAATTACCCTCCTGATCATGCCCAATCAAGGAAACATTGCAAGTTGTATTTTAGGGAGCATTATTTTAGTACTTTTTTGTCGTGGTTGGTCATTTCCTAATACTTAGAGGCTTCAGTCAATAACTGTGGGGATATGTCTGCTGTGAAGAGACATCTGTTTACTCAATAGATCTTTTTATTTAATTTTTAATAGAGCTTTTCTAATTTGGCTTGACCATTTGTTGTTAATGTATTTATAATGATTACAGTAGCTATAATTCATATCTAATGATTTTTTCTAAATCTATAAATATTATTTATTAAAAGATAAAAATTCAATACTTCTTGTAGCAGCCATTACAAAAAACTCAGCTATTGCAAAATGAAATAAATATATTTCACACCTGTATTGCAACATATCAAACTGATAAACCTGAAAAGGCAGTTCTGATACCAACTGATTTACATTGTCAAACTATTCAAATAATAGAGAGTAGAATTTGGCCCTCACTGTACTCTATTGTAGCATGGTTAAATTTCTGCACTGCATATTTAAAAAAAAAAAAAAAAGTTAGATTTTAGCAGTTCATTAAAAAAAACAAAAAAAAATACCAAAAAAACCAAAACCAACACTATAAAAGTGAAGCTGATTTTATTGGTTTTAGAAAACAATTTAAGATACAAAGAGCCAGATTCTGATGTCTGGTTGCCTGCTGTAGTTCAGTGACTAGACAAATGGTCTATAAGAACTTTTGGGATGAATTCTGCTGCCAATTACACATTTGTGCACTTGGAGTAATTCTAAGGAAGTTAGTGCAATTTAAAACTGCAAATAAATATAGGCTCAAAATCAATTTCTTCACTTACCTGCCAAAATTGAGTTCAGAGTTCAACATACGCAGCACTTTTTCCATCTAAAGAATTCATAGCACTTTACAAAGGTGAATTAATACTACTTCCACTTAAAAAGTTAAAAGAATAAGACAGACAAGTGTGTTGGACAGAATCCACAGCAGATTGAAGATAGTGTTTTTTAGATTTGTTTCCTCATGCCTGTGCTTGAGTTCTAAAGAAATGCTGGAAAGATTAGGAAGAAATACCTATAATACGGGGATATTATCCTTTCTTTCTTAGCATGATTTTTTAAAATCAATTTCGTACAAAAGGAGGATAAGTGTGTGCCTTGTCCACCCAAGTAATTTTGTGTTTTTGTAGATAATGCACCCCAGTAGTTATCCCCAGGTGCTGAGCTTACAGATTCTAGCTGGCCAATGATGAACTACAGTCCAGTTTGGTAGTAATTATTAGGCAGTATGCAGATAAATTTAATTTTGCCCTGAGTGAGCTTGTACTCCCGGGCCCTATTCTGTCAGCAGAACCAGCTAAGAGCAGGCAGCTTCATGGGAGCCTGTTTGCTGGGGACTGATGGAGAGTCCAGTGGGGGATGCTATGTCTTCTACGGGAGTCCCACAATTTCTCCTCAGGATGTGATCAGTCTCCTCTAAAAGCTGTCAGAAAAGGGCAATCTCACAGTAGAGTACATTTCCTTACATCAGACTGGTTCTTAGGTGAAGATTTCTCCATCCTCTGTGGCATTTTAGTTGGTAGACCTGACTGAGACATTCCTCCCCTTTTTTTTTAAGTTCCCAAACTGCCGTCAGTGACTGAGGCAAACACTGATCCTTCTAAAGCACCAGTCTACACAGTTGTGCTGACTCCATCTATCAAGAGGTCAAGCACTGCTAAGGTATAAAGCACAGCTTTACAAGATGAGCAGTTCTTGTATATTAGTAGAACAGTTTCATATATCAATTCCAACCCACACGTCTACATGTAGTAGCTTTTATTTTCAGTAACTTCACTTGTTATTTTTCTGTATTAGTTAAGCTTTTCCAGTAAGGTGCTAATTTGATTATTCCCAATATCAAAATGGACATATACAGAGATTATTTTAATTTCTATTAAATGAAGTTGTGGTGCTAACTGCACAGTTTCTGGCCATTGATAGTTATGCTGGAGAGCAGCAACACAGGAAACTCCATAACAACTCACACAACACATATGCAATAGAATTTATATTTTTTTTCCATCAGGCTTGTATCCCAGCCTCAGGAAACCCCACCTGCCCTGACTCGAAGTCACCTCTTACCCACACAGATATTCATATAGGTTTAGTCTGCATTAGTTCACTGTCCAAGGGAAATGGAATTTCCCTTCTATTTTATTTTAACGCACACTAATAGATAGATGAATTAGAAAATCCAGCCTGAGAGCTACTTGCCTTACATGTGGAAAAATAAAAACACATTACTGGTATTTCTGAAATTATACCAAAATTAATAATTAATAATATTAACAACAACCTTGAAATAGTGAGCCATCATTGTGCTTGACCACTTGGTTAAGCCATTCCTGCTTGATGTGTGCTATCAATGCATGAAACACAATAAGAACAAGACACTGAACATGTCTGAAGACTGCCTTAGGCTGGTCGATGAACACTAAACAGATCTACACAGAGGTAAGGCAGAAGAGCAAGCAGAGAAGAAAGAGGAGAGAGGCTTGATAGGGCCAGGAGGAGTAACAGCAGCATCTGTGACAGTGCAAGTTCACAGCTCTGCAAAAAGGGCTGAAAGAGGAACATTCCTTGGATGTTTTCACTCTTTCAGCCGTGCTCACATCCTTTTGCATTTTCTCCCTGGGATCATTTTTGCGTTTGATTTGCCCTGACATGAGTACAGCCGTGTGCGCCAACCCTCAGAGTAAGTTTGTGATTACCTCACACTAGAAGTCAGGGAAAGGATTAGCATTATACAATAAAATGTTACTAAAGCCAAACACAGCTATTAATTTCCTGCCAATATTAATCCACAAATTGAAACATTCTTGAAAAATTGCTAAGTCATTACAAGAGATAGATTTGACTCTCTTAAATCTAAACAGCCTATGGAACAGTGACAAAGGGAAAGATTTTGGTTTTTTTCCTCAGCTGAAATGAGTAAGCAGAACATGGAAATAATTGGTCCAAAAGTGGTGAGAAAGGGAAATTTCCTAAATTTTGTGAGCTAAAACCACACAACAGATTTAATATTGACATCTAATGAGGGTGGTAATTTGAAGTATGCAACTTTAAAAAATAAAATTAAATAGTCTGGTTGCAAAACCATGGAAGTGAGGGGCAAGATAAAATTCTGTGCCGCTTTTCATTATCTTGATTTTTACCTTTAAATTTGACATAGACCAAAAAACAATAGAAAATGGAGGTTTTGTTGTTTTGCTGAGGAAGTTATCTGATATTATCTTTAGGAATCCTAAGAAAATCAAAGTTGATTTCATTTTGCTATTGTTTGTTGCAAGGTTTATGAAATAATATAATGAATCTCTAGACAATAACTAATTATTACTGATTACTAAGAAATAAGTCAACAAAGATATTTTCCTGTTTACATTCCTATCAGACTGTATCAAGACCATCTGCATTTTCAAGTCCTTTATCCCAAGGGATAAATAATTTGTGTTGTTTATTGAGTATGCACATGCAAACATATCATTTGGATTTGATGCACATTTACAAAACAAGAGCTAGAGAACTTAAACAGGAAAACAAGCAGTCATATACAGAAAGGAAACCTTAAACATGCAATCACCGCAGATAGAAAAGTAAATATTTCAGTGAAATGGTTCTGCAAAACCCTTGTTCTGATTGTCCAACATCAGTATTTGTACTTGGAAACTGCTCAAGGTTTATCACTTCTATTTGCTGCTGATCTTTTTGCACGTGTCCACACCAAGAGTGAGTGGGTGTGTGTTTGTGCACGTGTGTGCCTGTGTGCATTCGTGTGAGACAAGTGCTTTGCCCAATTCTGGCCCACACTGAAGAACAGGTCTGGATTTGGGAAGGGAATTAATAAATATATAAACTGGACTTGGACAATTTTAGAATGTGTTTATGTCTGAAAACTCAAAGCTGTCGGTTGTCAATACGCCTGCTTTATGTGCCCCCATTGCCGTCAGTAAGCACACTGCTCTCACTTCCAATTCTTTCAGTCTCCACTCCTGCAGAAACTGCTCTTTGCTGGGTCTTTTGACACAACTGGAAGGATTTTGTCCTTCTCAGCAAGCTAGGATTCTCAAACTCCAAGCTCAATCCCTCTCTGCTACTGTTTTCACGTCCCACCCCTTTGCCTTCACTCTCACATATTGCTGGAGAGATGGTGGTGGTGATGAGAGTATTTTCTAGTGCAGCTCTGGGATTTCCTTCCTTTTTCCTGATTTTCCTGGCTTCGGAAATGGATGGCTCAGGAAAAGGCAAGGCATGCTGGAGGACAGTTGTGTGGAAAGACAGGTTTCCTAGCAAAGGCAGTCAGAGCTACCAAGGGACAAGCCTTGCCCCACCTTGCACCAAGCAGGAGTTGCGCCTTCCCTGAGCACGCAGGAATCTCCCTGCTTCCCCTTAACTTTTGGAAATGACATCCTCATCCTGAAAGTCAGCAGTGCCCCGTCTTTGCTCTCCAAAAGGCACTGCAAAATAGTTTTCAAGTACTACACTGTTCCTCTTGCAAGAGTCAGAAGCGTAAGAGGCCACTGAAGGTTACTGAGTTTCCCTGTAATTTATTTTTGCTCTATGTATGGCTTTACTGTGATCTTTTGTTTTATGGCTACATTTTAAATTTTTCAAAGTCTCCTAGCATAATAGGATCTGCCATCTTTTGGCACTACCCAGTACAAAACAGTAGATAATAAACCACTCTGACTGGACTGGAGACTGTCTGCACATATGCCTTTATATGACAGTCCTCCATGCCCATGAGGATGCAATCATGGCTGTCTAGGAGCCAGCAGATATGACTTGTTTGTATCTGCTGATCTTTGATTTGATGGCAGTGTTTGTCTGTTTAATGAAATCACAGTGTCTGTGAAGCTTAACTATGAAATGGCTGTGTCTTTTCACCTTCATAGTGCCCTTAATACAAGAATTATTCTCGAGTTGTGCCTTTCGTGAGCTACATTATGTTAAAAACACAGCTAATTCAAAATGGAGTGAAATGCCCTTTTTAGCTGGTGGATCAATATGGCTCAGTTGAGTAAAAATCCTTGGAGGGCTAGTGGGAGATTATGTGTCCTGAAGAAGTAACAGGCTTCCTTGTGGCAGTGAGAGCTAGTGTGCTGATCACTGCAAAGGCTTGATTAATGGAGTGATTAAAGCA
This sequence comes from Eulacestoma nigropectus, assembly GCA_013397775.1. Taxonomy (NCBI): domain Eukaryota; kingdom Metazoa; phylum Chordata; class Aves; order Passeriformes; genus Eulacestoma; species Eulacestoma nigropectus. The sequence continues at coordinate 518,218 of VZTE01005527.1, forward strand.
GCAGAGAGTTAGTGCTCTGGCAGCTGGGGCATAGGAAATGGGCATGGAAACTACTGGGAGAGGGGAAATACACAGCTCCAGAATCACAGGGCTGACTTGCCCTAGCGAACACTTTGATGTTGGAGGTGGGGAAGGATGAAACACATCAGGCAAAAAGAAAAAAAACCTCCCGCCCCTTTCCTCCTTCCCGCTTCCCCCCTTCCCAGACTTGTGCTTACAAGGGAAAGCCCCTGACTTTGGCTCACTTAGCAGAAGGCAATAAAGCTTCCTATTATGAGGCTTTCTCTGATGTATCATAACTGGTCTCAGGCTCCAGAAATCTGATCCCTCAGAACAAAACTTACAGTAGATGTTAATAGAGTCTCTAGCCCAGCAATACTATGAACAAGGCCCTGCATGGGCCCAGGAAAACTTAAAATTCAGTCATATGCTTTATTCTTCATCTTTCCTGGCCTGTTTCTTTTTCCTAGGCTACTCTGCTTTTAAACAGAGGTCAGCCAAACTCAGACTACTTGTGCTCAAGGAATTAATTCCCCCGAAGCTACAGGCTGGGAGCCAACTTCTTTTTTTGGGTCCTTTGCAATGGCAACAAATCTATGTGTGGTTGTTTGAGTTGGTCCCATTAAAGATAAGGATCATCTGCAGAGCTGGAACCTGCATCTGGAGTCAAAATTCCCAAGACTCAAAGGGTTTAGATCAGATGTCTGGGAATGGAGCCGTCCTTGTTCACTTTAGACATCTGATCTAAAAAAACTTCAAACTTGTAACTCTTTTCAGATTATCTTCAGCTGTGAGAGGCCTGAGGATTCACATTCTTGGCTTACTAGTATGACTTCTCCGTGCCTCACATCACCACAGTTGATTAGAAATACCTTCTTTATTAACTTTCAGCTCCTGTCTCATGCATGAAGGTTAATAGCCGAGAATATCGTTAGAGAAGGTACCTTGTATTTAATAAATGAAGACTAGGATGGGGCACGGAAAGGGGAATAAAGTTCCCCCTCAGGCCGCTAGAGGGAATCTCCCCTCCGAGTACAGCTGAAAGCCTCGGCCCAGCCCCAGGCACGCGTACAGGGCTCCCCCGGGCCACGCTTGGCATGACAAAGCAGCACCAACAGCCTTTCCCTCCTCCTGTTACCCTCAGCGAGCTCCCATTTCTAATTTAATAACCACAACAAAAACATCAAAATTCTATAATGGCTTTCCTAGAGAAAGATAGGAAAATTAGCACCCAAGAACAGTATGCATCTGAAATAGTTAAACCTTTAAACAATAGATAAATGGCCACTAAACAATGGCATTTAAATATATAACCTGGATTTACAAGTTTAAGTCCCCTAATTTTATATCCCTGGTATATTACTTATGGTATTTGTGGGTTACAAACATTGATATGAAGCGGAGAGTTCGTGTGCATTATGTGGGAAGCATTTACATTATATATAATGCATAAAGAAATCTACACAGCCTTAAGCATGCCAGCTGTTTCTGTTTATGACACTGAGTTATTCATGAAATCCAGGAAGACATTTTGTAGTAAAATATGCTACCTGCTTGCTTTTAAATGTCTGGAGCTGTCTGTCCATCTTGCTAAATAATTAAGAGAGCAATGTGAAATTAAGTATCATGTTTCAATCCACCTTTTCCCTTCATCAATTCTTTCTTGTAAGAGGAGTCAGGAACTAGAGAAAAATATGACTCACAGGGGCTGTTTAGGTGTTGCTGTCATATGTAAAAAAGGTAAAGAGAATGATAATATGCCTTTCCTGTCTGTAATAGTGTTCACTGTAGCAAACCTTTCTGCTTGTTACAGTAGAGTAAATGGGGTGTTTAATTTGGGATTGAGTGTAGTCTGGAGTCAAGGTGCAGCAGTTTTATTACAGAATACAATTTTATTGGAGACTGAAGATTTAAATTCCACCGTACATACAATATATATATACATGGAAGGTCTGCTTTGCAGATACAGGCTAGTACACACACACGCACACACACACACACATACAGAGTTCTTGTATGTTAAACACACTCTCTGATTTTTGATTTGAAGGAACCAAGGGACTATGCCATATTTCTGCATTTTCTAGTGCACTGTGAAACATCGTTAGAATGCAGGCTCCTCCAGCCATCAAGGAAAGAAAACACACACATGCATTCAAAAGGAGCAAGTGCTATTTTTCATTTCCTTTTTAGATTTTTGACAATACCCGCAATGTCTCCAGTTCATGACCCTCAGAAAGAAGCTTTTGGGTTTGGAAAATATTTTCTTTGTTTAGCTTTTTTTTCCCTGCAAACACATCATACCCCACTCCCTTCCTCCAGAAAGGTGCTTGGATCATGTAATCGTTTCTCCTTTATTTAGTTTAAATCTTAAGACAGAAGACTTTCAATAGAACGATTTTCTGGCAAGGCCACCATATGATGTGTATATTTGGAAATCAAATTATTTAGAATTATGACCATGTCATCAAAATAAGCCATTTTGAAATGCACTGCTAGCTCTCCAAACAGATTGTATGGGGAAAATTGGATAACACTTGGCTTGAGCGCTTAGAAGTCAGTAAAATCAAAACACTAGGGACCGTTTCATTTCATTTTCCTCAAAAGAGGAGCCTCCCTCCGGCCGTGCGGGGGCTGCGGGAGCCGCGGGGAGCCGCGCCCGGCCCGGCCCGGCTCGGCCCGCCGCGCGCTGCCGCCAGGTGGTGCCCGCAGTTTAGGGACATCTGCCCGCGCCTTTTCCCAAAGATTCGGAGATAAATAACAGCCGAGCAGGGATCCTGGCGCAGACAGGATATTTAACACCCGCAGATCAAAAAACGTAAAGCTTTTACCTACCCCGGTACAATAAACCTGGCTTTAAGAGCCTTGTTATTCCTAGATTTAATAGCTTAGTCATTTCTTTTTTCTATTTACAACCCCTGCAAACCAAAGAGAGAAAAATAATATTGTTGTGCAGACTGTAAATATTGTTGCCGTGAATCTATTTTATCTGGGGAGAAAGTACACATAGATTTTCAACTGCAAGCGTATTTGTGTATCATCCGTGGTTACCGGCACGCTGTGAAGCTGCTTTCTCTAACGTGCTACAGCAGCTGCATACCTTGGTGAAAGGAAATTATTTCTTCCCAGGCAAAAGAGGATGCTCATCCTGCTGTGGGTAATCACACACAATTCCATTTCGTTAGCATTTTCACAACCCTCTTTTTTGGAGCTCTCTGATAGCTAGCTAGTGGTAGCCAAGGTCACTGCCTGCTTTGGCTGCTATTTTGCCAGCAACGTATTTACACTGAAGTCTGGAATAAACTGTTTGTATCCAACTTCTTTTTAGAAAAAGATTAGGCTGAACACAACTCTCAGGAAAGACCGATACTGACAGTCAAGTATTAGTTCTTTTATTCGCATGTGCACATAGCTTTAGAATGAGCTTATGCCTAGATCTTGCCAATGACCTCAACCTTGATCTGGAGGGACCATTTATTCACGAGCAAAACATTCATTCTCCTTACAAACTGGTCCTGAGACTGCTGCCTGTGTGACATTTGGTCCTCTATTAATAAACACACAAGACACAAAATTACTGTGATTTTGTCCTCTTACCATTTGGGGTTGTAAGTCATGCACACAAGCACTGTGGCTACTCCTGAGAAACTTTAAATTAGAAATTAGCATTTAGTGGCTTTGTAGATCTCACAGAGAAATTACGAGCAGTCCTGAGGCGCCCGAGGGCTGTGAAAGCGCAGGGAATCAGGCACAAAGGCAAGCACTGGCAAGAGAAGACGGCCTCTTTTTAGCCGGGGTGAGGGCATTTTTCGTGACCGCACAACGAGCGTGCACGATGAGTGTAATGCAGGTCCCTGTTCATCAAAATCATAGAACCACCATTTTGCAGCCCACATGCAACAGCGAGAAAATGGTGGTTCAGAACAACTAACACACCCGCCTCAGCACTGAAGTTCCTCTGCTCACTCAACAGCACTGCTCTTTTTTTAATTAATATGAAATGGCAATAGATTTTAGATTAGGAATGAGACAGGAAATGAGGGGAAAATCCTATGTGCATCTGGAAAACACACAGGGTAAAAATTAACCTTGAAGCTCAAAGAAAACAATACATGTGTTTTCTACGATACATGTATACATGTGAAAGCAGTCTCCATATGAATTTTCTAATAACTGTAAGGTGTATCTTCATCTTAAAACATGTGACTTTAAGAAGATTTAACACAATAGGTACAGTTGTATTGCTGCAGAAGCCAATAAAGTATTTTTAAAAATAAAATCATATAGCAGAAGTAATTACATTCAACTCTGAGCAGGAATTAGCTTGGCACTGCAAATGATGGACCTTGCTTTATAAGAAGGGGACTTTTTAATATGATGATTTGGCAATTTGGAGGGATGGTTATTTTCATTTTAACAGGCCTCTGCTTAGTGTATGTCTCCCTGGGGATGTAATGAAGGTTAACAACTTACACGTGGGGAGAAGGGATTTTAGTGATTAGGGAAATTGCAGGCTCCAGTTTATGTGAGCATGTATGTGACAGAGAGAGAGAGAGATTCCTCCTCATTTCAGACACTGCTGCACAAAAAGCATGTAAATGTGAAACTTTTTCAGGGAAAACCCTTATGTAATATAGATAGTAGTTCATCAGGGGCTGAACTGAATGGCAAATACTGGCCCCTGGACCCTTCACTGGCATCAGATGAGGTCAAAACAGAGAGGGATAGTCCACTTCCAGCAGTGCGTCAGCATGGTCTATCTTAGCGAAAGTCTTGCTTTCACAAAACAATGTAGATCATGTACTGCGCTCAAGCAGTCATGGCTGGCAACTCAGAGAGGCAGGACTTGACATCTTTCTTTTCTGTACTCCAGTAACGTTTTTTCACTGAACTTCCTATATACTTCATGCAAACTGAATTCAGATCTTGGAAGAAATTCCAGCTGAATTTTTCACTGCAATGTTTTATTTTATAAGATTTGTTATTAAATTACTTTATAATTGATTTGGTATTAAACAGCAAATCAGAACTCTGCTTTCAACCGAAACCAGCTGTCCACTTACATTTCTGTGCATTCTTGACCCAGTGTGACAATTACCAGGGGAAAAACATCCCTTTACAATATTGAATGCAGTCCTATGCCTGGACATTCAACAATATTCATTGGCCTGTATAATTTAAACAAGAGCAGTTTGTTAGCCTAATAAATCCAAGATTTGGGCTGAGAAATAAAGGTGCTGTCAATAATCCTTTAGCCAGATAATAGAAAGGGGATTATGTGATTATTCTGTCAAAAAATTAGGTTTCATGCTTTTAATTGGCATCATATCCTGTCATGAGTCTGTAGGGTTTAAATCACAGTCCACCAAGTTAGAGTGAGAGGGAAACCTAATAGTAAATCCTTTCATCCCAGAGCCTGTAGAGTTTTTATGTGAAGTCCTAATTTCTGTTAAAATACTTCCAAAGAAAGACAACAGGAAACAGTAAACATGGCAACACCACAAATATATTTCTGACTATTTCTGTCAGTGTTCAAAGAATGAGTTGTATGGGCTGGGAAGGAAACTGCTGTATCATTAAAACCCAAGCAGGCTCAAACAGCTGCCCTTTTGTAAAATGGCCCCCCTCCTCACCGTCTCTCATAAATCTTGTTTCAAACTCGGCTAAAGCCATGGATTGACTTTTCCTCTTGCAGTAATGGCTTGAAACTGTTGTGCATCACAGCTCTGCGTTCAAAGGGAATCAGGAGTGTTTAAAAACAACTTCTGGTGCAGGATGCAATTATAACTGACAGCCAGATGTCTGCCCTGTCTGGTACAGCAAGCCTAGAAGAGATTGCAAATGGTCTCAAGACCTTTGGATCTAAACAGTGCATCCGAGTGAGTGATACACAGATAAACAACAATACCACAAATCACTGACACCAGCCGAGGGGTTGCTGGTACTGATAAAGATTTTAGATGTCAGGAAGTGGCTGACCCTTCCACCCTCTCCTCTCTTATTTTTAACTGTGCCAAAACCAAAGTTTGTTAGTGGAAAAAGGCTCAGCCCACGACGTGTGTTTACATCTCCACTGCCAGAAGTTCACCTTGTGAGGAAAGTCGCCTCAGTAATCATTTCGTTTACAGAGGTTAACTGGACTGTAGTGAAAGATATTTGATATTTTGATTAAATTATATGTCTGGAGCATTTGCAACAAGTTCTGTAATACAGGGTGATCATCCCAGGGGTATTGCCAATTAAAAACATTTTTTAATGGACTAACACTAAAAATGGACCCTCTTCTCTCTCCATAGTCTGAATTGATTATTGTGTACAAGAGGCGATGCTTTGATGTCAATGTATGTTTCTTATAGTACTTGTAGGAATTTTTAGATCTGTCTCTCTCTCCACACAGCATCCTACTTTGTGTATCTTTTATGAGGTGTGTACACAGGCCTACTGACTTAGCAAGCACAGGTTTACATGGGGAGTACACAGAGAATGGTACAAATCTTTCAAGAAAGCAGCTCTTATCTACCTATCTTTACTAATATTCACTATGAGACCAACCAACTCAGAGGCTTTAGAAGTGAAAGGCTTTAACTGATTTTCCGTGGGAAGTGGATCAGGTCCTACTTGGTTCTGGTGATATTTTTAAAATAATGTGCTGTTAAACTGACATACAATCACCATACCATAATGTTAGCCTACAGGGAAATGGCTGAAGAGTGCTTGGATAGTAACAATTTGAAGCAGTGAAGACATGTGAATAATGTGAACAAAACATTTAGACACTTAAAAAATAAGTATTATATTTGATATGCCTTTATGATCGCCTTCTTCCTGTGATATTGTTACTGTCTCAAAAATATCTGATGTCTGATAACAAGTTTATCTTGCTTGAATTATCTCCTGTTTTGTAGCAGGATTTTGTAGAATTTATGAAAAGAAAAGAAAAATAGAAAAGAAAAAAAAATAAAGAACAGAAGCTGTCCAGGAGACATCTCTTTCTTATATCCCAGTGAGAAAATTCACTGCATCACTTTATCACAGGTCTTCAGTATGTCACAAAGACAGGTCTGTGCAATATTATTAGAATGAAAGATAAGGGACTCCATAATACAAAGATGTCATCAGTGATGGGAAAATTCCAATTTTGAAAGAGGACACCATTCCAAATATCAAGCTTGAAGGATTTAGTATCTTGAAACATTTTTCAGGTTGGTTCAATGTCATTGTGATAAAAAGGATGTCACTTAAATCACAGCAACCTGATGTGCAAAGTTGTCCTGCTGAATGGACTGCTAAAACTTTTACTCACAGAAGACTCATTTCAACTATTCTAAAAACCGGCCAGACCCCTGAACATTCCTTGAGCCAGAGTGTCTTCATGGTCTTTATGGTGAAGGATGACCAAACCCCTTTTTTGTAGCTTCCATGCCTGCCCTGGCTGTCTATGCCTCCTGTCTGACTCCCATTCCTAGAGTAGGCTCTGCTTGTTTGGACATCAGCAATTCTCACAGCAGGGGTGGTGATGTGCTGTGGTGGGGCCACAGCAGCCGGGCTGGGCAGTGGGGCACCCGCTCAGGCACTGCTGCAGCACTGCACAGACGTGCCCCAGCGCACCTTCAAGCCACGAGAAAAGGCCCCAAGCTATGCTACGCACCAAGAAAATGCTGCATTAGTAGAAGTGTTAAAGCATTTCAAACCACATCTTTTTTTAAGTGTGAGTGAAGATAAAAGCCCCAGAATTCCCTGTGGAAAATAAAGAGTTGCCAAGAGTATGGATGTGAGAGGAAGGACTGTCAGGTTCGAATGTTCTGTGAAAAGCCAGATCACACAGAGGGAGGGACTTGGGGCCTAGTGGCGGCCCTATTTTGGCCGGCATTGAAGTCTGGGGAATAATTTGTGAGAATATAATGTATAATAATATATAATTCAAGAAAGCCTCTGGAGTCTTCTTTAAATCAAACTAGCACATGAACAAGTGCTGACTTTTAAGCATTCCAGCTTTTTAAAGTTTGTCACTTTAATAAGCTTTGAATGGTCACATAATCCAAATCCATTTTGACATGTTGAATTTTATTTTGTTTGTAATAATTTTTAAAGCTAATGATTACTGTGTAATACTATGTATGGGACTCTTCTTGGAGACAGTCTTTATTTACATGAGAGACCTTTAAAGAGCTACTGCCAGTGTAACATTCATTGTTACAGCACTTCTAAATAGTGTTTTAAGATCCTGGTAATTCTCATCGATAAGGGAGATATAAATATCTCCTCACCTTTGCCTCAGAGTGCATCAGGAAAGAAATGCACACAGATCAAGATGGAAAAAAAAAATCTGCAAGTTGTATCAGCCCTCCATCTCCCCTGGCAAACTTCCCAGCAGTATGGGTGGGACTATGCAAGAAGAGAGGGAGAAGCAAAATGGTCTGAGAGAGCAGGGTGGGCTGCAGACAGTCTCCATAATGCTCTTTTAAAGGCAGAATTTGGGTCAAAAAGATGATGCTTGAAATGTCCCCAGCCACCAGGGGAAAACAGACCTTCCTCTCCATCCCAGCATAAAAAGGAGGGGAAAGCCATTGGACCAGGCTTCCCCGTGCACTGGCTGCTGTGCTGATGCTGCTCCTAAACACCCTAAATCCAGGCACCTGCACATGCTGGACCTCATGTGACACCCCAGATTAATCCCTCTGCCATGGCTGCCCCAGCACCCACTTGCCTGTGAGAGCCCTGCATATCCTTCCCCTCCACACCACGTTTTACTCAGGAAGGTGAGGGCAGATTGCTGTTGGAGATTTCATGCTGCCTTACCTGCCGTGCTTAAGGGCTAATCTGGTAACCTGAGGGGTATGAATTCAGCTTCCTCATTTGCCTCTCAAATCTGTGAAAACTTGAAGATATATAAACTCACCAGGACATTTGAGGCAGGTAAAGATGAAAAACAGAAGTCATGCAGATTCTGTGAGAACAGAGCAGCTAGAGGGACTTCCCTAGGGACCTAAATGCCTTCAAACCAAGTGCCTCAATTTCTTCTCTGGAAAATGGTTATAAAGATAATCCTGTATTCAGCAAGTTGTGGGGGGTTTTCCTGTGAGAGTAACTAGAGCAGCCCTTGGACAGCCAGACACTTCCCAGTGACTCTGGGAGCACCCTTGCCATGTTTGTTACTTGTGCCAATGCTTCACATGCAGAATGCACGGGGCACATACAGGGGTGCTAAATAACATAAGAGCCCCTAATCCCTAACAGGTCAGCAGGATGAGTACAGAAGTTTGGTAGGACTTTCCAGTCTAAGGCAGGAAGTTCTCCAGTTGAGTTTGCTGTTTATAATTCCTCCAGCTAAGAACTGCATCTCGGATTCATTATTCTGAGTTGGGTTTTTCAAGGTAGTCATGTTAGACTCTGTTTCTCTATTGCTATGGTTACCATTAGTAAAGTTGTCTCCATAAGTTACCAGGAAACAGACAGTAGGAGAAATGTTAACAATTTCTTGAGAACTAGTAATGAGATAGATAGATAGATAGATAGATAGATAGATAGATATAGTTATATGGAGTGAAAATAAAGAAGAAAAATGGGACTAAGCCAAAATAATAGAAAACATTAAATGATTGCATAACTACCACTCAGCTTAAGAACGTCGATGACATTTCATTACAAACGATAACTATGTTCAAGCAAATCCCAAGCTCTGTTTTGAGAACTGTAAATGCTATTCTTTTCTGGTCTGAGCCACAAAACCCATAGTCTGGAGCTACTGCTTACTCCTCAGGAAGGGTTTCTGGGCTTTCAAAATTACCATACTTATAAGAGGAAACTGAGGGAGTCAGTTTGTACTTCAGATGAGAGTTCAGAAAGTAAATCCAAGGATGTGGGTAGTATTGAGTTAGATAGGAGTTTCATTGATTGAATAATCTATAGCTGCAGAAAGTACAGCTATTTTTTTACTGAGTTTCACTTACCTGACTTTCTTCTGAGGCAAGCTTTTATATGGTACATCTATTAGATTAGACACAGAGGCGCAATGCTCATTGGCATATGTCCATTAAACTGTAATAAAACTACAATGTAGGTAGCACTTCAACTGTCTTATTTTTATATACTTTAGGTCTAAATCATTATCTTCATGTACTTTCATTCTTTAATATGTCTGCAGCATACTAAACTTCGTAGCAGATAACTACAGAGAAAAAAAAGGATAGTTTTGATAGAAATGTGTGTTTTTCTCAATTGATGACCTAGGCAGGAGTTCCAGCTTCAGTCACAGGCCACAAACTCCCCAAACTTCAGGAATTTTATTAAAAATTCATGAGACAGGTTAATTAAACTTTGCTGTTATCTTCTGTCTTCTCGTGAGCTCCCTGGAGTGGCCTCACTGGAAAGATCCCATCACTTCGGCATTAGGCACTCATTTGGGATGTGGCAGATGTGGACTGCAGTCTGTGCTCTAATTTACAGAGAAGGGATTGTCTTATGGCCTCCTGAATACCAGGGGAGTATGTTAATATCTAATCTATAATCTTCTTTCTCAAGTAATAGTAACCAAGGCCCAGGGAATGTTTTCATCACTTTGAAGGACCCGTAATTTTTGTTACATTTTCTCCTGATTTGGGAAATGGCTGCTTTCAACAAGCAAATCATTTGCCAACCAAAAACTAAAAATAACAAACAGCCCTGAAAAAGTACCTAATGCTTGTTTTGCCAGCAGTTTTGCAAAAGGAAAATTAAAGACCTGATTGAAGTCCCTTAATAGATTTCAGAAGGGAGAGTACTTGACTTTCTGGCTTCATCATCAACCTAAAATTTGTTTTCAGAAAATTGAATGTGCTTTAACTGCACAAATCCCGCTCTTACGCATAGGAGTTGTACGGCTAAAACGAAAATGGCTTTTACAGAACACCTTCTCTTCTTTAGTTAAGGACTTCTGGGTTGAGTTTCATGATGTTGGCATGTTGTATGTAAATAAGTTGTTGATCTACTGTTGCTCATCCATCAGTCTATGGTGTACTGTACTCCAGCTTTGCGCTTTTGGTAATACAGAGTCATTACAAAGCTCACTGGTAACTGCCTATTAATAGCTAATTAATCATGACTGCATTTTTAGTCTCGTTGTCAACAATGGCACAAGTTCCACTGACTTGAATAGCGGTAGGGTTTGGCCTGTTGAAATGATTAATATGCATCTTCTCACGCTCACCAGGGCATCAGTAGTTTTGGCAACGCCTCGTGTGCCAAGTGTGCTGCATTTCACTAGCACACCTGCTTGATGGGCTGGTAAAGAGAATGACTGAGTCAGAAACAGGGGTTATGTGTAAATACAGTCGCAGAGTATCCACAGATTTCTCCCTGGACCCACGTTCCCCATGTACCATCTTCTGGCCATCCTTGGTGGAGCAGAATGTCTCAACCCACATAACAACCCTGACAGTGCCCATTGGGGTCTGAGGGACCTCTCCAGGGGGTGGCATTGGTGCATGCTAGGGACAGGGCCATCCTTAGTCATGCTGCTTCCTTAAATTTTTCCGCAAACGTTGTTCTCTTTCAGCCAGGACTATCTTGCCAGCCTTGCACACCTCCTGTAGGCACCAGTCCAGGTCCAGTTACTGAATCTTGCCTCTCTGTTTCTATTTCCATGGTGGTGAGAACTGCTTCCTCAGGCCTTTTCTGACGTTCCAGAAAAATCTGAAGCCCCCAGGAAAGGGTTAAATTAGTTAGATGCTTAATTGATTAAATAATGTGTGGTATGTTTACATATTAATATATGTTCAAAGTATTTCAAACTTTGCTCTTTCTCTCAAAAGAATGATAGCAACCACTCCTCTTCCAAATTTAAGAGTTTCCAGTCCATCACTTCTTTTACATTATTTTGTCCTGCAGGTTTCCAGTTTGATTGCTGTTAAAGGTGTAAGAAGTTTAAATTGACCTTGACCTGCAAACGTGTGATTTACAGTAGATGATATTGTTCGGGAAAAACAAAACTTCTGTCCTGACACTAAATTGCATTTAATGATTCATATTACTTCTCCTGGGCCAAGTTCTGGCATATTTACTAACTCTGTACATTATTTAAACTCCTCCAGAAGCCCCATTGATTTTGGAGGCACTCTTCCAAGGTGAGGCAGATTCACTGTATGAATAAATACACAAAGATGTGGTCCTCTAATATATTGTCATGATTTTGAAGATAAATTCTTTGATCACTTCTAACCTTGTCTTCAGATCTGTTTGTAAAGTCCTTGCGAATTATTCAAGCATATTTTAAAAATACACAGATAGTGCCTGTTTTCTTAAAAAGAAATCTCTATTGGCAGTATCATGAGATACCTTGGAATACAATACATATGTTTGTGCTGGAAGAAAAAAGTCCTCTTTCTGCTTTGGAAATTATGAAATATGTTCTTGTTGGAGACTTTAATGGGGCAAGGTTAAAATCACAGGAAATTGCACAAGTAATTGTAAAATTGTGAAAGAATATCCTTCTAGTGTCCCTGTGAAGCTTGAAAGTCTGGAACAACGTGTGTTAAAGAGACAAAACTTGCATTGAAGTGTTCCTGGTACTATTGCTACCTTTTCTCTTTTTTGGCATGTCTTTAGGAAGCAGCAGAGAAAGAAAAATATGAAATTGAACACAGCAAACTTAATTATAAAACAAAGCCACCCACCTTGCTGTCAGGGTCAGGAAGTATAATCGCCTCCTTTTGACGCAAGAATGAGTTTAACAACATATGTTAAATTAACAATTATTTAGAATAAAGGGAAATTGCCTTTAGAACAGCTGCAGTACCTCAGACTATAGCACCGCAGCAGTGCAGAAAAGCAGACCATTGTGGAAGGAAGGCACATGCACAAGTGAGAGCACTCCCACAACCCTGTGCTTGCTAAGACAAAAGCAAAAAACACTAATTCTGTGAGAATGCTCTTAAATATCTCACTTGTATTTGATCTCACCAGCTTGTTCTGCTTTTGATTTTTTTTAATGTTTGTTTATTTTGGTCTTTCTTTTTTCCGTGTCTTTATATGTTGGCTGCATGACTAAATCCTAACGCCCAAAGCCACTGTTTGCTGCACAATGGCACGATGACATTGGGTGTTTTCCAGTGAACTGTGTTTCACTGAGTGTTGCAAGCAGTGGAAACACCAGAGAAAGAATGTCAGCATTAGATGCACACCTAAGAAGAATAAAAAGAAAAGAGCTTTTTGCACCAGAATAAATCCATTTTTCTTGAAAACATCGGGAGTCACCTGACCGAGCCCGGAGTCTCCAGGATAACACAGCACCAGCCTGCAATGGGAAAGAAATTAAGCAGGGCTGCCTCCGCCTCGCACACGCCTTTTAGCCTGTCGACGCGTTGCCTGTCCGTATCCCTCACAGCGCATCTGTAGAGCCATTAAATTGGATAATCCCTCTGGCCTTTGATACATTTCTGGACATGATTATTTCATTACTCGCAGTATATCAGTAGGATCATAATAAAAAGGACTTCTGACAACCTGCCAAGAGTTTTGTGGCCTTGTAAACACAAAAGTGCTCTAATAAAATTTTATTAAGTGTTAAAAAGTCATAAAAAGTGAAATAACATAAACTACAAAATTTACTGTCCTCAGCAAATGCTGAAAATATCGTCCATAGTAAAATTAAATTAGCATGTAATAGCGCGGCAGCGTGGAGTGGGCTTGAAAGAGGATCCGGGAGGAAAAAAAAAGGGGGGGCAGAAAAAAAAAAAGAAAGATTGCACTTGAACTGAATATGGGTCACGGGGGGTTCGTTTATGGCGATCCCCGCGTGTTCCCGGCGGGCCGCGGGGACGGCGGCGCGGGCGGGCCGCCAGGCGGCGCTGTGGGAGCGGGAATGTGGCGGGCCCCGCGCCGCGACCCCCGCGGGCCGCCGGGAGCGCCCCCCACCCCAGAAATGAGCCATTTACGGGGATTTCGGCGTCTTCTTGCAAATCAAAAAAAAAAAAAATGGTGCGAGGAAAACAATACGGGTATAGCCGGGCTGCAAGGCTCCTGGCGGGACAGGCAGCGGCGGAGCGGGCTCCCGACGGCTTTGGCCCGCCGTCCCGGCTCCCCCGCTCTCGGAGCAGGGCGTCCCGAGCCGGGGCAGGACGAGGCGGCAGAGAGTGCTCGACCTCCGCGCCTTCGGGGCCGCCGCAAGAGCCAAGTAAGTTCAGCATTTCCCTCGCCGTCGGTGCTGCTCAGGGAGAAGGCACGGTCGGGACGGGGACCGGGCGAGCACCGCCGCACACGGCCGCGGCGGGGCGGGGGACACAGCGGGACGGGACGGGACGGGACAGGCTGCCATCGCCGCTCTCCCCCCGCGCCGTGCCGGCTGTCCGTGCCCGTGGGAAGGGGCTCCGCTTGTGTCCGGGCTGCTTCGGGCGCCAGCAGCGCCCGGTTGCTGGGGTGCGGGCATTGAGGAAGCAGGCGAGGCGGGGATGCCAGGTTCTCGGGGCATCGCTTCCCCCTCGGGATGTCCGTCCCTTGATGCTCCACCGGGATTTGCCGGTGGCTGGCCGGGAAGGAAGCGACCACGCTGCCGTCACATGGAGCCGCTT